>JAVLUX010000024.1:20787500-21297500 GCA_032164185.1 Moxostoma hubbsi
GCGCTAAAGACAGATGTGGAAACAAAAGACGTGAGTTAAGAGCATACATTAAAGTCAAGTGCACAAACACGACTGTTTACAGACCAGCTGTATCAAACACAACCATTTGTGCCTGAATGAAGCTACGATCCCGACATTCTTTCAGAAACCCACGCACATAGCAACGGGAGAGTTTATTAGTGATAAGAAGCCAACAAACAACATGAAAGACGATCTTGCACCCATAATTGCACTGATTTGCACACAACGTGGGAAAACACAGAAAAAAACAATGACGAGGCAGCGGTTCGGGAGATGCTGATGTTTTCATTTAATAATTTTCTCCATTTCATTGGCTTTTGTCATTGCCGGTCACTCATTTGTCAGGACAGTGCGCAAACCTGGTGATGAATGTTTTATCTTCTACTCGCAGAGCAAACAGATAGAACAGTGCATACGGAATGCTTTATAAATTTCTCAAGCACCAACTGCGCTATTTTAACCGCTTTACTATCACCTGTGCAGGTGAGGAGAGGAGAAGCTGACAGCTGCACTCTCATAGAAGCAGATATATCGCTCATCCTGGACCAGCAACTTCCATTTGTGCTTAAAAAATAATGAACAGCATGACATAGATTAATTTTAAATAATAATTCAATGCTATGAATTGATTTACAATGTTTAAACAAAAAATTATAATATAATCAGTTGAAGTAATAGTATTCAGTGTGTTTTTATGGAGAACCAATATTCTTTTTGTGCTTTTAAGAGATTTTTTATAAGGTTCTAAAGAAAGAAACTGAAAAAACTGAGATACTCTTTTGAAACTATAGAACCATTTATTTAATCTTGTGGATGTTCCATGTTTTGTTCACAGCTCATACTGAATGTAATGTCAGTTTATGTAAAAAAATAAATAAATAAATAAATAAATAAATAAATTTGGAAGAATCTGAAAAAAAGATATTGAAGGACAAGATGCATCGATAATCGTTTTAGAATCCGATCTTTACCCTTTGAATCGTAATTGAATCGTGAGGCCAGAGAAGATTCACACAAGATTAGACTTTCTACTGGTATCTCATCTTGGCATTTTTACATGATAATGTTCTGAAATACATAAACCAACCTAATCTGGAAAATCTGTCTACAGGCTTCTGAGCCTCATACACATACACACAGACTCACCCTGCTAAGACGAGACACAGCAAGTGACACACAGGTCTTGAACTCATCTGGGTTCTTCTGGCTGAGACAGGTGATCAGGGAGATTGCAGCAGTCACCACACCCTGAAAGAAGAGATCAGAAATATAACTGGCAAGAACCACATTGAAACCAGCTGTTCTGTAAATGCCATTTTAAACAGAAAAACACAGAATAAACCGATGTGTATTAATATTAAGACTGTCGATTTAACACGTTAATTTTGTTGGAACAAGTTTAATGTACAACCATGATGAAGTAGACATCGCACCTCTTCAAACTAACAAAAGCAACAGGCAGCACAGATGCGCTTCTGCACTCAAAGGCAGTTGGACTGAGCACAATAGAAAGCCGGGATCTCGAGGTGTGTCTTTTTTTAAACTACTTTTACCTCGACAGAGCATCCTAAAAACACAGCACTCATGCCTAAATACGCTGAAATCTAGTGAGTTTCAACGCAACCAAAGTGAGATGCCCAAAAAGCTGCCTTCAGACATGAGTACAGATCAACAATTAAACAGAGCAGAGGGAAGTAGCCCAATAACAGGGTTATGTTCAATGATAAAGCACAACAATATTTAGATTTTTAAAAGCCACTTTTTTGTATTGCCTAAAAGCTTGTCTGTTGCCACAACATGCAGCAATGTATCTGAATTACAATGTTTATTACATTTATAATATATTGTAATAAAAATTACCTTTATTTGGGGTGGTCCTCAGTAAATATTGATGTCTGATTATTTGCAATTAATTCATAGCACATCATGCAATAATTAGATTACAAATTGTGACAGGGCGGAGGGCGGGGCCGGGTCCCTTATCAGGCTAATCAAGCCTCCAGTTAGAACAAAATCTAACAACGGTTAATATCGGTCTATTAAAAATGACAGTACTCTGCATTAAGGTGTGGGTAAAATACCAGTTGCAGTGTTGCCAGATCTCACAAGAGAAACAAGCAACCTGGTGTGGAAATACACGCCCAAATTAAGCCACCTGCCTCACCAAAAGAAATGAGAAATATACTTTTAACCTCTTAATAATGTTTTCCTAGTATCTGCCATGCTTGTACTGTACAGTATACTGTATGTAGTAGAGCTGCACGATTAATCATTAAAAATCTATTCAGACACTCACGTGATCTCATTTTTAAATGACAACAATTCTGGCATGCATTTGTACGGCGGTCAAATTTAAATAAAAATTCACTTCAAGACATGTTTTTAAATATTGATATTTTAAACTTTAAATGGCAATACAAAACACAGCACTCCTACATGAAACACTGAATAAACTAAATGCAACAGCCAAAGATGTTTGTCCGGCTTAGTGGTTTACAAACTGCAGGGTACAGCCACCATTATCTAGGAGTGTGGCAGAATCTCTGTTCAGTTCAATATTTTAATAGCAACCCATGCTAAAAAAAAAACACAAGCATTATAGAGATTTGACTACATGCACTACCCGTGCACTGTTTGATCACAGCCAGCTGCTTTCAAACACTCACACACACATTTCTGCTCATGCACTTGTGCCTTGTGATGATTTCAGCGCTCCGGCATGAGACTCTGCACCGTTTTTAATCAAAATAACCCTCTTTAGGTTATATTAATGCAAACACAGCTGTTAATAAATTACGAGAGTGTAAACAGACCGGATTAAAGTCTGGATGATATATTAAAGCGAACATAGCCGTTAATGTATAAGCAGACAGGACAAATTCTTCAAAGTGTTAGATCTGCGTGATGTCTAAATGTATATAAGCTGCATGCTGTCTGTTTTTGGCATATTTGCTTACAAGTGCAATACCAAGTTAACATAGAACTGTTAATAAAGCTTTTCTGCTCCTTTTGCTTTTTACTTAGCATGTGCGAAACAGGCTAAATCGTTTTTTTTAATTATTATTATGCAATATTTTAACAGGATTTACTATTTTATTTTTTTGCAATAATCAAAAGGTGCTGTTTGGTTTATATAATGTATTTGTTGCACCCTCTTGTGGACATTTTACGTTTACATATTTGGTTTATAACTTTATTGCATTTTTACATAGATTGAAGCGGAGAACATTTTGTCAGAACCTCTAGTAAATTAAACGTTACTTTGTTTAATACCCTTATGTCCAGGTTTTGTAAATAACTGAAATAAGCATTTTTCTTAAGAATCGTGATTTTTATTCTAGGCAAAACAAATTGTGATTCACAACTTCTCCAGAATCGTGCAGCTCTTGCATGTAGTATTTATAAATAGTTGTTAAAAGGTCTTAATTCACAGAATACGACAGACAAAAAGGGAAATAAATGTGTGATGAAGCATTTTCTTTCAGGAACAAAACATGAAATGGTGTAGTTCCTTCCAAAACTTTACTGTGATAAACCCTTTGGTTTCTTGAAAACATTATCGGAATGAAATTAATCGGTAATAACCGGTTACCAGCATTTAAAAAAATAAAAATCCTTCAAATTCCTTGAACCGTTTTTAGTCCCTGATAATGAGTGTGGTTACCTGTGTGTCAGACTCACCATGTGCTGGTCGTTGAGCAGATGCACCACTCTAGAGGTCCATTCCCCCATGAGCACCAGATCTGGGGAAGTCTTATACAGGCGGAGTAGACAGAGAGCAGCAGACTGCTTCACACTATCCATCGTGTCACTGTCATTAATACAAGCAATATATACTGAACATATTAATCATCTACCACTAGTCAGACACTTAACTGCAAATAACTAGCAACAAATGAGAAAATAATCCTCTATTATTCAGTTAGTTGTGATATTACAGATAAAAACAACAACAACCATATTGTGTCTAAAAAGTAACTTTGGGTGGATATAAACTAGTTTACAGAACTGATGTAGAAAAACAATATCACATGTAATCGATCTATTGTACTGAATAACAGAATATTGATTACATTCAGTACTCTGCTAAATCACAGCCGTGCTTATAATCAGTACAAGTGTCCTCTTTCTTGTGTAATTTTTCATAAATAATTAACTCAAAAACACTTTTACTGTTCTTGTACAGATCACCATAAACACACATTTCCCTTTTAATTAATCTTTTCCCAACCCACTAATCGGTTCCTTCTGTGTGGTTTTTTGCATTATACTCCAAAAGCACACCACATTACTGTTCCTCTGCCTGAATCCCTATTTTTTTTTTGTCTTCAACTCCCCCTTGCTCCACCCCTCTTGCTCCACACTTCTGGCCTCCCGAGGCTCTCACCCAGCCACAAGGATGCGTGGGATCTCTCCAGCGAAGGCCTCAGCCATCTCTCTGCTGCCCACATTAGCGATGCAGTGAAGCGCCAGACACATGAAGGTGGGGTTTCTGCTTGACAGGTCATTCTTGATGGCATTGTTAATCAGCCTGATCAGTTCACTGTTGCTGTTCACCAGCACAGAGATGAACAGATAACCCTAGATTACAGAAAAAGAGGAAGGGATAATAAAGGGGAAGAAAGAAGATGCTGACTGTTATATCAAAGGTTGCACAACAAATAATTATTATTCATTATACTTTGACGGACTGGGATATAAATATTCAAGTCTATCAAGTCTTATTTTTATACATCAGTAAAATATTGTAATGTTGGATATTTTTAATGTGACATTAATTGATATCACACACTTCTGTGACAAGAGCTCTTTTAGTGTTGCAGATTCTCAGCATTTTCTTTTTATTCTCCACATCTAATAATGTAAAGACAACATATACTGTACACAACAACAATCTTGATTTCTGATAAAACAATTTAATAAACAAAATCCCATGAATAATATCTCCCAAAATCTTTGTCTCTCTCACTTTCATTTATTTTTTTTATCTCCATTTTTCGGATAGGCCCAAGGCAGTCACAAAGAGATTCACACCATGGAGATGGAATGGTGGCCCAAAAAGGTGTTTATTCCATTAGAGGTGCAAAATGTGTAAATAAATAGGTGTTTAAAAGCAATCATAAAAACAAGGTTACATAATATATTTTTTTTTTAAAAGACTAAATACCTAAACTAGACCTGAAACTAAAGACCTGTTTTAGGTACTAAGAGCAGTACCTACTCCCCTCCCTAAACAATTGAGACAGGAGTATATTTGCACTAGTGCTACACGAGTAATCATATCGCAATCGTCAGCCTTTGCGATTATATGACGGCAAATGCTGCGATTTTATTAAATAAGTGCATGTGTGGACGTGACAGCCCATTCTCTCTGAGAGCTGTTTGCCCATTTTCTACACCGCTAATAAAAAGATGACCAGTCAGTCTCAGTTTAGGGAGTGGCACATGTGGTCATGTGAGTTTCCGGTGTGCAGCGTGGAAATCAGGTGAAGATGGATGCCGACCAGACCAACACTGAACTCTTTATTTCATCAATAATTAAAGTTAATATAATATGGGAGCGTGGCATGTAAATAAGCTCAAACTTCAAAACTGTCATTCTCTGTGCGGTCAGAGCTGCTTCAACCAGTCGCGGAAGAGACCCAATCTGAGCGGGAGTCGAGACCGGAAGAGATTTAAAATTCTGCCGGTTGATGCGTGCTCTAACACGGAGACGCTTGTCTCTCACCCCCACTGTCTGCAGCTCGCAACGTGTTGCATCATTGATGAGATCATCATAAGAGCAATCTTGTGAAAAATAACATTAAAATTACAACAATAAAATGTGTGTGTGTGTGTGTATATATATATATATATATATATATATATATATATATATATATATATGTTTGGACAATCTTATTTTCATGAAAATTTGTATGTTCTTATTTATTGTTCTATTTTATTTAGGTGTAATATTGAGAAAATAAGTTTGCAATAATGCAAAGATATTATTTAATTTTGTAAAAATATTTTAATTTGAAAGCACTGTGCATTTACAGTTGTTGTTGTTGCTAGTTTGTATGTTTGAGTTGAAAAATACACATTTCAGCATTATCAGTAATCTATTTGTGCATTTTCCTTTATAACCAAGCAAGTTGACTCATGATACCATTTGTTTATTATATCGCAAATCACAATATTAACCTCAATAATCACAATATGACTTTTTTTCCCCAAATCGTGCAGCCCTAATTTGCACTCAAGCAGTATTGGCATAACCATGTCCATGTGCACAAACACTTATATTTCTTCCGCTCCAGAACAGGGACACATTTTTTTCTCAATTGGAACATACCATTATTTAAATAAAATGAACCATCACATTACCATTCATTAATAGAAATGCTTTGAATAAATATATATGAGAAGAGTTCAAATGAGAGTTAAAAACAAAACCAATAAATAGGATAGTTAAAACAACTGCACAATAAAACACCAAAAAATTTTGCAAAATGTTGAGTAAAGCAATAAATAAGTCCTCCGAACACAGCTCCAGAGGCTCACAATCACACATTTATTTGCTATATTCTCTAATCCCTATTCATTTTTAAAGTGAGGACATGCAATAAACCAGACAACTTATTTTTTTATCCATTGAAATGAGGAAAAGCATTTTCCAGTAATTGATGGAGAATTTGCAGTTAACACAACCTCTAGTTTTACACGAGCGCTAGCTGTTTTGCACATAAAAAAAACCATCCACAAAGCATCACTCAGACTGAGGTCGAATGAGTGTGCGGTAAAGCTGAAATGAAGACAACAGCACATCACTGCAGATCTATTATCTTCAAACAGGCCCAGAGCGGCAGTCCTGAGAGCTTGAAGGGTAAGTCCTAAACCACGAGAGAGAGCTTTTCCCCCTCACTGAGCTAATGTGTCTCCCTCACTGCTGCAAGGGCTGAAACCCAATAAAATGCTTCTTTTCCACTTTTGCTGTTTTTATCCCCTTGCATCTTGGTGTTCTATGTCCTTTTAAAGTCTGTATACCTGAAGATGAATATAATGGATTGGAAGAATCTGTATTGCAAGATAGCCAGGCTCAAGAGTTTATTCTGCATTATCTTTAGTTACCAATATTCAAGTATTTGCTGTGTAAAGAAAGCATTATTACAGCTCACAAAATAAAGTGTGCACTAAATTGATCAAGAACACAACCTTAACTAGTGCTTGGCGATAGAATAATGTAATCGGATATCAACAATGTCTTACAAAGATCCCGATGCCGATTGCTGACAGATGATGATCAACAATATCGAGAAATGGCAAAACCATGGATCTTTGAAGTCACCAAATATATTAAACAGTGGCCAGGGTGTGAAACTAGCACCCGTCACCTGCCAAATACCACGAGGTTGATCCAGTTTGCAAGTTCCTCGTCCAAATGCATTTCATGTGCGGGTAATTTTACTCATCTACCGCAACAGGCAGGCGACCTGTCTCCAAGTGACACAGGACAAGAAATGCTGTTAGTCACAAAGTCATGTGCTTGAAGAAACACACTTTATAATATTTTTAAGAACAGACAAAAGAAAAGACGTCAATGCTCATGTCTGATTCGCTGTTGAGAATAATGTAGTCTATGAGAATGCTGAAAATGATCTCTGATCATAGCGGCAGGTGCTGCGAGTTTAATTCGCTTTATTTCCTTGTGGTTGGCATGCATTGCGGTTTCCGCGATGCAAATGGAGCCGTTGGAGGCGGTAAATATTTGGATTTGGGGAGGTGGTTAAATAAGATTTTTTTTAATGACTTCGTTGTTTTATTGCTTTTTTCATTTAGATTAAAGTGCAAATTGAATTTAGAAATGATTATGTTTTTTGTGTTTCAATAAATGAATAATTTTAAAGCAAAATCAATAAAGCAAAAAAATTCACAGATCCTCGGGATGGGTGTTGATGATGTAATCGGATATCACAATATTTTTGAAGGCAATTATTGTAAAAATATATATTTTACATATCGCCCATCCCTACTGATTTAAGATACATTCAATATAATTAGAAACAAATTTAACCAACTTGGTGAATGTCTTGATTTTCATGTGCATTATATTTGGCCGTTAAGTCTCCCAAATAATGTGGGAGGTTCATTGTGTTACAACTCATGAGTATGAAAGTGTTCAGACATATATTTTGATGGACCTAGTTCAGAGGAATCAGCTCTTCTACACCATTTTAATGAACAAGTTCATAAACTAGGATTCAACAATTTGTTTGGGTTATTACGCACAAAACTTCCCATGCTGCATTTTACATTCTTTGATACACTTTGTTTTCACCCATTTAAACTAATTCAGGGCAAATACATACATTTTGAGATTACACAGCTGGAATACTCCATTATAATTGGTCAATTGTGCCATCTGCCAGTCTGATACTTCTGAATATAGATTGTACTTCCAGGGATAGTGATATTTCACTGTTCATTCAGATGTTGCAAGTCATCTAGTCTATTTCTCATATCGATGTGATCTTTAAAAGCTAATAAAAAAATTTCAACTAAAATCAATTTTTCATGTTTATTTATTTGGCAAGTAGTTTTATAATAAGCAGGATAATGAGCAGTCAGATTTTCATTTTCACAATATAAACACCTTACAGAACTCTGAAGCAAACCAGAGGTTGAATATAGCCGTTTCTAGACACACCGCAGTCTCTTTCTTTTCACATATTAAATTAGGATGTGCACAAGTTCTCAAGTAATCGAGTACTCATTCTGCACCAGCTACTCCAGTATTAAAATCACTACTCGAATATCGCAAATTTATATTCCTTTCTGCATTTTCCTGCCGTGAGCAGCACTGAATTACACTGTTTTCCCTCTGAATCTCTCAACAAATCTAGCAGTCATAATTTAGTCTACTGAGGGACGCTGTTGATACGTGTTGTTGAGGTGTTGGATGAGAGAGGAAGATACATCATGCCATCTGTGCAGCTAAGTTATATTATAAGGCAATACTTGTAATATTTTGTTTCTTATTGAATTATAATCTATTGGTATTCGGTTCTTGTTGGAGACATGCAAACCAATAGACAAGGACCAGCTTTTATTGGTGGAAAAATTGCGATGAGAACTCTGAAGCTGATCAGACCAGCACGTGTGTATGTGAGTGAAGTCTCTTAACACAGGCAAAAAGTGATAGCCTTTGTGTGTGTATTACACTCATGCTGTCAGTATTGGTTTCCATGTACACAGGCGGCCAAAAGTTTGGAATAATGTACTGATTTTCTGTTTCGTAAGGAAATTGGCACATTAATTCATCAAAATAGCATTCAAATTACCAGGATTTACTTTTGCAATAATGACTTGCTGACTAGATTATCCCTTCAATATAAAATATTGTCAAATGTCTGAAAATATTGAGATGATTTTAGCTTCATGTTGCACAGCCATAACATACACTAGCAAATATCAGTATCAAATAAATACTGTATAATTTTAAGATAATGTATCAAAAGAGCAGCTAAATTTTATGGCTAGTGATGCATTGAAACTGATAGCTAGAGGCTATGATTCATTGTTTGGTCTTAGATTTTAACACTTGTTACACAGCAGGCAACCTAAATCAGAAACCAGCATTTTAATGTGCTTTTAAGTCTTATTTCAAGGATCACAAGAAACTGACGTAGTAGTGAAACTTGTTTCATTTCTATAGGCTATATATCAGCAATGGTATTGGTCTCCTCTATTCAAGTGTAAGTCAGAGAAAAGACTGCTGAAATTTTGGGCTGGGCTCATGGGAAACAATGAATTTGACCAATATGAGAGGAGTAACTCAAAACATGACAACACACATTCCTCCTCATTATGCAAGAACATCTTGTGGTGAAAATAACATTTACAAAAAGCTAAGATGATACATGACCTCTAATTTCTTATTACAGAGCTATATAAAAGTGCTATCAGAAGCAAAAGATACTGTGTGCTCTGCAACCCCTCCACAATTCAATAGTGCTATGTAAATGTCCTCTATTTTGGCCAAAACAAACGCTTTGTATACGTATGTTGTTTCCTGACAGCATATGATCAGGTGCAGATTGATCTAGTTCGCATTGTAAATGTTAATTCAATGCCTTTCCCTTTTGAGGAAAGGACAAGCTGACACAGTCTGGCCCTAGGTTTGTTGTTCTTTTGTACTGAAACATGTTAAAATTGGCAAGTTTTTGCCCGGCTTCTGTCAGAGTTACCCTGTGGAGAGGTGCTTGGCTGATGGGTTTGCGGCAGCTACAGTGGAAACATCCAGCAGGATGCAGAAGAAAGCAGCAGGAGATAATTAGACCTCATAGTGGGTCTACATGCCATGGAGTGCCACTAAGCCTCTCTGACATGCTGAAACACATCCGTTGCTGACTCTCACTAGTGTGGCCACATACATCAGAGAGGACGCACACATCTAGAAATGCAAACATTAAAATAAACACTAAAACAATGCTACAACTATATCTCAGTTGTCATTTCTAAATAAATTTCAGATACCTTCACAAATTCACATATATAGATCAACATGGTAGAAGACAATTCAAATTCAAATATTCTCTCGGATCACCTAACCTATTTATTTTGACCAAATATCCACACATTATTAGATTTCATACGGTTCTCTTGAATTATCAATAAGTTGTTTTCTTGTCTTATTTGTTGAAGCCTATATATTTTGGCATATACTGAAGTGAAATATCCAGAAAATAGACTAGTTTGAAGGAATTGATTAGCCACACATTCCGATTACTTTCACACTTCACTAAATAAAGAATTAAAAACCAGGTGACTCTAAATCATATTTATAATCAATGCAAACATTTGAAAAAACAAAAACTGTTTGTTTGTAAAATACAAGGCGCTATTTAGAAGGCTATTGTATGCATGACTCCATAAACAATGCCATCCTATTTCCTGTACAGTTTTATTCTGATGTCATCATATTTCTACATACCTTTGGTCATGATCATAACACTGCAATTAAACTGCTTACAAGTACAGAATGCAGGTACTTTGCCACGCACATTCATACATGAACACACTCACAATGTCAAAAGTACAGTGCTGTGAAAAGAATTAGCCCCTTCCTGATTTCTTCTATTTTTGTGTATTTTTTTTATACCAAATACTTTTTTACAGCATTGCAACAATGAATTGCAACAATGTTGCAATTCAAATGGCTAGATAAACAAACAAATTTCACAATACATTGAAGTCAACATGAAAGTCACTTTGCAACCCATTTTTCTTTTGTAAAGTGACATTATTATTATTATTATTATTATTATTATTATTATTATTATTATATACAAAATTAAACATGATATTTATCAAGAAAATTGCATGTATTGATTGCATGATGAAAAGTGGTCTGTATTGAAAATGCTTAGAGGGGATGGGTTAAAAAGTAAGTGACATCAGCCAATTATGATGGTCATTTCACAGGCAAAACAATTTTATTACAATGTTTTAGCGTTTTGTTCCACTGGAATAACATACACTGTAGGGTTACTAATGAAATATTGAGATACGAAGAAATTAAAATGGTACAATATCAGCTGGTTGCTAATTTCGGTACCATATTACAGTATGTTGCCATTAACAAAGATGAGATATGACTGTTTTGAGATTAAATCAATGACAATTTTAAAATGTAAAAAAATCTCAATATGGCCAAGTGATCATTAAACAGAAGGAGGATGTAATTTAATTAAATATACTGTACATACACGTTCGTTGCATGCTAAATAATTAACAAGAGGTGCCGCTCTGCACTATCTTCTACTTCACACATGCACACACAAACACAACACACACTACTGGTGCTTGATTTTCATGCAGTGTGTTTAGTGTATAAATGTCTGTGAACACTCAAATCTCCTTCTCTAGCACAGTCATGAAGGGAGTATTCCAGCCGTATGTGTATCTATATTCCAGCATTAATGTGAAGCTTGATATAACTAACCCATCAAAAAAAAGGAAGAACTCAAAGGTCTGTCAAAATAAAAGTTCCACTAAAATTAAAGATCTATTCAACTGTATGCATGAAATTGAAGACAGAAAAATGCACTGAATATCAGCATTTTGAGATTCAGCCATAGCAGCCATGTGTAATCAGTTTTTTTGTCAGTGATGTTTTCAATAATACTGTGAAGCTATGTGCAGCATTTTATTTTTAATTATATTTTTAATATTTATTATTATATTTTCATTTGATTAAAGCTTGATGTATCAATTTGATTAAACACCATTTGATCAGAACATTTAATTAAAACATTTAACTAGAGATGCACCGATCGACCGGCCAGGGACCGAAATCGGCCGGTTTTCCGCATGCTCGGCCCGTTGACCGGCCGGTCAGTCTCACGTCTTTCCGATTCCGAGCTGGTCCGTTTGTTGCCAGCAGCGCAGGCAATAATGTCACAGCCGCATGGAAACATGACATTGGCGTGGAAGATCTTCACTGTGAGTGAAAAATACATAAAGTTCGGAATATGTAATATTTGTAAGGCTAAAGTAAACCGTGGGATGGCAGAGGCAGTCTAAATACATATAAATTGTGCCGTTGTGATTTAATGTGCTGAGTAACGTAATTTTTCCCACCGTGTCCAATATTAAAATCAGTGCGACACACTTTGCAAAAGGCGTGGGTATTGTTGATATGGCTCTGGGATATGAAATGAAATGCTTTCGTCCAGCTGTTGTTAAATTTACGTGTGTGTGTGTGTGTGTGTGTGTGTGTGTGTATATATATATATATATATTCATTTATTTTTTCGCCGGAGCACCAGCTGAGTCTCCTCCCATCTACCAGTGATGCTTGATTCAACTTCTCGCATCTACTGCCTGCGCAGACTTCAATAGAGCACCTGATGGGTTTTGGTTGCCAGGTTGAGGTCACAAATTATTAGAAATGTGTATGGTGCGTCGATTGTGTGAGTTGGATGCGTTTCATACAAGATCTGGCAACTGGACAACCTTGGAATAATATATTGATGTGATTATTCATATAACGTGGTTTGGACCATACAAATTACGGGAGTTTCCCAGGAGAAATAACAAAACAGGAGGGGGGTGGGAGATGGTTGTGAAATACGGGAGAGTGTGACGACAAGCCGATCCCGAAGCAGCAATCAGTTTTACCTCTGATATCTAAGCTTAATGTCAATGTTGAGCGTATTGGACACTTCAGTTTTGTTCATAGGCTTGTAATATTTGGAATTGTTTTGTTAGACGAGTAAAAAATAGAAAAAGGTCCATTTATAAAAATAGTGGAAAATGACATCTGTTTTGTTATATAAAGCAACTCATTTGCAGTTAATTGTCATTTCTACCTCTTTCCAGTCACAGAGCACTTTATATATCAGAAGTCAGAGAAGATCCTGTAACTTTATTTGGGGGAAATTGTAATGTTTAATAATTTATTTTATTATGAAAATTACATTTTGCATTGAAGAAAGGTAGATTTTGTTTGTATATGCGGTCAATAGTTCTTAGAAAGAAAATCAGAATAAATCGGTATTGGCAGGTCACACTTGGAAAAAAAAATCGGAAATCGGCCAAGAAAATTGCAATCGGTGCATCTACATTTAACATGGAATCCAGAAAAATTAGAATTTGTATCTGTAAGACTTTATGTAGTTCTAATTTGAAGTGTAATTTCATAAAATCTGATGCTTTTTATTTGTTGTTGTAGTATCAATACCGAGGTACCAGGGCTGATATTGTACCGAAGCCAAAATATTTCCCTAATACACTGATTAATCATGCAAAATAAGACCAAGAACATGCATTATGAAAGTAATTAAGAGTCAAGTTTGATTTCACGTTGACTTTAACAATACAAGTCTTTTTACACACCCACACACAGCAAGCACAAGATATTTTGAGAAGATTCCACTCACGATCTGTTTCTCTGTATACTTGTTGGAACTGAGCAGGTTGACAGCCTCCATGTGGCCAAAGTCAATGTCGTGGCCCAGAAGGAAGATGAAGAGCAGCTTGCACACATATTTCTTCTTGCTGTAGCCATCCAAAGCTTTGTCCCCTTTAAACTTGGAGCGGATGTTGGCCAACTCTTTATTTATGCGTTTGATCTCAGCTTCTTTACTCTTACCTGAGGAGAGAAAAAGCAGGAGATTCCAACAACAGTTTTGCAAAAGATGCTGAAAAGAAATCAGTTATCTGTGGTTGATCTGATCATATTCAGGCTCCTGCCATGCTGCCTCAAATGGGGATAATTGTTTGCATCCATAACTGTACAGCTTAGACTAAACTGTGCTGTGAGATCTTTGTCATTAAAAATATGAATCCCTACATACCTAAAGATTAGGACAGGTAGGTCCTTCTTACAACACTCAATGGCAATTCAAAAAGTGGCTATTATCTATTTGACTTCTTTCACCAATAATTGCGGTCATGATTTGTAGCAACCAGTCATCTCCATCTTGTTGGTGCACTGAATGAAATAAGCGAGGGGCCAGAAGAGTAGATTACTAAAGAGGACAGGAAACTAGGAAAGAAGACAGGAAACTGCAACATTTTTTTCAGGTTTAAGTGTTAAACAGGAAAATGTGCTTGTTAAGATTAGGTGGCATTGTGATGTAAAAGGTTCAAGCTTGCAATAGGGGTGTAACAATCCATCGATCTGAATAGACACATTGATCAATTAACTAACGATGTGATGTCATCGATATACATTTAAGATGCATATGTATTTTAATTATCTAATCCCAGCCACGTCCGTACGCATTTCCTTCATACGATGCAGCAACCTTATGATATTAATCTTGCTTTATAAGCGCTAAATATGCTGCTCATGTGGGACACGGATGTGTACGGAGTGATTGAATCCTGAAGTTGCACTCTGCTCTATCTGTGTGTTTGCGCCTCATCAGGGCTGCGAGCTCCGGTGACAGGATAGCACAGAGCGCTATCACACGTGTGATTAAATCGGCCTTCCCACATTGTGGTGGCACATGCCACACATTTGAATTCTACATGCGAATTTACGATTTTAAAGCACTTTGGAGCAATTCAACCATGTCAAATGGCTAAAGAACAGCAATATTCTGAACAGTGCTTACGAGGGAAAGAGAAAACATCTGCCCTGCTGCATCAATTACAAGCCTTTACACATCAATACCCTTACTAACATTTATCACAGTAAACTGTAACAGAAGTTTTCAAAACAACCGTGGAAGATGTAGCGAAGACAAAACACTGATAGCACATACTTAAGTAGCCTACCTAATTTTGTTGTGGATGTCTCAATGTGGATACTGGATCTGCCCTTTTCAGGCAGCTCAAAATATTCAAATTATATGTTGGTTGCATTTTATCCATAATAAATGTAATTATGTAAACTAGGAACATGATATTGTAATATAGATTTCAGACCCCTGAATCGATATCATATCATGGCTGCCTTTGAGGTCTCAACAAACACTGGATCGCTGGCTAAGAGAATCGATAGAAGATCGTAGGGCTGGACGATAAAACAATATCGATATCTATACAAAAAAAATACATTTTTGATATTGATGATACAAGTTTGACTAATCTTTGTTATTTAGCCTATGGTCTACATCTAGACGATCCGATCAGTTACGTGTCGCTAAAAATGCAAGCAGTTTGGCAAAGTAATCACAGACCTGTAATCAGCCTGTAAGGAAATATTAGCAGCCAGCCAGGTCATGGAAACCAATCAGGCTTGGTAGCCGCTAGCTAGCAGCTAGCTATGCGGTTAATTTAATATCATTGTGTACTGAACACAACAACAAGAAATCCAAAATCAACACCATTGCTGTTTATTTATGTGCTATTTAGGTAAACGTTTTTTATAGGTGGGTAACAGATCACTCTCTAACGATCAATAGCGCTGTCACAAGAAAGAACGTTTTATTTTTCTGGTGATGTTTATTGTCGGTTGGCAATTCAGTTTATCGTGCATTACCGCCACCTATTGAGCTGGATTGTGAAATGTTACAAGAATGTCAGAGGAGTCAAACATCAGATGAAGATAATCAAATTGGCTACATTTCATAAAAAAAGATCTCACACACCATATATAGGATTAAATCCTAAACTGAGTGTACTTAGAAAGGCAGCATATCCTAAGTTATGTTTAATTAATTCTTGAGGTCTAACAAACATGTGGAGTGCAGTTCTACCCACATTAATGAGATGAAATTTATATAATGACAAATATCGATATCAAAATGAAAAAAAATATAGAGAATTTTTTTTGGCCATATCACAGAGCCCTAGCAAATTGTATCATGATGAAACTGCTGATTTACACCCCTAGTTTGCTCATGCCAAATCTCACACAAAGGAGAGGAATGTGTATGACTAATTTATAGCCTAATTAGGAACTACACTTTTTTTCTTTTGATTTTATCCCCTTTTCTCACTAATTTGGAATGCCCAATTCTCAATGTGCTCAAAGTCCTCGTGTGGTGGTGTAGTGTCTCGCCTCAATCCAGGTGGCAGGGGACAAATCTCAGTTGCTTCAGCATCTGAGACCGTCAATCCGCGCATCCCATCATGTGGCTTGTTGAGCATGTTACCACGGAGACCTAGCGCATGTGGAGACTTCACTCTATTCTCTGCAGCATCCACGCACAACTCACCATGCAACCCACCGCGTGCAAGAACCACATTATAGCAACCATGAGGAGGTTACCCCATGTGACTCTACCCCCTCTAGCAACAGGGCCAATTTGGTTGCTTAGGAGACCTAACTGGAGCCACTCAGCATGCCCTGGATTCAACTTTGCGACTCCAGGTGTGGTAGTCAGCGTCTGAGCTACCCAGGAACTACATTCTTGATGCAAAACCAATGCTACTGCAAATCTTGTACAGCTTAATAGTTACTGCTCTCAATCAATTGTATTACCACTATATAATCAACATATATCAACATATGCTTCAGAAGACATGGATTTAACCATTGAAGTCAGAATGGATTACTTGGATGCTGCCTTCATATTCTTTTTGAACCTTTAGATCTCTGGCCACCATTCACTTGCTTTGAAAGGACTAAAACTCATCTAAAAACCTTTGTTTTCTGCAGAAGAAAAAATGACACTCATCTCGGATGGCAAGGGGCTGAGTAAATGATGAGAGAATTCAAATTTTGGGGTGAACTATCCTTTTTACATAGTGTGTAAGTGTTCCAAACGATAATTGTAGCATTTTTGTAGTTCAGCATAAAATTAAGGGAAAATAATCAAAAGTTCAACAAGATCTGCAGTTATTAGATCGAACTTACAAAACGATCACTTAAGAATCTGCCTAAAAATGGCCAAGCCTTAAACACGGCATTTAAAACTGGACATTTCTATGTAGTCTTAAACATAGACCACAGCTCAAGGCGACAGCTTGATAACTGGATTATCGTGAAAAACACATCTGAAACGCGCCCTCTTGCCAAGCAGCGAAACCAAACGCTAACCAGCTGGTCAATGCGGCGAGAGCAGCAGAAAACACATTCTGGATAGATAGTGTGCAGTGAAAGACACGGTTTTCTGTGGCGGCCTAGCGGGCTTTCTGGCGATCAAGCATCACTCCATCAGCGGAGCTAAAGCTAACGGGGCCTGATCCGCTGCCACGGGGAGTGAACGGTGCGATCACTCTGACATCCATCATCAAGAGCGACTGATCGGACTTTAGTGAAAGCTAGCGGGATTTACCCCTTAATTCTGCCTTAAACCCAACACAGAGCAAACCAGAATAGACCATCGTCTGTTTCGATCAGTTCAGGGCGTGTATAGGAAGAGTTGTGCGTAGCTTTCCGCACAAAAAAATAAACGACTAAAGGTGTTTAAGTGTGACAGGGAAAGGGACACTTACAATTCCTGATGTCCGAAATGAACACCGCTAATCCTCGCATTCCGTCTCCCTTCGACACAGCCGGCATGTTTGCAGGGGTGTTTCCTCAAGCCGGCCTCAACACGAAACAAATTACTTTCAGATGCTCGGAAGGTGCAGGTTTAACAGGCGATGGGTGACTTCAAAAACACCGAGCTAGCGGGCTAACTACCACGTACTCACACACTAGTTGGCAAAGCTACTAATTATGAATTGGATTAATATTAAATAAACAAACAATGTTTCAAACGAGTGTGTTATTAATAAAATAGGTTAATGCAGCGTGTGAGTGTGAAGCTCTGTAGTCCGAATGATTGGTGTTTCCCCTGGCTAATTCATTCAAACCCTTGAACTCTCTTCAATGGGAAAGCGACGATACAAGTCATACGCCTCAGTTGCGGCACTGACTCATTTAAATTTAAAACAAGTCCACGTGTTGTTGTTAATTTATGGTTTCGCACCTAAATGTGGATGTTGTTAAAATAACAATTGCTCCCTCTCTGACTTTGAGTCACGCACGGCAAGCTAGCCAAACAGCTAGCGAGCTGTCCAGCTCTATCAAATGTGAGAATACATCACCCAAATGACCGCGATTGGACAACGTGAAATCCAACTTGTTGACGAGCCTAACTGACAGATCCGTTTCTCGAGAAAAAGATAAATCTAGGCTGTAGAAAGTCGTCAATAATGTACGAGACTTTGCGTTCAGTCAGTGTACCAGGACGGGGCTCGTGACAGAACGGGCACTGAGCTCGTTCTAGCGCTTCCTCCCAACATGACCCGCCTTCAGCTCATTCCGCTTCATCTAATTGGCTGTTTGCGCTTCTGTCCATGCCATTCGCTACACCATTTGTCCATTGATACGTCTGTTAAATGATACAACAATTTTGATTGGCTTGAATACAAGATCTACTCCGTTGAAAGTATCAAAGTGCAAGAATGTGAGAATAGTGTTAAATTACTAGATGAGAGGTTGCAAATTAAATTAATTAATCCCACAATTGGTATTCTTGTTTATAGCTGCTGTCTGCAATAGTATGAAAAGGAATGCGTTAAGAGGATTACCAGAAATGGTATAATTTGGTATACTTTGAGTAGCCTATGTGTAATTCTACAATTTAGTATGTACTGTATCAGTATAGTGCAATGTTTTTATGAACTGAATTATCTTTCTATACATCCATCCATCTATGAGAGGCAGTGGAACATGCTTTTACATCAATGGAAGTTGGTGTACAGATGTAAAAATGTTTCTGATTAACACTTTTTATTGATTCACACAATAGACAAAGATAGCAAAACATATCTTCACAGAATCAACATTTAACCCCCATTATTCCCTTTCTCCCAATCCCCAACCCCACCCTCAACAAATATCCCTGTGGTCACACTTGAATATAAACACACAAACAAAACAAAAAAATAATAAAATAAATAAATAATCACACACATTTAATACTACACTTCTCTCCCCAGTTCCCCTCCCCAAGAGTCCTCCAATAAGGCCAAATAACTCTTTATTAAATTAATCTATGTTGCCTAGCCTTCTATATGACATTTTCCCGAATGCTGCCACCATCCCCATCTCTGTACACCACTCTTTAATTGAGGGTGCTCCATCCGACTTCCATCCTCTAAGAACTGTCTTTATGATCTGTCTGCCGATCATAAAATTGGCTAGGACCCAATTTTTTTTATGTATTTATCCCCTATATTAATGACCATCCCATCACCTAAAATACAGAGTCTGGGGCAAAATGTAATTTGTAATTTAATTGAAAGTACCGCCACTATTGAGTGTCTATAAAACTTAATCCAAACAATGAAAGTATTCCCGAACCAATACATTTCCAAAATCTTAAAAATTTAATCCCATTCTACCATATCAAATGCCTTTTTGGTGTAAAGTGAGATGCAGCGATCGAAGTCTGATCCTTCGTCAATGACCACATGATATTGATGAGATACCTAAGGTTATCAGAAGAGCTGCGGCCCAAATAAACCCAACCTGATCTATATGTATAAGAGATGTCATAACTTTACTTAATCAGTTAGCCAAAATGTTTGACAATATTTTACAAGTCCCCGGCTGAGTGCCGCTATGTTGGAGTTTACCCCGGTGAACAAGAGGGTCGCCTCCCTTCGCCTGCGGGTTGGGGGGGGGGGGGGGGGGGGGGGACTCTGACTGTTGTCTGTGCATATGCACCGAACAGCAGTTCAGAGTATTCAGCCTTCTTGGAGACCCTGAATGGGGTCCTGAATAGGGCCCCAGTAGTGGACTCCATAGTGATGCTGGGTGACTTCAACACGCACGTGGGAGATGACAGGGACACCTGGAAAGGCGTGATTGGGAGGAACGGCCTCCCCGATCTGAACACAAGTGGATGTTTGTTATTGGACTTCTGTGCTAGTCATGGATTATCTATAACAAACACCATGTTCGAACATAAGGATGCTCATAAGTGTACGTGGTACCAGAGCACCCTAGGCCGAAGATCGATGATCGATTTTGTAATCGTGTCATCAGATCTGAGGCCATATGTTTTGGACACTCGGGTGAAGAGACGGGCAGAGCTGTCAACCGATCACCATCTGGTGGTGAGTTGGATCAGGGGGTGGGGAAAGACTCTGGACAGACCTGGGAAGCCCAAGCGAGTAGTGCGGGTGAACTGGGAACATTTGGAGGAGGTCCCTGTCCACGAGATCTTCAACTCACACCTCCGGCGGAGTTTTTCAGGCATCCCTGCGGAGGTTGGGGACATTGAACCGGAGTGGGCAATGTTCAAAGCTTCCATTGCCGAAGCCACGGTGGAGAGCTGCGGCATCAATGTTTTAGGTGCCTCAAGGGGTGGTTACCCTTGAACACCGTTGTGGACACTGGTGGTCAGGGAAGCTGTCCGACTGAAGAAAGAGGCCTTCTGGGATTTGTTGTCCCGGAGGTCTCCGGAGGCAGTTGCAAGGTACCGACAGGCCCGAAGGGCTGTGGCCTCAGCCGTGAGGGAGGCAAAGCAGTGGGTGTGGGAAAAGTTCGGAGAAGCCATGGAGAAGAACTTTCGGTCCGTACCAAAGTGCTTCTGGAAAACCGTCCGCCGCCTTAGGAGGGGGAAACGGGGAACCATCCAAGCTGTATACAGCAAAGATGGGATGCTGTTGACCTCAACCGAGGAGGTTATTGGGCGGTGGAAGGAACACTTTGAAGAACTCCTAAATCCCAACACGCCCTCTATGCTAGAGGCAGAGCTGGGGGCTGATGGGGGATCAGATTCTATTTCCCTGGGGGAGGTCACTGAGGTAGTCAAACAACTCCACAGTGGCAAAGCAACGGGGATTGATGAGATCTGACCAGAAATGCTGAAAGCTTTGGATGTGGAGGGGGTGTCATGGATGACACGCCTCTTCAACATCGCGTGGAAATCTGGGACAGTGCCTAAGGAGTGGCAGAACGGGGTGGTGGTTCCCCTCTTCAAAAAGGGGGACCAGAGAGTGTGTGCCAACTACAGGGGTATCACACTTCTCAGCCTCCCTGGTAAAGTTTACTCCAAGGTGCTGGAGAGGAGGGTGCGGCCGATTGTCGAACCTCAGATTGAAGAGGAACAATGCGGGTTCCGTCCTGGCCATGGAACGACGGACCAGATCTTTACTCTCACAAAGATTCTGGAGGGGGCCTGGGAGTATGCCCATCCGGTCTACATGTGTTTTGTGGATCTGGAGAAGCCGTATGACCGGGTCCCCCGGGAGAGACTCTGGGAGGTGCTTCGGGAGTATGGGGTGGGGGGGGGGTCCCTTCTTAGGGCGATCCAATCCCTGTACGCCCGAAGCGAGAGCTGTGTCCGGGTCCTCGGCACGAAGTCGAGTTCGTTCGCTGTGGGGGTTGGTCTCCACCAAGGCTGCGCTTTGTCACCAATCCTGTTTGTGATATTCATGGACAGGATATCGAGACGTAGTCGGGGTGGGGAAGGTGTGCGGTTCGGTGAGCTGGGGATCTCATCGCTGCTTTTTGCAGATGATGTGGTCATCGGTCCGTGACCTTCAACTCTCACTGGACCGCTTGGCAGTCGAGTGTGAAGCGGCTGGGATGAGGATTAGCACCTCTAAATCTGAGGCCATGGTTCTCAGCAGGAAACCGATGGAGTGCGTACTCCGGGTAGGGAAGGAGGTATTGCCCCAAGTGAAGGAGTTCAAGTACCTCGGGGTCTTGTTCACGAGTGAGGGGACAATGGAGCAGGAGATTGGCCGGAGAATCGGGGCAGCGGGGGCGGTATTGCACTCGCTCTATCGCACCGTTGTCACGAAAAGAGAGCTGAGCTGGAAGGCAAAGCTCTCGATCTACAGGTCAATTTTTGTTCCTACCCTCACCTATGGTCATGAAGGTTGGGTCATGACCGAAAGAACTAGGTCGCGAGTACAAGCGGCCGAAATGGGCTTCCTCAGAAGGGTGGCGGGCTTCTTCCTTAGAGATAGGGTGAGGAGCTCAGTCATCCGAGAGGAGCTCGGAGTAGAGCCGCTGCTCCTTTGCGTGGAAAGGAGTCAGTTGAGGTGGTTTGGGCATCTGGTAAGGATGCCCCCTGGGCGCCTCCCTAGGGAGGTGTTTCAGGCACGTCCAGCTGGGAGGAGGCCTCGGGGAAGACCCTGGACTAGTTGGAGAGATTACATCTCCACACTGGCCTGGGAACGCCTTGGGGTCCCACAGTCAGAGCTGGTTAATGTGGCTCGAGATAGGGAAGTTTGGGGCCCCTTGCTGGAGCTGCTGCCCCCGCGACCCGACTTCGGATAAGCGGTTGAAGATGGATGGATGGATCTATTGGACCCCCTGTAACAACCCATGTTTTTTGGAGGTGTGTTAAGAATTTTGGTTGAGGGTTCAGAGTGTTATGTGTGATGTATTGGGCACTTAAATTTCATTTTGCCCCAGACTCTGTATTTTAGGTGATGGGGCGTTCATTAATATAGGGAGATGAATACATAAAAAAATTGGGTCCTGGACAGTTTTATTATTGGCAGACAAACTAATCTTAGGGGATGGAGGTCGGCTGAAACACCCTCGTTTCCAGAGTGGCACACAGAGATGGGCTTGGTGGCATTTGAGGGAATGTCGAATAGAAGGCTAGGCAGTAAGGATGCGTTTAATAAAAAATGGGGCAAATATTTGGCCTTTTTGGAGGGTTCTCAGGGAGGGGCAGTGGAGGGAGATTTGTAGATTTAAATATATGATGTTATTTTTTATCTATTCTTAAGTGTTTCCTCTTGTCTGTTTTTAAAATCTGAAGTATCTGGTGTATTACTTTTAGAAAAGTATCCACGTTATGATCATGAAAAAGTTTTTTTCTAGATCGCACACCCACTGCAGACACATTTTTTCTACCATGTATGTTTGAAAGAGTGTGAAACATTTGAAAACTTGTGGCATAAGTTTCATGTGAACACTGTGAAGGACAAGTCAACCCATCGCAAACTCCGACATACCAGCCAGTGTTTTCAGAAATCCAGCATCTTTTCACAGTGGAGAGAGCACTTGCATTCAAGGTTGCCAAATTGTGGGACAAAAACATTGGCCTAGCATAATATTTACAATCTCACACATGTCGAAACATGTTGAGATGCTCTGATGTCTAATCGCCCTTATTTAAAGTCAGTTATTTATCAAAAATTAAATATAAAATGTTTTACTTGCATAATTAGTTCTAAGTAATACATGACACAACTACATGACATAATTGATGTAAAGGGGATGGTAATGGGGTATGTTGGTTTTACAACGGGGATGCTTTTTGGTTTTACTTCAACAAGGGGGATGGCATCCCCACGAATCCCCCCACAACTCAAAGCTGTGATTTAGGTTATGTGTCATTTAGATCATAATTCAATTTGTCAAGAAAAGTAACATTTCCAAAAGTGTCCCACTTTGCCCATATCCAGCCTAGTATAACTAAAACTAAAAAGAATTTAAGATCATTTTTATTTTATTTTAGTTAGATTTGGAGTTATGAAAAAGTATTATAGTTTAGTTTCAGTTTTTTCCAATAATTTCAGTTTTTATTTTTGTTAATGAAAATTATTTTAGATAGTTTTTGTTAACTATAATAACACTGACACACACAGACACACATACACACGTAACATGCAATCATATTCACCAATTGCCACCTGTGCAAGAATTCAACACTATAGACTTCAGCACTATACTTTATGATATTGTTGTTATTTACTAATTGTGATCATTTTTATGAATAAGTTTGATCTTTATTGATTTTCTTTATTGCTTTTCACATCATTTACTTTTTTTAATACAGAATTTTGCAAAATAAATACTAAGTTTGCTATTGAAAATATTTATTTTTCTGTTTGAATTATCACAGCACATTCATGTTCATTTGCTTGATATTATATTGAATTACTTTTTTACTATATTATTTAGTTACTGGAGTTTGATGTTTGAAGTAAATGATAAGTGATGCTTTTTCAATATATGTCCTCTCTTTATAACACCATGTTCAGTGTTGACTGTAATAATATTGCAAAAGCGAACAAAAATAGCCTCAAACAAATCACGGGACAAAAAAAATGATGCAATAAATTAAAATGACATGTTATTTAAAATGTGACTTTAGGCACACAGCAGTGTATAACATCCCAAATATAAGTAGGCCTATATATAGAAATACACAATAAGACAAAAAAATATCAATATCAATACTGATGGAAAATAAATAAACATACAATAATTAAAGGGAACCATCATAAGACGTATATTATTATTATATAAACGTATTCAACTGTTTGTTTTTTTTATTTTTTTAAGACTAAACAATTAGCAATAGCACTTTCTGTAACCGTTTGGGCCAATGAAAGTCGTGCTTCAAAAAGGGTGGAAAATGCAGTTATGTTCACACACTATAGGCAGGCCCGCATTAATGCACGGGCTTACTGGGGCTGAAGCCCCAGGGCCTATGAAGACAAGGGGCCTATCATAAGCCAATAAAAAAAATCACATTGTTTTGTAGTTTGTCGAATTTTCTGTCAATCACTTGATATTCATGTTTTTGGCTGCTGATTGATCCAATTTACAAGTGACCCACGTGGGAAGCATGATATGACAGCCTATCAGAATATAGACAAATAGTTGTCGCATGCGTTGTCGTCTACTCTAGTCGTCTATTCAAATTTATGCTTATAGTCACTCACAGAAGATAGCGGATAGCTAAATCAAAATGTCGGAAAAGAAAAAGTTTGAGTGGTGCTCATAAGCGAAAAATATTGCGATAGAAAGAAAACAGTGAGAAAGAATTGTAAAAAAAGATTCCAAAGCTGACAGGATTGTTTAAACCTGCAAATGAAGTCGAGTCGAGCGCATTAAGCGGAGCACCGATGAACAGTGCAGAGGACGAGCAAACAGGCGGGAGACCGTTAACTCGACTGGCTGCATGGAGCAGACCCACCCGGGGACGGACAGACCGGAGGACCTTTACCTCGCTTACCTGGAAAAGAAGAGGACCAGGCGCGGGAAAAATAGACTTGGGGGGTCCCTCAGATATTTTAGCTGATTAAATGCATGAAATGGATACGTTAAATTTCGTGAATTAATTATTTACAATCAGGCCCGGTTCTAGAACCAAATCACTGAGGGTGCTTCTGAAAATAGTGAGGGTGCTTACATAAACATGGCTCCCAGTCGTCATCAGTCTGAAAATAGTACCTCAAAATAGGGCTGAGCGATACCTATTGTCTATGACAATATTGAATTGCTGTTATGTTAAACGATATGCGATCTGGCATGATCGAGTAGCCTATCTCCCTCACTTTTGCAGAAAACAAACAAAAACATGCCACGCATAGCCTAAGTTACACTGTGATGTTACCCTATAGTTCAAACTATGGCGCGTGCATTTAGATTGTTTTACTGCACGGTTTAAATGCAGCTAGAATGGCCAAAATTCAAAAATGGGGGGGAAATGCCCTGTACAAGTTTTTGTCCTTTACATATATATCATATGATATAGTTAAGAAATGTTACACACAGAGTGCTTTTTCCCCAAATATCAGCAGTATTGCAAATGTGTGAAGCATTGAAACTTTTATTCTGCAGTTGAATAAAGAAGTTCATATAAATAACTTTTGAATAAACAAAATGCAGCATCGCGTTCAACAGAATATTCGAGCCAATCTCTATTTTTGAACCAAGAGCTGCTAAATGAACGACTATTTCCACTGCCACTAAAAGATCGACTGGGGTACAAGCACATCACCTGTAAGGGCGCTTCATCACCTAGGTCACTCGGCGGCGTCGGCGCCATAGGCCGCGGCACTTGCTGGGATTTATCGCCGGTGTTTGAATGGGTGTCATGCGGTGAGAGTGAGGTTGTAGGGCGGGGTTCGCTGCTGTCATCGGCAGGCGGTGTCATTTCGTCTTGTTGTGATGTAGAGGTTTGAGCTTTCTTAAGCCAATTTCGTATGTCCATGATTAAAAATGGACAAATAATATTTTTAGGCTACCTTAAGCCCGTCTCAGAAAGTCAGAGCGGGAAATTTCCTGAGCGGGACGCACACACGCAAGCAAAGTGGAAAATTAAAGAGACAGCTTCACCTATGCGTATCACGATCGCGAAAGGACACAACCAATCAAATGCATTAAACAAGAAAGCATAATGAAATAATTTCTGATTTAAATCGTGTTAATGGATTTATTTTGTGTATTGCATGAGTGTGAAATCCGTCTGTGTTTCTATTTTCGGCAAAATCTCCTTTACATCTGAGCTATTAAACATTTCATCTGAGGGTGCTTTCACTTTTGTTTGAGGGTGCTTAGCACCCTCAAGCACCCCCGTAGAACCGGGCCTGTTTACAATAATTTATATTAAGTTTGTTTATAGGCTAGTTGCCATGTCTCTTCAAAATGTCAACGCCCCGCCCCACATCTAAAGAGCGCCGTATTTATGCGGGATTCACTCTTGAAATAGCAATGATTGACATTGATAGCCATAGCATTGTTTGTTCCTGAATATAGCAGCCTTTCACTGAAATGGTTGAATAGTCTGCTGACTGACTTACTCACTCATAACAGTCCTTTCCAACCTCCTACTGGACGTAACTAACGTTATGTACAAATCGTATGCACTAAAATCGTTGAAAAATCCCCAGCAACACACAGACTGTTTTGTCACAATTTATATGTTTAATATCTAATAAACTAGTTTCATGCATTTAATTAAGTCTTTTGGAACAAACATTATTATCACAGTGTCACATTAATCATCCAGTTGTTTTTAGGGTAAATTCTACATCGGTAAATAAAGCTAGAATCATTCTGTTGGATGTTCAAAAGTTCACAAGTATCTTCTGCTCATCAAGCCTGCATTGATTTGATCAAAAATATACTAAAAACAGTAATACTATGAAATATTATTACAATTTAAAGTAATAATACAATAAAATATAATTTATTTCTGCGATTAAAGCTGAATTTTCACCATCAATTACTTCAGTCTTCATCACATGATCCTTCAGAAATCATTCTCATATGATTTGATGCTCAACAAACATTTATGATTATTATCAATGTTGAAAACAGTTTTTTTTAACTCTGATGAATGGAAAGTTCAAAAGAACTAAATTTATCTGAAATAGAAACTTCTGTAGCATTATACACTACCATTCAAAAGCTTGCGGTTAGTCAGAATTTATATAAAAAAAAACATGTTGGGAAAGAAATTAATACTTTTATTGTTGTGGATTTTTTTATGGAATACTGTCTTCGTTAGGCTATATCTCCCCGAGAGAAACTTATTTCTGCTTTTGTTGTATATAGACAAACGTGGTCATTAGACGTTTTTTTATTGTGGGCCTACAAAACCTCTCAGCCCCAGGGCCTGATGGCAGGTTAATGCGGGCCTGACTATACGACTTTCAAAGTCGTCGGATTGCTGTTCTTTTCACACTACACAACTGTATGTCTCTTCGACTATCTTGAAGTTGCTGTGGTTTGCACAATACACGAGAGATCGGCGACAGAGGTGGTCACACATTACAAAATATTTCACTTTGAAAGAATCCCCGACAACTCTTGTCTGGTCTCCAAACTACATTTCACAACAAAACACACATGAGAAGTGCTCGACAATGACTCGTTTGTGCTAATAGATGCTTGATGAGACTGGGTTCAGGGAACTGCTTCGGATGACACATCAAAACACATTTCACACTACAGGACTTGGAGTTGCAGACAGGTATAGATATGCAAACTGTTAAATATCTCTCTGGCATCTGCGACGCATCGGCGCATCTCTCAGATCGCGTATTTGAACATTCACACATGGTAATCGTCGCTCAAGGGAGCGAGCACCGATTTACCTCTGATTTCTGACTTTTGTCCGATCTCCGTTAACTGTCGGCGAAAAGAAAATCGGGGCTAAAATCGTGCAGTGTAAACTCAGCACAAGGTTGAGCCCATGGTGGAGATTTTCAAAAAAATGGGTGGAACTTTTAGGAAAACACGTGATTGCAGTCCAATCAGATATGTTATCCGTAGCACAGAGGCCGGAACTTAACAAGTGTGTTTTACACGTTGTGTGCTGCAGTCGTGGTGGAAGGCAGTTCATCAGCATCGAAATGGCGGAGACCGCAGACGGAATGGAGGTAAGCTGGAGCCACTCAGGGCTATTGCGCTTCCAATATCAAATAGCGTGTTACACTCATAAAGGCCACCGTTATTTAAGCCGTTTTGGTTTTCTAGGCTTTCGTAGTTGAAGGAATTTGCTTGCTGCGTAGGTAGTTGTCGTCAGGTGGTTAGAAATGTGCGCACACGCATCTTGAGCATCCATTTTAGCCCGCCGATGACAATTCATTCATTTGTCCTCACGTGTCTGCTAGTGCTAATTGGCTAAAAATGAGAGTAGCTTCTAGTTTTAAATGTGAGGTAGAACCGTTTATAAAATACATTATCTACATGTTAGCGAGTCCCTTGTTCAGTTTTCCTGAGGGTCATTTATAAAGCTCTAATAAGCTAAATCTGCTCGAATGCCTTATTGTTGCGCACAGACCGCATGGGATTTAACTCCGCAGCCTTTTGGACACAGACTAGTCTTTTACTGCTTATGACTTAGCTAACCGAACACGATGAATGCCTTATTATTAGCCGAGATGCTGTAATTGACCTTTCTTTTTTTCGAACACTTTTTTTTTTCGAACACGTTTTTACCCACATTGATGAAATTCAAAAGTTTGAACATTTCCAATTTATGTTAAATGATCACGTTAATATAAATGGTGTCGAATACGTCTCATAACTAGCACTTTAATTTGCTTTGCAATAACTTAAAATTGTCAGGCTGAAGAAAAACTACTTGGAACAGTTTGGTCCATTTTTAAATGGTCCTAACTGATTTTAAAGGGCAATGCTGGTCTATGTTGCTTGCACAACATTTATAAGCCGGTTATTGTTGTGTATATAGACCAGCTTGACCAAAGTTGTCATTGATAATAGAAGTACAATTTTGGGCCCAAAGCATGCTTGGCAATAAAATGGTTTTAATTCAACATCTAAGCAACTGAACTGAAACAAACGGCTTTTTGTTATATTCGGGTCGCCTTTATTGAAGGATCGGTCTTTTTTTAAATATATAAATAAAAGCATGATACATTTTTGAAAATGCATTGGGTTTAATGGTTTCTGTACAATATAGTGAAATCATCCTGTTTTTGCACAATTTAATGTAATTTCCTCCCCTGAGGTGTCCCAGGGAGAGAGCTCAGTTAAGCCTGCAGCAGAAGACATGACCTCCAAGGACTACTACTTTGATTCTTATGCACACTTCGGTATCCATGAGGTACAGTTTTATTGGACCGTTATGTCTGATGAATAATGGTAGTGCAGCATACAATATTCAGACTGTAAACCATTGTCAATACTGAACCCTGTTTTGAATGGAATTTTCTTTTTTTATGAAATATACTTGACTACTATATTTATGACTTGTGAAAATGTGTTCTGTCCACAGGAGATGCTGAAGGATGAGGTTCGCACTCTGACATACAGGAACTCCATGTTCCATAACAAGCATCTGTTCAAGGATAAGGTGGTGCTGGATGTTGGAAGTGGAACTGGCATCCTTTGTATGTTTGCAGCCAAAGCAGGGGCAAAGAAAGTTATTGGGGTGAGTGTGTTGACCCCACCCATTTTATGCAAATGTTCACCCCATTGTGTTCAACTGTGGGGTGTTTTGAGATGGTTGAGTAGTTTGGTTGAATGTGATGCCTGCCTGCCCTCATGTATTTGTACAGTGATCATGCTGTGCTGTTGTCAGTTTCTTGAATATTCACGCAATGTTCATTGTTTCACCAGATTGAGTGCAGCAGTATATCAGACTATGCTGTGAAAATTGTGAAGGCCAACAAGTTAGATCATGGTAAGCACCAATCAGAGCTTTTAACTTTCACATTGTTGTATAAATTATTAGCACTTGGGATGGGCATTTAAGTAATTTTGTAGTAGAGAACTCTAACCCACAACTTGGTTACTCATATTAAAATGCGTGTTTAAAACGTGTTTGTATAATTCACAAACTTTACCAAGCACTGTTTCAAAATAAGATAACTTCAACAAACTGTTTCTCTTTTGGGGGAAAAAAAAGAGATCTGCATTAATAAGGGGGAGGGGTGGAATTTAAAAATAACAGTAAAAAACAAACTGCACTCACCTGGGGCTTGCATAGAAACCAAGACTGATGTCATGAGTAATGTACATCTGTGAGGGCTAATGCATTGGAGCACCACCTACATTTCAGATCTCTATATCCTAATGGAATGTGATGGAGAAACAATTCTATTGCTTGCTGCCACCTAGTGGTCCTCCCTAATACATCAGCCAAGTAACAAGTCTGATAAAAATTCCACTCAATATAAAATCAAATGTTTTCAGTTTCAGATATCACTGTAGAAATGTAGTGCCATGAGTAAAAGGTCCAATAACAGGGCAGTTACCGAGATTAAGCGAGAAGGATTTAGCTGGTCATGTGATTCTAACATGGCAGCCCCCGTGTGTGGACCCTCTCCATGTGAATAAAACAGCTTTTGTATGTGATGTGACTGGAGTCTTCAATTGTATTGTGTTGTAAGTTCATCAGAAGAATAATACTTGATTGCAACCACACTTCTAACATAGTGCACCTGCAGACAAATGTATTAATTATAAGGGGAGTGGTCACATCACTTTCAGTGCTAGACTTTCAATTCGACTTTTATAGAAAATTGAGACAAACTGAAGGAGCTGTCAGGTTCAGACAAAGCCAGTTTGTTTTTGTTGAAACTAAAGCCTTTAGACTATTCATTTTCAGAAAAATATTACTTTTTTGGACATGTAGTCTACCATAACCATTCTAAACCATGGTATTGTCTTGACACCATTATTGTACTACCATATTTTTGGGTTAAGGTCCTGTATATTTATAAATATTAATGACAGAATACAGAAATTAACATGATGTGAATTAAAAAAAAAAAAAAAAAAGTAAGAAGTTGGTTATGTGAGGAGGATGATGAGGTCAGATTTTAGGCAGAAGAGATGAATGTATGAGGAGTAATGAGACAAGAAACCCATTGGAGCTCTATAACAAGACACTGCCATTACCAGGGTAATGCTATGGTACTGAATGATTGATCATGTTCATATTTCATGATACTGTCATGGAACTCCAAGGTGCTTTTAAAAAAAACTTTTACTATGACATGTCATAAATGGGGTTATCACAGACCATGTCTTAAAATAAATGCTTGTGTAATACATGATGATTTTTTTGTGAGAAATATAAAAGAATTGGCTTCCACCGCTGTCCTTGTAAGGACTGCTTGCAAATTTGGGCCAAGAAAAGATGGAACAAAAACTCTTAAGATTATAAACACAATATTTAAGAATAATTTTTTTAGGGGTTTTCTTAAGAGACCAAATTTTTTTTTCAATTAGTCCACACTGTTAACAGTGAGCTTTTATATTTGAGTGTGAAAAATTTAAGGCGGCATTGTATGACTCCAACAAGAACCAAATACAAAACGAGTAGAATTCAATAAAAAAATGTATATCACAAGTATTCCCACACTTTGGCTTTATAAGCACAGATGCCATTACATCTCTCATCCAACACTCATATCCACAGTGCTGTCCAGTGGACTCAATTGTAATGGCGAGATGTGAGAGATTCAGAGGGAAAACGGTGTAATGCAACACTGCTCACAGCAAGCAAGTGTAGAAAGGATAATGAATTTGTGATATTCAAGAAGTGTTTTTGATACTCTAGTAGCTGGTGCTGGTTCTACTGCAATGTTGCTCGGAACTGCACACAAGACTTTCACCTACTGTTGCACTCGTGTACACAGTAGTGTGACAATAAAGTGATTTTTTTTTTTTTTTTTTTTAAATGTAAATCCCTAATTAACACAGCCATGTTTTGGTAGATTTGACAATTTGGACATGATGTATCTTAATGTTTCTCTCCAGTTGTTACCATCATTAAGGGCAAGGTGGAGGAGGTGGAGCTTCCCGTGGAACGTGTAGACATTATCATATCTGAGTGGATGGGCTACTGTCTCTTCTATGAGTCCATGCTTAACACTGTCATTTATGCAAGGGACAAATGGCTGGTGGGTGAACGTTAACATCCTTGTGTTTCCCAAGCTATTTGATAAAGAAATTGTTCTTGCTGACCTTATTTCAGGCAGTGTTCATTTAGGTCATGTTTCTCTTTCAGAAACCTGATGGTCTGATTTTCCCTGACAGAGCTACGCTCTACGTCACTGCAATTGAAGACAGACAGTACAAGGACTACAAAATTCACTGTACGTGTCAATCTAATAGCAGTTACATTTAAACATGCACTATTGAGGTATTTCTGTGCATTGTTTGACCAATGGCACCCGTTTAATGGATTTATGTTCACTTTTATCAGGGTGGGAGAATGTTTATGGTTTTGACATGTCCTGTATCAAGGAAGTGGCTATCAAGGAACCACTGGTGGATGTTGTTGACCCCAAGCAACTTGTTAGTACTGCCTGCCTCATCAAGGTTAGTTTTCTCTATTCCAAATGTGCTCTCACAATAACTTGTCATGTATATGTGTAAATATATATGTCTACAGACACACACACACACGTTCGATTTACCCTTTTTCTCTGCACTAGGAGGTGGACATCTACACAGTGAAGATTGAGGACTTATCCTTCACGTCACCATTCTGCTTGCAGGTGAAGAGGAATGACTACATCCATGCACTGGTCACTTACTTCAACATAGAGTTCACTCGCTGTCACAAGAGGACTGGCTTCTCTACCAGTGAGTCGCCCCCCTCCCCCGCACACACGTTGTTTTGTTACCATACAATTTTCTCATGAGTGTTATGTGAGTGTCCAGTTGAAATGCAGTGTTATTTTCTTCAGGCCCAGAGTCTCCTTACACTCACTGGAAGCAGACTGTGTTCTATCTTGATGACTATCTGACTGTAAAGACTGGAGAGGAGATCTTTGGCACCATCAGCATGAAACCCAATGTCAAGAATAATGTAAGCCCCTTCATATATTCAGCCATGGAGGGCCTGGGTTCAAATTAAGCTGTTTATTCTCCTTGAATATTTGGGTATCACAGGAAAAGAACAAGCTCAATGTGTAATTTTGGTAAGGGATAAACAATACTTGTAAGTGTGCTTTAAAATATTTAAATGGACTACGTGGAGGCAAGGAACCACCGATGCAAAGTGGAATATTAAAAACTTTTAACGGACACTTGGGTGTGGGTTATCCCGCTTATAACGTGGTCTCTTGCCAGCATTGAATAGTTAACTTTTTTTTCTTTTTTTTTTTTTCTTTTCAAGGCAAATTGAATAATTATATCAATCTGCAGCGGGTCGTTAGATTTTAAGTTCTGACAGTTCTAAAACTCGATGTATTGCGATAAGATTACATTTGATACAGAGGTAGGAAATTGCGGTTCTGGCCTTGCGAGTTTAGTAAACCGCAAAAAGCTGTGTTTTATAGCTTGTATTCAGTCAGCCATGTTTGATCAAGCGGCGCCTTCTAGGTGTGTGCGGCACATGCTGAGCAGCACAGCAATATAAGATCAAGTTAATCCCATTACAATTCAGATTGTCTTGCCAGGCAGCTAAAGACTTATTTGATGTTTCCTGGTTTACTTCTCTTCCACTTCATGCAAAACGCAGCTGAATGTCAAACCATACTTTCCTTAAAAGGATAGTTGCTCTGCAGAGGCTTTGACACCATCCGTAGGGCAAGGAAACTTCTGTTTAAAATGTTGACAAAAGAATGTAGTTGCCGAATTGTCATTTGATCTCATTTAATGTAACGTGAGATCACATTAAACTGTGATGACTGGCGAGAGCAGCGCTGCAGTTTGCTTCTGAGGTGATTTAGTTCAGGTGATTTGATCGCAAAGTATGAGGGAATTATAATGCAAAAATACACAATTAATACAGAAGCTAGGGCTGTCCCCTAACAGTCAAGCGTGTCTGTATGTCTACAGCAAATAATCTGTAATATTAATTTGACAATAGCCTAATGATGATAATTTTATACAATAATGGGGAAAATGAGCCAAATATCGTCTCGACATGGTCAAAAGCATCAGCTATTGGTGATCACACTGACCATCATCGATCCCCTAGATCATCTGTCGGCAAATCCCTAATGTGCCTTTTTTCTCTATAAATAAAATATTCAGTCTCCTTGCTGGTTTATTCTTTTTTATATATATATATAGTATGTTGGTTTTATATAAACTCACTCATTGCCTTTTTTCCCTTTCTCCCTCCAGAGAGATCTTGACTTTAATGTCGACATCGACTTCAAGGGTCAGCTTTGTGAGGTGTCCAAGACATCAGAGTACCGAATGCGCTAGATTCCTTTAGCTGTGTGTGTGTGTGTGTGTGTGAGAGAGAGAGAGAGAGAGAGGCAAACCTGAGAGCAGTGCATGTTTGTGTGACCATGTTCTCTTTGTTTTCATGACTACACGTGACAGCCTTTTTTTTTTCTTTTTTTTTTTTATTCTGTCTTGTGGTATAATGTCGGATGAGGATTTGTGAGTACTTGACCATTTTTTTAATGAATTTAGTTTCATGTACTTCTATGCCAGAGGGGACTCAAGCATTTTTTTTTTGGTGCAATATTTTAATTTTTTGTACAATTCCTTTTTGGCCCAGTTTTTCCAAATTTTAGGTGTACCATTTAGCCTCTATGCTCCCTAGGGTGCAAGCTTGCACACACATGACTGTATTCTTTTGCCTGTATGTCTGTTGGAAGTCAGTCACTTTTGCTGAGTTGTAAGAAGTGTATATGGCAACATACCATCCATCTTCTGTGTTTTGTTTGTTTTTTTTCTTATGTAAGAACAACAGTAGGAGTCTCCTGTGTGAGTTCCCCTACCATGTCAATGTGTCTGTCTTGGTTACTGTAAGAACTGTCAATCAGCTAATTTCACCTTATAAAGGAACTCTGCCCTGTGATAAGTTAAATAAGCCCATGTTGGTTTGTATTTCTGCTCTGTACTTTTGTGTCCGGTATGAAGAGTAGAGGATGTTGAGGCAGTTCTGTTAGACCATCTGTAGAGGTGCCTCCCATTCCGTTTTTGTCTTTGGAGGAAAGTTTTAATTCATCTAGTGTTACCATTTATAATATCTTTGTTATACTTCTGTGGCAATGACAGAGTATATTATTATATTATGGATGAGGCAACCTAGTAATCTACTATGTATGTGGTGTTAATGAGCATTATTTTAGATCTGTTTACCTTTTAAATGTCACATTGAAAATTCATCCAGTGAATGACTTTGGTTTAGCTTATCTGATGCTTTTTTTTGCACTGTAAGCACTTAAAACAAGCTTCTCGGACCTATAGTTTTATTCAGCTAAGGAAAACTTCAGACTAAATTCTTAATTTGGGTTTTTAGTGAAGGATTATGCTTTTCCTGTGTTTGAGTAACTACATTGGCCTTTATTGTGACTTCATTTCTCATAAGTGTTGTGAAGTACTACAGTGTTTTTGTCCAGGAGTGCGAGTTCTCACATTTTGTTTGGCACAGGTGTGGGTTATTAACAGACAGGCATTTGTTCATTAGGAAGTCTTTTTTTTTTCTTTTCTTTTTTTGAAATAAAAACAATAATTTGGATCTTTACATGGTATGTTTTCAATGACCAAAAATGCAAACTTTGTTAACATTTAGGCCTTTTCTCAAATTGTGTTTGGTGTGGTATTGGAGTTGCCTTCCTATGATGTCTTAATTTGTGATCTTGAAACACAATGTACAAGGCTGTTGGATGTCTTAATTGACATTTCATCGATCAGAATAAAGTTGTAGGTTAATGCGTATAATGCCGTGTTCACAAAACCATCGTGAGCAGGGCGGTCGTGTTGGATGTTCATCTCTTCCACGAAAAACAGCAGCGACAAATAAGAAGCAAGAAATAGTTATCTATCAGGTCCTACACCAAATTGTTTAAGTTGAGGTTATTGCTGCTTCAAGGACAACAGTGGGCAGTCACATGTACTTCATCTTTATCAGCATAGTTGATTATGATTTGTTAATGTTGGGTCTATACACCAATATTCACAGAATGGAAAAAGGTCCGGCAGTTTATTAATTCTTTCCTTTATAAAGTTATCTTTTTCAGTTTACTTGCATGCAGACATGTAAATGGTAGTATGCTGTAGGGTCTGTTTGAATAATTTTGATTTGCTTTTTGTGTCTTCAATAATCTCATTATTTTATTGTACTGCACCCAGAGCTGCTGAGCTCAGCGTGAGCCCCACAACAAAAATAGACAAACTCTTCGGCTCAGCTCGCGACTCACGCTTGCAGTGTAAATGGTGACATCAGTTGATATGGGCACTGGAACGAAAGCGTGCCACTCACGGACGATGTGAACCCAGCGTTACTCATCATGCAGCGTTACATCACCAAAGTGTGTACTGATGAGTGCTAGCTGGGGCAGGGCCTTATTAACCAAGTTGGCATCTACTATATTGCAGAATGTAACTAGTTTTTATTTCGATCCCTGTGTATTTAAATATTATGTACAGAATAGAATGAATTTTTCAAAACCTTTCTACATGCTTAATTAGATAAACCCGTTATGAAAGGTTCATCACACACTCATGGTCAGTGTTACCATTCTTTGGTTTAGCAGGTTGTATTAACAGTAGTAGGGTACAACAGGGCTAAAATGCACCATTGATTTAATTTTCTCCCAAAACACTAAATAGATAAAAAAAATTACAAATTGCCAAATTTTCCTCTTCCATGAGACAATTGTGTGTGATGTCTAAAGGTTGATTTCGAGGCAATTTGATCTCAAATATTTTTTCAAATGTTTTAAATTTATGTAGCTGATAAATATCCTGGAAATTCACTTTTATTTTGAGACAAAATACAAATTTTAATTAAGAGCAGAACGCTTACTAATAACCTGTGGAGTTTCACAAAGGAGTGTTTAGGTCCTTTATTTTATTTTTTTCTGTTATATTATAATGATTTTAAAGCAGCCTGTTCAGAACATTTTCTTTATGCAGACAATCCAGCAATTTTAGTTTCATAAGAGGATCACAGGGTTCTTGTGACAAAATGAGATGCAAAATGTGTCAACAGGATTGATAAAAAAAAATAAAAAATCCTTACACCTGGAAAACACTGAGGCCATTTCAGAGATAATTTAAGATAAAACCCAGATTTTTTTTTTGTGCTGTTGAGGATGTGTTAATTACATTATTGCATCCAAAATAGTTGTAAATCATTTGGGATGTGAAAGATAAATTAACTGGTGAAGAGTTTGGCTGTAAAAGCCCTATTAAAAAATTATAGTAGGATTATATTTCTAGCCAAAAAGTCAGTGTTATTAGATGTTCAGATTTTAATTTTGTATTTTTTTTGCTGGTGTTTTGGTACAGCCTTGCTAATATTTATTTTGTGATCCTGGCTGTGACTACAACATCGCAGCAACATTGGCTAGTAATGTTTGAAGTGCTGGGCTACCTCAATGCATTCACGCACCAATCCCTCATCGACCCCGCCTGTCATTCAGCCACTACGTTGCATTCCCCTGACCCTGCGTGATGGGGTGTCAGCTGAGCTACAGCACCTGCTGGATGCTGGTGTCATTGAGCCAGTGGATGCTTCACCATGTGTCTCAAACCTGGTGGTGACCACTAAAAAATCCGGCACCCTGCGCATCTGTGTAGATTTGTGCAGAGTCAACAAGGCAATAATACCTGACAAGTACCCGCTGCCAATGGCAGAGGAACTCACAGCCCAATTCTATGGCTCATCAGTGATCTCCAAGCTGAACCTTAGAGAGGGTTATCTGCAGGTGCCCCTTCACTCCAACCACAGGAACCTGACGGCTTTCGTGACACCCGGGAGTCTGTCGTAATACCACGATGCCATTTGACCGTAGCTCCATCCCCTCCTGCTTCCAGAAGATCATGATTTCAGTGCTAGCAGGCATACCAGGAGTAGACATTTATCTCGACGATGTTACCTGCATGGCACAATCACGCACATCCATAATGAGCACCTCGGCAAGGTTTTCGATGCACTAGCCAAAAACTAACACTCAACAGCGACAAATGCCTTTTTGCTGTGCCAGTTATTGAATATGTGGGGTTAAGGTTGTCGGCGGAGGGCATATCCCTACTCCAGTCTAACGTGGAGGCTGTCCAGTCCATCCCTGAACCAACTTTGCCAGCCCAGGTGGCTTCCTTTTTAGGGATGATGGGATACTACTAAAAGTTTCTGCCCAGTATTCGGTCACTATAGCCCCCATGCGACCGCTGCTCTGGAAAGACGAGCCCTGTGTGTGGACTCAAGCATGTAAGGAGGATGTGTGCACTCTCAAGGCCCAACTCACCTTATCACATTTGAGCACTTCCTGTAGCACTCTGGTCACCTGCGATGCGTCTGCCACAGCCATAGGAGCCGTGCTGTCAATGGTGCTGAATGGCATCGAGAGGCCCATAGCTTTCGCCTCTCGTGCTTTTAACCCAATGGAACAATGATATTCAGTGGACGAACGGGAAGCGCTAGCTTGTGTTTGGGCTTGCGAAAGATGGCACCTGTACCTTTACGGCTGCTATTTCACACTGAGGACAGACAACTACACCCTAGAGGTACTACTGGCAACCACAGGAACAGGCCACAGACCATTGAGACTGCATCTCTGGTATGACCGCCTCCATCAGTACACTACTACAGCCTATAGTTTGTGGCTGACCTCTTGTCTCGCTCCGTCCTGGCTCAGGACACGCGTGACGACACTAGCTACTCTGAAATGGGCATCATCCAGCTACTACACACACCCCTGCAAGGCATCGTGTCATTACAGGAGCTCAAAACAGCCCCGGAACAGGACCCTATTCTTTCGCAGCTTCATACCTAAATCCGAGACGGCTAGCCATCACATGTGTCAGGAGAACTAGCTTCATTCTCCCATGTCAAAGACGAGCTGTCCTGCTGGTAGGACACCTGTGTGGCACGCAGGCTTTGCACTGTTGTCCCAGGGCCCCTTCATGCCCATGTGTTAGCAATGGCGCACGAAGGACGCCTGAGCATAGTGAAGCTCAAGCAGCGCTGCCGTGAATGGATGTGTTGGCCAGGCCTAGACAGGGAGATTTCAATTCTAGTTAAAGACTGCCCAGCCTGCCTTGTGAGCGGAAAGACAGGTCACTCACCTCCTCTGCCCCTCTGGCCCCTGGCCTTGCCCTCTCGACCCTGGCAGCACTTGCAGCTGGATATCTGCGGTGATATTCAGAGGGTCTCCCACAACCATCCTATGACTTGCACTCCAAGTGGCCTGAATTGTAGAATTGTCCACTAGAGAGCACTGTTTTATGGGACGATATATTGTTCTGTTATCACTATGCATGCCTGACTGTGAAGTGTTCGATTGGTTCTGCCTAATAGAGAGTTAGTGTATGCGTGCTGAGAGAGAGTAAAGACAGTTGTTTACAGCATCTTTGGCGTCATTGTCTTTTGTCAAACACCACAGCCCCCCCTATTAAAAAAAAAAAAAAAAAAAAAAAGAAAGTAAAACTTTTTCAAAAGTATAGCCACAGGAAAGAAATAATATCTTTGTTAACATGATTTTAGTGTGATAAATCATCGCTTACTAACCCTTTCTGTGTAAAGTGTTAGCCAATTTTACAACTTCACTGGCATGATGAAAAATTGTCCCCATTCACTTCCATTGTAAGTGCCTCACTGTAGGAGGGACAAGTTGAAATACATTTTTGTGATAATCAACATTATGCCACAAATGCTGTCGGTTGAGTTAAATTGTATTGAACCCAGAATATTCCTTTAAAAAAATTACTTTTAAATACTTCAAATTTATGTAGATCAACATCCTGAATTTTGTTAGTAACTGAAAAAAAATATCTTCTAATAGTCTGTATAATGTGTCAGGTGACACCACACAGAAGATAAAATTAGCTAAAATGCAACACTTTTGTTAAAAAAAAAAAAACATTGATTTGTAAACTATTGCATGTATTTTGATACTGCGTCAAAAACAGTTCTTATGAAATAATGCAACTGTTCTTTGTTTTGACATATTTTTTCAACCATTCATCAATTTCAGCCTCTGTCATGTTTCTACTCTTCCAGCACATTTGCTTCATACCTCCTTGACATGTCTAGCTTCTCCTGTTCAAACCTCTCTGTCTCTCTCCTTTATACCTTTATTTTGGGATGCTTCATGTATTCTCTTCTGCTCTTCTCCTCTGTGCAATGCTGATGTCTTTATTGCTCTCTCTCTCTCTCTCTCTCTCTTCACTTAAAGCTCTTTGTGCCTTTTCTTTTTCTCATCTTCTCTCATTTTCTATACCATTTGCATGGAGACCATAACAACACCATCTAGCACACTTCTAAATTCATGTCATCTTAGTTGTTCCTGCAGCTGTGATTCTTTAACATTTGATACCGCTCCTCTTGGTCCACGAGTCTTATCCTCCTCTGAAGCTCAGCCTCTTTGATTTTCATCTCTCTCTCTTAGCTTCAGCATCCCATTGTAACTCAGCCGCTCTTTTCTTATATTTCTCCAGTAGTTGGTATGCTGAGTTTGTGTAGCATCTGCCACTGTTACATTTTTACCATATCTTGAATATTTTGTGGACACTTGGTTGTTGTTTTTATCTTTACTTTTGAAAGCATGGAAAGTTATTCTGTAGCCCCTCTTAGATAGTCCTCATCAATCCTGTCATCCATATCAGCTTCCCTTGTGAACAGAATCATTGTGTGTTTTGTGGCTCCTTTCCCAAAGATCTCCTATATTCGCTGAACAGTTTCTTCTCTTCCTTTGTGAAGGAGAACGACATGGAGGCCAGGATAGGGAATGTCAATGCATTTCGCAGTCGCCTGTGTGAGTGCTGCCTCAGAGAGCTTTGTATCACACCAGATGCCACCTAAAACATTTGCACAGTCCTGACTACACTACAATGTGATGTATGAAAAGCATTCTCCATTATTCATTTTATGTTTGCACTAAACAAATACTTTTATAAAATTATGAGCTTCACATTTCATCAATTTTCTCCAAAATTTTGCCCCATTTACTTACTTATATACAGGTGCTGGTCATATAATTAGAATATCATCAAAAAGTTTATTTATTTCAGTAATTCCATTCAAAAAGTGAAACTTGGATATTATATTCATTCATTACACACAGACTGATATATTTCAAATGTTTATTTCATTTAATTGTGATGATTATAACTGACAACTTATGAAAACCCCAAATTCAGTATCTCAGAAAATTAGAATATTACTTAAGACCAATACAGAAAAGGATTTTTAGAAATGTTGGCCAACTGAAAAGTATGAACATGAAAAGTATGAGCATGTACTGCACTCAATACTTAGTTGGGGCTCCTTTTGCCTGAATTACTGCAGCAATGCGGCGTGGCATGGAGTCGATCAGTCTGTGGCACTGCTCAGGTGTTATGAGAGCCCAGGTTGCTCTTAGTGGCCTTCAGCTCTTCTGCATTGTTGGGTCTGGCGTATCGCATCTTCCTCTTCACAGTACCCCATAGATTTTCTATAGGGTTAAGGTCAGGCGAGTTTGCTGGCCAATTAAGAACAGGGATACCATGGTCCCTAAACCAGGTACTGGTAGCTTTGGCACTGTGTACAGGTGCCAAGTCCTGTTGGAAAATGAAATCTGCATCTCCATAAAATTGGTCAGCAGCAGGAAGCATGAAGTGCTCTAAAACTTCCTGGTAGACGGCTGCGTTGACATTGGACCACAGAAACCACAGTGGACCAACACCAGCAGATGACATGGCACCCAAACCATCACTGACTGTGGAAACTTTACACTGGACTTCAAGCAACGTGGATTCTGTGCCTCTCCTCTCTTCCTCCAGACTCTGGGACCTTGATTTCCAAAGGAAATGCTAAATTTACTTTCATAACTTTGGACCACTCAGCAGCAGTCCAGTCCTTTTTGTCTTTAGCCCAGGCGAGACGCTTCTGATGCTGTGTCTTGTTCAAGAGTGGCTTGACACAAGGAATGCGACAGCTGAAACCCATGTCTTGCATACGTCTGTGCGTGGTGGATCTTGAAGCACTGACTCCAGCTGCAGTCCACTCTTTGTGAATCTCACCCACATTTTTTAATGGGTTTTGTTTCACAATCCTCTCCAGGGTGCGGTTATCCCTATTGCTTGTACACTTTTTTCTACCACATCTTTTTCTTCCCTTCACCTCTCTATTAATGTGCTTGGACACAGAGCTCTGTGAACAGCCAGCCTCTTTAGCAATGACCTTTTGTGTCTTGCCCTCCTTGTGCAAGATGTCAATGGTCGTCTTTTGGACAGCTGTCAAGTCAGCAGTCTTCCCCATGATTGTGTAGCCTACAGAACTAGACTGAGAGACCATTTAAAGGCCTTTGCAGGTGTTTTGAGTTAATTAGCTGATTAGATTGTGGCACCAGGTGTCTTCAATATTGAACCTTTTCACAATATTCTAATTTTCTGAGATACTGATTTTGGGGTTTTCATTAGTTGTCAGTTATAATCATCAAAATTAAATGAAATAAACATTTGAAATATATCAGCCTGTGTGTAATGAATGAATATAATATACAAGTTTCACTTTTTGAATGGAATTACTGAAATAAATAAACTTTTTGATGATATTCTAATTATATGACCAGCACCTGTATATAAATATTGATCTGTTTCTCACCCACACCTATTATCGCTTCTGAAGATATGGATTTAATAACTGGAGTCATACGGAGTACTTTTATGTTGACAGTTGTGATTTTTTTGATGCTTCAAAGTTCTGGCCACCATTCATTTGCATTGTATGGACCAACAGAGCTGAGATATTCTTCATAAAAATCTTAATTTGTGTTCTGTAGCAGAAAGAAAGTCATACACATCTGGGATGGCATGAGGGTGAGTAAATGATGAGAGAATCCTAATTTTTGTTTGAACTTTCCCTATATTAAAACATTTATGTTGCACTGTGTATTTGTCTGTGTGCTTGACTATGACTGGTCCAATAAATATGCAATATTCAGGAGCTCTGAATTTATTAATCTTTTCCACATGTGTGTGAACAATAGAGTATTCACGAGTCAGTTTATCTGCATGATAGAAATTTATTGACATTGGTGCAAAAATTCTTTAAATATTAAAGTAAAAGAAAAATGGTTAAGCATAGTACATCATCTCCTCAACAAATACATTTTAGTTAACCTAATATACAAGCATCGCATTAAGCTATGGTCAAACATTTTAACATAGCCCTGTGTCATACACCAATCAGTCACCTGCTTAATATTGTGTAGGTCCCCCTCGAACCACCAAAACAGAGCCAACCCACATCACAGAATAGCCAAACGGGCTGGTTCGAGTATTTCTGTAACGGCTGATCTCCTTTGATTTTCACACACAACAGTCTCTAGAATTTACTCATAATGGTGCCAAAAACCAATAAACGCCTTGTTGATGAGAGAGGTTAACAAAGAATGACCAGAATGGTTTGAACTGACAAAGTCTTCTGTAACTCAGATAACTGCTCTGTATAATTGTGGTGAGAAGAATAGTTGGTGCTGTTTTGGTGGCATGAGGGGACATACACAATATTAGGCAGGTGGTTTCAATTTTGTAGCTGATTGGTGTTCAAAGAGTTATCTGAGATGTTACTTTGTGCATTAAATGAGCATACTATAGATCTGACCTGACTATTTTTAATTCAATCTTTGTATACAGAGAAATCTTCTGCCACTTTATCTCAGTTATTTTTTAAAGTATATAGAAAAGTAAGTCAATATCTATGGCTTAGAAACAAATAGAAAGCATGGTTTGCATATGGTATCATAAATAAACATTCCAAATCACTCTTTATAATGGAAAGAGACATTCTTAACACATCTCGGGTCTCTTCTTGGCTGCTCGGCAGCGGAGAACTTTGAGGAAACTGTCAATTTTGTGGGAGTCCCTTCGGAAGCAGGACAGGAGGAAATGAAAGTTGACAAGGCGAGAGGTTTTATCCTGGCCCAGGTTGTTAATTAAAAAAGGGAGATCAGACAGGTTCTCTGAAGATGAGCCCATCTATAGAGAGGTCAAAATTAAAAGTCAGGGACATGATGAGAAAGAAGGACATCTAGCGGGAACATTTCTAGATTAACACTGCTTAAGGTGATTTCAGATTTACTTTTTCTGTAATTTTTCCTAAAATCATTCAAATTTGCTTCATGTTGTCCTCTTACAAATAACATTAACAATATATATGCTGTGAACTATCATTTTATTGCACACAATCTAATAATCAGACCAACCTTGTGAACGAGGCGCTCCAAACCTGCTCCCAGACTGTTGATGTTGTCCTGTAGCTCCTTGGTTTTGCTGTTAATGGTACTGTGTTCTGGATGTGCCAGGCTGGATGCCTCAGATGAGAGAAGAGCGAGAGGATCGGACCATGCCAGCAGTAGCGACCGGGTCAAAGCCAGCAATTCATCCTCCTGTAGAAGCAGATAAAACTTACTTCACTATCCCACATTATAAACAGCACAATCCATCCTTTAACAGAGATAATAACACCTTTATGTGCAAATGTTGTATCCATAACACTGAACATAATGCATATTGCTGCATCTTCTAGCCTAAAACCTTTTTTTATTATTATTGTTTTCCCTGCAATTACATAAGTCACCACAAGAGGGAGTTGGGGGAAAAAACGGGCAAACATGATAACATTTGCTAGTTCAAGAGTTAAAACTTGCAGTGTACTATGTGTAACTGTATCACTAAGCTATCACTATACTATTCACATCACTATGAAATTCTGCCATTATTTACTAGCCCTCATATTGTCCCAAACATGTCATTCTGGTGGGTGGTGAATTCATTATGATGACAGAATTGTAATTTTTGGGTGAACTATCACTTTGAGAAGATATAGGCAAAGGAAGAGGGAATTGAGATGAAGATGGATGCCATATAGTCCTTACTGGCACTCTTAGGGCTTGGTCTTTGTCATTGGGAATTTGAAGGGAGGATGTGTGGCACATTGACGGACGAGGCATCATCATCCTCCCAATTGGAGGAAAGTGAGAATCCTGTGGAAGAAAAAGGTGAACAGATATTTATAGGGAAATTTGAATCAACAGAAAATGAGCAGTTAACATCCAATGATCCAACAATTCAAAAGAGATGCCCTCTCAGGCATTAATCTGGATTGCATTTAGCCATGAATCCCATATCAATTAAATAAATGCAGAATTAAATTAAACTGAAGTCACATTGAGCACACAGAGCTTCTCTCATGGCCTGGAACTGCAGGCATGTCACACCACACACGCACACACAAGTTTATAATGAGAGGGTTTGGTGCTGACCAGGTCATTGGTGAGAGAGGTGCTAAGGGAGTGCAGTTTGTCTGAAAGTTGAGAAGCTCTCTCCAGTAAATCGTTCAGGCCAACGCCATTGATGGAGACAAACACGCACATCAAAACAGTCACTGAAAGATAAAGAGAAAATAAAAAACTGGCATTAAACACAAGAAAAGGGTAATTAAGTATGCAGGTAGAGGGAGCTTAAGTCCACAAAATTGAAAAGAGAAACATATGAAAAAGAAGATGTAAAAAGGGAAGCAGGTGAGAAAAGGTTAAAAAATGAGTCAGGGAAAGATAAGAATAGGGCATAAAACCCCTGAGGTCGGATACCTCACTAACAACACACGTCACACTCTTACCTGCAAAGTATAGTCTAGAACCTTGAAGGAATCGAGCCATCATTTGTACTTTACTACTTTTTTTAATTTTCTTGCTTAAATCTGTACTGTCTGCTCTGCTCTCGTGGGCTCTCTGTCATTTTCTTATTATATAGTCTCCTTGGTCCTTTTATTTGGATATGCAGTAAGACTTACACTCCAGGTGTATTGTACCTAAACTAGTTCAATCCTGAAACTAATGAAAAACATTGTTTTTGAGAGTTTGGTTAATCAATAGTGATAAGCTGTTTGACCAGATACAGGGCATTGGGGGGTGTGTCTGTGCAAAATTCAACATCACTTATATATAAGTGGAAAATAAATAAATATTTCAAAATGTTCTTTTAATTGCTTGCCAGAGAGTAATTCATGTGTGTTATATGGTGTAATTGCTAAAGGAAATCTGAATGGAAAAACCAGTTGAAAAAGAAAATGCAAAACAATCCACAAAACAATTGTAAATGTAGAAGTATCCTTTCACTGGTCTGTTGGTCCTCATCCATGTCATTTTTAATTCTAATTTCATTCATTCACACCAACCTCATTCTGTGCTTTTATGACATTGGCATTGGTCTGATGAACCTGAAGTGTAACTATTGTGTGTTCTTTTACATTGTAGTTGTTGCACTGCCATGATGAGTATTAATGTGTTTCCATTTGTTTGTATTTACCATAATTCTGCAAACCAAGTTTCTCTCAATCCTGAAATGACAAAATAGTTGTTATTTGGCCCTGTTTACTCAAATGCTAAAGCCCCCAAAACAAATGGTTGCTTTATTATATTATTTATTTGGCAGTCTTAGCAAGATATTTATTGTCATAATTGTGCATGATTTCTTGCAAAAAGCAAAGGATTGCTTTTTTTTATTAAAAAAATGTAATTCCCTTTTCTCCCAATTTAGAATGTCAATTCCTACTACTTACTAGGTCCACGTGGTGGCGCGGATAATCAAAGCAGTCCGGTTTCGGGGGACAAGACTCAGTTGTCTCCACTTCTGAGACAATCAATATGTGCATCTTATCATATGGCTTGTTGTGCATGACACCACGGAGACTCACAGCATGTGGAGGCTCATGCTACTCTCCGTGATCCACACACAACTTACCATGCGCCCCATTGAGAGCGAGAACCACTAATCGTGACCATAAGGGGGTTACCCCATGTGACCCTAGCAACCAGGCCAATTTAGCTGCTTAGGAGACCTGGCTGGAGTCACTCAGCACACCCTGTATTCAAACTCGCAACTCCAGGGGTGGTAGTCAGTGTCAGTACTCGCTGAGCTATCCAGGCCCCCAAGGATTGCTTTTTTTAAATTATTTATTTGGAAGTCTTAGCAATATTTTATTTGTCATAATTTATGCATGTTTTCTTAGAACACAATATAGTTGTCTGTAATGGGTGTTTAAGGGGAAACAGCGATACTATAGATCTGTGTGCCGTAAACGGTATTGCATGAGCATTCCCTCTACTTATCATAAGCTCCTCCTTTTGTTCACCTATTGTATATATTTACAATAAAACAAACATACATAAACATTCTTTGTTTGACCTAACATTCTGACTTTGAGAACTACAGTGGCATGCAAAAGTTTGGGCACCCCTGATCAAAATTTCTGTAACTGTGAATAGCTAAGAGAGTTAAAGATGGGCCGATTTCCAAAAGGCATAAAGTTAAAGATGACACATGTCTTTAATGTTTTAAGCAATATTACTTTTTTATTATTACCTTTTACAGTTTCAAAATAACAAAAAACGAAAAGGGGCCGATGCAAAAGTTTGGGCACCCTGCATGATCAGTATTTAGAAACACCTTTTTTTGCAAGTATCACATCTTGTAAACAATTGTAACCAGCTAAGAGTCTTTAAATTCTTGTTTGGGGGATTTTCACCCATTCTTCCTTGCAAAAGGCTTCTAACTTTGTGAGATTCTTGAGCCATCTTGCATGCACTGCTCTTTTTGAGATCTATCCACAGATGATGTTTAGGTCTGAGACTGTGAGGGCCATGGCAAAACCTTCAGCTTGCGCTTTGTGAGGAAGTCCATTGTGGATTTTGAGGTGTGTTTAGGACCATCCTCTTTTCATCTTCAGCTTTTTTACAGATGGTGTGATGTTTGCTTCCAGAATTTGCTGGCATTTAATTGAATCCATTCTTCCCTCTACCAGTTAAATGTGTCCCGTGCCGCTGGCTGCAACACAAACCCAACGCATGATCGATCCACCCCTGTGCTTAACAGCTGGGAGAGGTGTTCTTTTCATGAAATTCTGCACCCTTTTTTCTTTTGAGTTTGAGGATTCGATTGACCTCTCAGAACTTATAGTAGATAATGTGACATTTTTACGAAGTAGTTAATGAATACCATAACTCTCATCAAGTGGATCCTTTACAAGCAGGACTGCTCCATGATGGAGGTTCTGTGCACATTCTTGCACACCCTTGCAGACACACCATTTAGAATAAATTGGCACACTGAAACTGAGAGACCCTTCCCCCCAGCAATGAGGAAACATTAATTTGTCATGGCCTGCTCAAGACTGGGAGCATATAGGTCCTCTTTTTTGGTTTGTTTTCCTTTCCTCTTGGTTTATCTACACTTGAATACACTTGGTTGAGGCCTGTTCTTACAAAACCTTCCTGTTCTCTGCCTCCTTCATTAATTCTGACTTAATTAAGTCAGTATGCTGTCTCTCTTTGAGACTGTACACTCATAAACATTGACTTACCATGTTTCCAAGCTTGTACACTCCCCCCCCCCCCCCCCCACCCCAGATTTGTTCAGAAAGTGCACACACACACACACACACACACATAAGTGCAAACAAAGACCCCCCCCCCCCCCCCCCAATGTGAGAGACATTGGGGCCAATGTGTAAACTGAAAGTACAGCCACAAAACATAAACAATACGTGTGTTAACATGGTTTTAGTGAAATAAAATATATTTCTAACCTTTTCTGTGTAACGTTACATCTAATTATACGGCTTTGTTGCCATGCAGCGTAATGCCATAGTATGCATTGTCATCCCACAAAAACTATGATTTAAACAACTTTTCAGCTCAAATAATTCTGGGGTTTTAACAGAAAGTTTCACAGTTCTTCCTTTAAACCCTCCAAAAATTGGCCCCATTCACTTCGATTGTAAGAGCCTCACTGTAACCTCAATTTATAATTTTTATTTAAAGGAGAGATTAAACTAAATGCATTTTTGTGGTAATCAGCATTATGCCACAAATGCTCTCCACTAAGCAGCTTGTATTGAACCCGGAATAATTATTTTAAATGCACAATATCCTGCTTAAAAATCCTGATTTTGCAACTATTGGTAACTTATCATTTGTGTCAGGGAGACAGTGTTTGAAAATCAAACAGGCAGGGCTGTAGCAAAGTCTTCTGGACCCCTGACCGTATATTGCCTTGGGCCCCTTTCAAAAAATATAGTTTAGAATTTTTTGTGGGCCTCTCTTGGACGTGTGGACCGCTAGAATCATTACCACCCTTCACCCCACTGTGGCCCAGCTAACAGAACCCTAAATAAAACTCTTCAAGGCATTTCAATTATTTGATTCCTCAGAGTTCTGCGCCTCTTTCCAAACTGCCCATACTTCAAAGAACTGAGCAATTTCACACTGACCAACTTCTAATCATAGACTCTGACACTGACACTGTTCCCCATCAACACATCCGTTTCAATTGACAACTAATCCAATATAACCTAAATAATCGAATTAAAATTATTACAGTATTTCACTCTAGTGTGTCCTCTGCGTTGGTCGTTTTGCCCTCCCCCAAGACGCCTGAAGAAAGGGGCGTGGAACCACTCAACAATAGACTATTCATTTTGTTTTCCAGTCAACTTTTGCCAGATCCGTCAAGCCGGCAGAACCAGGTAAAGACATTTCATGCTAATTTAATTAAAACGACTTAGTCCGTTGCTTCCGGTGTAAATGCATATGAATGACACTTCAGAGAGTTCAGAGAACACGATGTTCAGAGAGAAGCTCGTAAGTCAAGGGGCCCCCGTCATTTTCACATGCGCACGTTGGACTGTCTTTTCAATTGGAGAAAAAAGAAGAAAGAAAATAATAATGAAAAATAAAAAACATGGAATTGATTTTACTGGATAACCTATTTACTTAGAATGTATGCTTACTCGTCGTTAACTTCTTAAATGACCTCATATGTGTTGCATTCACTGAGCTTCAGGTCTGAGTTATTTGCTCGTATCCAGGTACACTTATGCTACACTAACTGTTTATATTGTAAATGTTTATATTTACAGGCATCTTTGGCAGCAATTTATTGACATATAGGCTACTGTTAAAAAATAAGTTCCAGTCAAATAATTTGGATGCAAATTTTGCGATATAAATAGAGCTGTGTTTTAAACAACTCGCACATTACAGGTATTAGTATCCATCAAATATAACGTACAATAATAATTATGAGCTTTTTGTTGAACGCGCTGAAACTTTTAACGGAAGAGGGAGGCGGTGAGCAACGAATGACCTTATCAACTTTGAACACACCTTGAATTGAACGAACTTTTCTAAAAGCAACATATTGCTTTTGATAAATTTTTCTCTCAAGAATTTTACCTTTTATTCGTACAACTCTAAAAGTACTCTAAAAAATGTACAACCCATTCGAATAAGTGCAGACATTTTTGGAGAACGGGTTTGGAGAAATCTTTATCAATGTACATTCAAATAAAAATAATAATAATAACAATTCACAGAGAAACAGCTAATTGCATTTCCATGACCATAAATGTCCGTGCTTTACAAAATGTAGCGAGCACCTCATTCTGCAATACTGGGGGGAAACGTTTAAAGGTCAAGCTAATTATGTGGCAAAAGTGGGCTGCTGCTGGTGGAGAAATTAAAATGAAACAGTGTGCATGTAACAGTCATGAACACGTGTTGCCAATAGGCGGCGCCCTTGCACAGTCCGTTAGATGATTATTTGTGACACAAATTGTGCAGCTTTTCTATGTCAAGTTTCTTTGCATACTTTCCATTGTCTCATCAGCATATTTTATGCACCATGCTGTAAGGTTGCAGAAAGAAGCACTTGGCTCAGAAGTGCCTTTTGGATTTTAAGCACCGAACCCTGAAAAGTGAATGTAACGGTTTACTTAGATAAGTTGAACTTGTGCACCGTTTGATCTCTTGCTCATGTACACATGTGTGTCCTCTCACGTTCCCCCCTCCCTCCCCAGTGTACTATGTACACTCCCCCTCCCACTTGCCAACTGTAACTCTCCGTTCTCTCTTTTTCCGTTGCTCTTTCTTGCATATGCAATCACAGGAGCACACAGAGAAGGCACGCTCACATAGCTACACATCTACGCCATAGACCATGTCGGACTCAGAGACTGCAGCTCCAGCCGAGACCCCTGTCCCAGCACCCTGTGCGGCCATCAAGGCAGATTTAGACAAATGGTAAGTGACTGGGGTAGGAGTATATGGTCCATAGTACTGGTCCATTATAACCCCGTATGGACCTGATGAAAGTGTGTTAAATTCTCACACTCTACAACATAGATCTATTTCCATATAATAACATTATTGTACTTCTTGAATGGCTAGAATCACTATTTGTTAGAGATATAATTCGCAGTGAAAATGCTGAATTGTGATGGCGATCCAAAATGGAGGGGAGAAGTAATGCGACAAATTTCAACAAATGCGACATGGAGTGTCTTTCTTTTCTTTTCGCGCGTGGGGGGGGGGGGGGGGGGGGGGGGGGTCTAGTATGATTTCGGAACTTAATTACGTTTTCTGAGTTTTTTAAATGGTTTGACTGGTGTCACTTTGATCCGAGTAGGCAGCAGCAGTGGGGGTGCTGGGACCACTCATTAAGGGAATTCTGGGTTTTTCTTCAACTTCGATTCTTCCTCAAGCCTGATTGGCTATTGGGAATGTGCCTACGTCATGCTTTTCCTCTTGCTCTGCCATTCCCTATTTGCCATCTGGGTCTTCGTCATTTCTGTCCCTGCAGCCTCCCTGGCCTTTCTTTGGCATGTTTGAATGAGTGGTGATTGCTTACATTCATCCCAATCATTGATGTTTGCGGATGCGCCTTTTCTCCACTATTCCCTGCACTCCCACTATTCCCTTCTGGATTAGTGGATTTTGTTTGTTTTAAATCCTGTAAATACATAGGGATTGTGATGGCCAGTATACATGCATGCTATCGATGATGAACATTCACTTTGGGTTTCATTGTGTTAGTCCTTTCTCCTGATCATTTACATTGCTCAAGATGTATTTTGACCCTAAATCCCCACACCCACCCAAAAATGCAGTTTTGCTGCTTTTTGTGTTTGCACTGTAGACAGGCCTGGGCAGCAGGAGAAACCTGATAAGGTTGCAAATGCCTTGACCTTTGGTGTGTGAGGACCAGATAGAAGGAGGGTGTGGGGTTAAGACTTTAGCCTGGAATCTAGTTGAATAATGCGTCCCAGTGTTCTAGAACGACCATGACAGCTTAAGACTGTTAGCAGTTACAACACTATTTAAGTTCAGTTTGTGAATATCTATGCCGATATTTGCCAATAATTTTTTTTTTAATGATTATTGATCCATCATGTTCCAGACTGGCACTGGAAGATTCTAAAGTTATAACACATTGGTTCTACAGTATAACTCCAGAGTTGAATTAAAAACAATCATGTGGGGATTTGCTGTATCTTAATCTTTCATCGTTGACAATATTCATCCATATTTTTATCCTCACTTCAATGCATATTTTGTTGTTTTGATTAGATAATCAAGAGTTTTGGATTGAAGCGAGGACATGCAAAGAAAAATGCAACATATGGAAATGTGCCCCGTACAGCACATGTATCTTGTGAATAGTAATACATCTTATTCCTCAATAAAGGCATTAATCTGGTGAATATATAGGCTATACTAAGCTTACATTGGTAAATAATTAAATATAAAGCATAGTTACAGAGCAAAGTCTTCATCATTTCAAAATATGAGTCCCCGTTCTGTTTCGGACATATTTATAGTTTTAAGTCCTGCATTATGCACAGAATCTTAATTTGTCTGGTTATTATTGGGACTTTGGTTGAACAATAAACTGCATCTGGAATTGTATTTATTTTGTACTCTTGTAGCCTCTATGTCTGTGCCCCTCGTAGTTAAAATAACTTTTTTTGTAAATGGATTTTAAAAACTATCGTCTGATTAATCGGTTTTCAGCCTTTTCCATAATAATAATAAGATAATTTATATAGCACCTTTTAGCGATAAAGCACAAAGTGCCTCACAAAACATAAAATAAAAAACACACACAGTAAATCCCAACATATTCACACAGTAATAATATCAAGTCTATACAAATGAGTTTTTAAACAAGATTTAAAAACAGACACAGATTCAGCAGATCTAATATCCCAGGGCAGGCTGTTATAATCATGGGGCCTTCATTTCAAATGCTTTATCACCTTTTGTTTTGCACCTGGATCTTGGAACAGCCAACAGTTCATGATGAGAATATCTAAGCGGTCTTACTGTTTCATAAGGTCTTAAGAGTTTTGCTAAATTTTCTGGCACCAACCCATGTAATGCCTTATATGTAATTAATAAAATCTTAAAATCAACCCTAAAATGAATTGGTAACCAATGCAAAGAAGCTAAAACTGTAGTAATATGATTCAAATACCTTGTTTGTGTCAAAAGTCTAGCTGCAGCTTTTTGCACTGATTGTAGCCGTGCTAAAGTGCATGGATTTAACACAAAAAAGGGCATTACAATACTATTTTTCCACCACCTTAGTTAGCGGTATCTGCAAAATACACTATCGGTTGACCTCAAGATGTCATTGACCTTTGTTTGATAATTCTGACCCGCAACATGCATGTGTTGCTGACTAGCTAAATGTTCACAGAAGGCTGACTCTTTAAGTAATGTACACCACACTAGTATTTATAGCCCTCTCATAAATGGTTATGCGTAAATGTGTCTGTGTGTCATTCATCATACAGCGTAATATGCTCTGTACACTGGATCGCATTCCAGGTGCACATTACACCTGGTCTAAACACATCCCAATGGTCATCTAGTCCGGTTTAACCGTAAACAAAAGATATATTTTCTTTGTCATGCTGCCCCACATATGGGAACATCATGGGTTTTTGGGATCACAAGAGGATTACCGTTCTAGGTTTAACCCTAGAAGTAAGCATTTATCTATTGATCTGTTTTCATATTGTGGAACATGTGAACTTCACATTCTTTCTGTTCCATTTTGATTCTTGAGATCACTTTGTGGTTGTGTAAATTGGCTGCGTTTCACAGTAATGAACTTATGATCTTAGTATAGGGCATACTACATAACAATATGTGAAATGGCTAGCTGTGACTAAACATTAACCACTCTAAGAGTCAATGTTCAGCTATTTTGTCTTGGGGTTGTCCTTCCAAAATGATAATGAAAAGCAAACACTCTTTTAATTTTTTACATTTTTGCATATTTTGTGCCTCCTGTTTCTTGTTAGCAGGCCTGTGCTTGTAGTGTTTGGAATGTATTGTTGCAGACAGTTTTGCAAAAGCCCCCTTCAGGGTAAATTGTGTTACTCAATCCATTAATAAACAAAAGCCTCAAATTAATCAGCACAGTATGTGCTTTGGTATAGGTGCTCCATTCAGTGTTTTATTTCTATTTTAATAGTTAGATTGGAAAAATGTTGTTCTTTAGCACTACGATCAAGGGAAAGTACCTAGCGAGCCAATTTTGATAGTATTTCCATTTACCTCAGACTTACATTATGTATGTTGAACATCCTATCCTTGGAAGGGCATGTCTTTGTATTTACTTGTTGTGTTTAAGATCAGAACACTTCAGGACTGTGCCCCTTTTCCTTCTGCATTATATATGTGAAGGACAGGCAATCATGTGAATTATTCAGTCTCAATTTGGAGATGGCGATCAACTCCTTCTCCCAGTTGTCTGCTACAATTTGGTGTCATTGGATTTACTTCCAAATTTAAATGACTTCAAACTAGTGTCAGAAAACAACTTTTCTATTGAGGGGCAATTTGAAAAAAAAAAATCCTCCTCTATGGGGGCATTTTTAGGGCATATTTTTTTGAACAATTCAAAATATAACATAATATGACGTCATTGTTTTATGTCAAATACTTCAGTTTAATCAGTTCATTAAACTGCATTTTGAATCTGATGTCACAAATAAGAGATAAAGGAATTCATTAGGGAGGCATTTTTTGCCCCCACATTTTCAATTTCAGGGGCATTTTGTCACTTTCAATGGCATTTTCGCCCATAGCTGGTATTAATTTCTGATCCTACTTCAAACATTGCCATGTTTCAGTTTGGTTCATTTAATGCACTTTCACAAAGTATTCAAGTATTTTAAAATCAATGTAACTAACTTTAACTTTTAATTAATCATTCTGCCAAATTAAACCATGAATGGTTTTCTTGAACAGTTGACTTGACTTGTTTTTGTTATCTCTATTGAGTGGTCGTTTAGGATGAGGACATAATCAAACTTCCTAATTGTTTTTTGCCCAATTAAAGGCAGTTTGTCCCACACTGTTGATTTGTCTTGTGTTGAAGAGTGAACATCACAATGGACCATTCTCCTACCCTCCCCTCATCCTTGCATGTCCTCCTTGTGAATCGCTGAAGTATTAATATGGCTGCCTATGAAGAGGAAATGCCCTATGCTAGTGCATCCTGAAGCCACCACGCATCACGTGGCTCATTAGAACTGACCTGCAAAAGCTCTTTATATTTAAATTGACCAGCTGTGTGTTACATCACTGCTCACTGATGTCAGCTTGTGAGATGCTGCAGATGATCTGTGGGGGAGGAATCGACTGAAAATGCTTTCTGAGTGGGGGGAGGGGCTTTTTTCATCATGGGTCACAACATCATCCTCTTCCATCATTGGGCATGCCCCTTATCCATTACCTGCCAGCAGTAGCTGTTTGGTTGCCTTGACACATGATTCCAAGCTCTCTATTACTCTATATTTCTCTCGTTCACATGGATTATTCCCCTCCCTCCCTCCCTCTTTACACTGTTGTTCCAACTCTCCTATTCGCTTCATCACTCTAATGAAGTGTGTCAGTGTCTGCCGTTGTTTAGTGTGGAGAGGCTCAAATAATCTCGCTCAAACAAACTCATACATACTGACTGTCTCATTCAGTTCCACTAGAATCCAGTCTGTCATGAATTCTCTTATTAAATAGTCAGTGGATTTGTAGAGTTTTTTTGTCCTTAGAAGAGTCGGTATTCTGTCTTTATAGCACAGTTTATGCTGTGATGCTTGTTCATGCAGTAAAATGTCTTCAGCTTTGTTGGATGTAATCTGTTACGGCAACTGAAATATTATTATTTTTTTAAATGTAGTGTAATGCATTACATTTTAAATTCTTGTAATCAGATTACATTGACTGACTTTTTAATTAAGGTAATTACTTTTAAGTACATGATTTGGGTAACATATTTCCAAAATAGTATTGTTTATAATACATTTAAAATATGAATTAATATGTTAAATGTACATCTGTTTGTGTTTCTGTGACAGATTAAAGTAGGTGTGCGACTATGAACATGGAGAAAATATAGACAATATTTGGTAACACTTTACAATAAGATTCCATTTGTGAACATTAGTTAATCCATTAGGTATCATGAACTAACAATTAATAATATATTTTTACAGCATTCATTAATCTTTGTTAATGTTAGTTTACAAAAATACAACTGTTCATTGTTCATGTAAATTCAAACTACATTAACTAATATTAACAAATACAACTTTTGATTAAAATATGTTGAAATTAACATTAACCAACATTAATAAATGCTGTGAAAGTATTGTTCATGATTAGGATATGATAATTAATATAGTTTACTAATGTTCACGAATGGAACTCTAAAGTGTTTCCTGATATTAAATTCTAAAGTAATCTGGAAAAAGTAATCTGTGTAAAATTGATCAGTTATCAGTAATTTGTAGTAGATTACTTTTTTGAATAATTTACACAACACTGGTCTACATGTGTGTCATATGTATTTCTCAATCTTTTTTTGCCCACGGCCTCATCAGTAAAGCTGCCTATCCACTGCCAGCGACATCGCGCGAGACAGCGACATCATCCCATTAATTTTCAATGAGAGCTGGCGACTTCCAGCGACACGAGCTGTCACGACCGTTGGTGACCAGATGTGGTCGTGTCCAGCGACGCGATAAAGTTGAGACAAGTTTAACTTTATTCAAATGAAGAGCGACTTACAGGAGCGACAGCCAATACGAGAGAAGACATTAGAGCTCACGTGATCCTTCTCTCTCTCTCAGCTCCTGCAGTAATGGAAATATCAGGGTACCCACCCTCTGCAGCAGCTCATCAAACTGGGTGCTGTCAAGCTTAAAGTACTGCTGGAACCGGAATTCATCCAGCCACAGCTCCTGCACCAGCCGGTGGTACTCACCATGCTGACTCCAAGATTGAATGGAGCCAGACAGCGTTTGCGTTTTCGCCACAGATAAACAGCCGCTATGGCAAAGAGCACGTCTTGTTTCTCGTTCATCTTTGATAAAAGCATTTTATGTACTAATTCCATTTATATTTAGTATTTTAGATATAAATCTTACCAAGTACCCCTCTGGAACCTGCTTAATGGCCTCATTATTATTAGTCTGCATTGATATGTTGTCTATGTGATGATGTTGATGTGATCCTGCTTGTGCAGACAGAGAGCCTGTGTGTGTTGTGTGCTGGAGTAATAAGCGTGTGTTCTGTGTGCTTCAGTGTAAAGGAGAATGGCGAGGAAGCGTGTAAGGAACTGATGGAGGCGTTTGCTGCCTGTGTGAAGAGCAATGCTGAGGCGCCATGAGGAGCTCAACATGCAGGAGAAGTAATGCACATCCACCTGATGTCTTCATTCTCATTTGATTTGTTAGATGTATATTTTAATTATGTCAGCTCAGCAGGAGAACCATGTAATGAACTTTCTTTTCTTTGTTCTGAATGTCATTGTTGCTGACTGGTCACAGTGTTAGACACTGGATTGGTCTTGCGTTTTAAAAATGAGTTCAATTGCATTTTCTGATCTCAGTAATTGTGCATTGTCATAAGGTAATTGCCTATTTGTGGTTGTTCTCAGAGGATTACTGCACTGAGTCCTCCACCTTCCCATCATTCCCTGCAGCTCATGGCACTGGACTAAATGACTCTGGTGGGGTTGGCAGCAGAGACCATACTTTTGTCTCTTCCCTTCTCTACCCCCCTGTGAAGCTTAAATGGATTCCTCCAACCACCCACTTCCCCTCTCCTTATGTGGTTGATTGTATTGATCTGATCTGTAGACAGTTTGGGAGAGCTTATGATTTGATGTAAATGATGTGTCTCAGATGCTTACAAAGTGGAAATAAAGATTTAAATATGGTTCAACGTTTGTAACATTTGTTTAATCTTGATTGTTTAAGTTAGTCTGAGTTTAACTCATGTTGCTTAATGGAATATTCCAGGTTCAATAAAAGTTAAGCTCAATTGACGGCATCTGTGCCATAATGTTAATTACTACAAAAAATTATTTAGACTCGTCCCTCCTTTTCTTTAAAAAAGCAAAAATCTGCGTTACAGTGTGGCACTTACAATGGAAGTGAATGGGACCAATTTTTGGAGGGGTTTAAAGGCAGAAAAGTGAAACTCATAGTTTTATTAAAGCACTTTCATAATTGTTTTTTGTTTTTTTTGTTTTTTTAAGAAGGAACTATTCTCATGTATTAGGCTATTTGAGCTGTAAAGTTGTTTCAAACATCGTTTTAGGGTTTGTTGACATTACATTGTGTGTAAAATTTTACAAGTTGTAAAATTAGCTATAAGTGATTTTATCACACTAAAATCATTTTTACCCCCATATTGTATTTGTCTTGGGGCTATATTAAAATGTAGTAGTTTAATGTTAAAAAATTGTCCACATTCACTTCCATTGTAACTGCTTCACTGTTCCCCAGATTTTTGCTTTTTTAAAGAAAAGGAGGAATGAGTCAAAATAAATTATTGTGGTTATCAACATTATGCCACAAATACTGTCCATTGAGTTTAACTTGCATTGATCCGGGAATATTCCTTTAATGTAGAGTAGACTAAATATACAAGAATATCCTCACAGCAAAAATAACTATTTTTGAAAAAAATTGTATTTTTGTCTTGTTTTCCAGTCAAAGTATCTACACATTCTTAAAACAAGTAAATTTATTTTAGAAGCAAAATGCCAAATGTTTTGTCTTGTTTACAGAGAAATCTAACAAATCGTTGTAATTTAGTAATGTTTATCCTTATAATAAGAAAAAAACATTTTGCCAGTAGGGTCAGAAAATAAAAACTTGATTTTGAGGTAAAACTTTCCCAGTTGGCAAAAAAATTGCAATGCGGTCTTACCAATATGACTTCGAAATGGTCTTGGCTGTTTTATGCATTTACAAAAAATTTGATGTACAGTATATATACAGTACTAATGTAAATTAACTGGATTTTAGGCAAGGATTATGTGGGCTTTGGTAATGGGTTTAGTTGAACTAAAGGGGGAGATTAAGACTTCTAATGTCACTAATACACTAAACCCCTCACTTCGACTCCTTAGGAAGCTCACAAATACGGCCACTCAAATCCCCAACTGCATTTATCTCATCAGTCAGTCAATCAGACCTTAAGCTTTGGTTGGAGCTGATCATCTAGCAAGCTTGAAAGCTAGAGGTGTGAAGACTTTCCCACTATGCAAAAACAATCCTGAGTGTTTGGACTAAGCTCAAACATGCAAACAGTGCAGCACTGGTTTAGTGTAATTTAAACAATCCAAAACCAGAAATGCATGCTTATTAAAAAGACGAATGCATTGCCATGCCAATCTTCACCTGGCTTGCAGAAAATGTTGGTGAACCTTTTGGATATCACTATGAAGAACGTCTCACCTGTGATCTGAAAAAGAAAAAGTTTTTAAAGGTAACACTACAATAATGATCCATTCATTAACATTAGTTAATGCATTAGGTATCAGGACCAAACAATTAACAATATATTTTTTCTGTATTTATTAATCTTTGTTAATGTTAGCTTGTAAAAATACAATTGTTCATTGTTAGTTCATCATACAGAAATTTGTGTTAACAAAAACAATGTTTGATATAAAAAATTTATTGGTATATGTTGAAGTTAACATTAACTAAGATTAACACATCTGTAAAATTATTGCTCATTGTTTGTTCATGTTGACTAATGTTGTCTAATCATTTTAACAAATGGAACTTTATAGTAAAGTGCTAGTGGTTAATTTACACATCCTCTACTATGCTAATATATACTCTTATTAAACAAATGGTTTATACAATCAATCAATTTAAGGAAAAGGTTAAGTAAGCCCTTGCCTTTCATTGCAAGTAGATGCAATGAAAATGTATTTAGTGGCAACACCTCAACTAAATTATTTTTAAAAGATATTGATCAAACCTGTGCAGACATAAAGAGGTGTTGTTTTCTATAGCTCTTTTCTCAACACATAATTTCAAAGCAGCTTTACAGAAAATTATACTGTAACAAAACTTATGCTATTAAAGTCCTCATTGTGCAGTTCAAATGAATAACAAGATTAAAAATAACACCTAAATGAGTCTCTTTAGGCCCCAGTGAGCAAGCCAAAGCTAAACAGCATGAATACAATGAAAATAATATAGCTGCAAGCAGAAATGTGGATTCTTCCTCAAAATGGCAAATCTTTTAAAAATTGTTCAGTAGAGGGATGGGGTTAAACCCAGCCTGATGGAGGAATCCTAAAAAATTTCAACCTGTGACCCTTCACTTACCAGCACAACATATTAGTCAAGTTAGCTATTCACAATTCTGAGTGTTTCTGCTCTCAGTTTCGGTATAAAAAAAGAACTAGTGGGTAGCATTGTCAGATTTGACTGAAGTTCAAACAGCTGTAATTCAGTCATCTTTTGACATATCAAGGTGAAATTTTGCACAGTACTTCAGAGTGATGTCATGTTGAAGCATGTTAGGTTTGAAAAATCATCAGTCAAAATGACATTTGATTTATTGACATATATATTGAGGCAATGTACATTTTACATAAACACACCCCTTTCAGACATTTTTCATTGTATTCATTTTTGCTAAGTAAAAAAATGAAAGACATTATTTCTACACATTGGTAAATTGTCAATGTCAAGTCAATTGGATTTACAGTTCAAGAGAAGAAGATTTTTGTAGGTTTTCACAAATTTTCAATATACAGGAAAATCCATCATGCCGGACCTTATGGGTCCTTTGTCTTTTTTGTTCCGCATAAGAAATGAGGCATGAACACCAAGTTTCATAAGAATTAGACAAATGGGGTGGAAATGTCATCACTTTGAAAATGGGACATTTGGGCGTGGCCTGTAGCACCCCCTAAGGGTGAATGTAGGCCATTCTTTGCACAGTACATCAGAGTGATGTCATGTTGAAGAAAGGTAGGTTTGAAAAACCATCAGTCAAAATTACATTTGATTTATTGACACATATATATTGAGGCAATGTGTACATTTACATAAACACGCCCCTTTCAGTCATTTTGTATTGTATTAATTTTGCTAAGTAACAAATTGAATGACATCAATTATACACATACCAAATTTCAAGCCAATTGGATCTAAGGTTCAAGAGAATAAGATTTTTGTAGGTTTTCCCAAATTTTCCATCGTGGTGGAAATTATGGGTCCTTGAGGCTTTTTGGTTCCCCATGAGAAATGAGGCATGTACACCACGTTTCAGAAGAATTGGACAAATGGGGTGGAAATGCCATCACTTTGAAAATAAAATATTTGGGCATGGCCTGTAGCGCCCCTAAGGGTGAATGTGGGTCATTCTTGGTGTGGGGGTACCCATTGGTCTGTAGTATCAATGTGCCAAATTAAAACATTTTTTGAGATATTGGGGTGCAAGGAGAAGAGGAATAATAATAATAATTCTTTTTTGAGAGCAGTGGTTTCCTCTGTGGGAACAAGGCATAAACATCAGTCTCAATTATTACTATTATGATTACTATGGTAGACTCAGAAAATACAGACCACATGCATACCTACATCAAAGGGTTTAATTGTATGTGTCTGTGCAGTTACTGTGTCCTATATAGCATAATCACATCTTCAAGAATGTTTTCATGTGTTTCCATGTATTTCCATGATAGTTAGGCTTGACATAAGCAACACTCTAGGTAGATGAGTGAGTCTGGTGCGCTGTTGCTTTCCTGGAGATCTGCCAGAAAGGTAGGCGAAGGGGATAACTTAAAAAAAAAGAGCTCTCATTAAAGGAATACACTGTAAAAAGGTTGCTGTAATAATTTACAGTAATATTACTGTATTTTAATTTACAGCATATTTACCGTATTTTCATTTACAGCATATTTACTGTATTTTCATTTATAATTTATTTAATTAAAATTGTATTTTGTTAAGATTTCATTTGTATTTATTAATATTTTCTACCTGTAAGAAAATCTAATTGCCCCCCCCCCCCCAAAAAAAAGATTTACTCATACTCATAATTGTATATTTATTGTCTTTGTTGAACATTTACTTAGTAAAAAAAGTTCCTAGGTATCTGTAATGTAACATAGCTAAAGCATACACATTTTCAAAGTGAAACAAGCCATAATAAAATGCAATAAAAAATCAGTTTGTAGTAAGTTTTTAGTAATTTTGCCAATAAAAGTCAACAATCTCTCTGATGAGATTCAGACTGATGCTTTTTCTTTGCATCCTCTTTCCAGATTTTTGGCTGATGTGTGACTTTGCTTGGCATTTGGTGCCATCAGGGTTGATTCTCAGAATAAACCTGCAAGCACAAGAAAAAAATACATTATTTCTCAAACCAGTGTTTCTCTAACTGTCATAACTCCGTAATGTATGCACTTTGGTGCCAATAAAAGCAATATGTACTGAATACCTACAGGTAAAGTGCATAATTAGTTGATGAACCATGACATTCAAATGACTGAAGCTCCATCCATTACAACAAAACATATTTTGGGTTACATTATGCTGCAACCCTCATTTGGAAAAATGATTAACCTAACTTACATGTGGGAAAAAAGTATAGCAATGGGAGGAAACTCAAAGAAAGGACCTAGAAAGGGCCAGCAGATGCATACCCAGGTTGTTCTTAATTTGAGGCAACAATGCTTGCACTGAGCTGCCCTTTTACAGCCTAGACTGTTTGACATTACAACAAAATCACTGTCCATTTTCCCACCAAGACACATCCCCGTCTACTACATTGATGGTTAACATATCAAAATCAGAATCAGAAAGTATTTTGTACACAAGGAATTTGACCACAGTTTTTTTTCATTGCTCTCAATGTGCTTACACAGGATTTATATTATATTTGATTAATCAAATGTATATCAAAGTGGATTGACTCTAACCCAAATTAGGAATATAAATTCTGCGCAATTTGTTGTCACACTGTCATTTAACAGTTATTCTGCTGTTGAATTATTTAATGATGTACAAACCTCTGAATAAACTCCAGTGTACTGGCCGCCTCTTCTTGGTACTGCACATTGAATACATAGTAGCAGCCAAACAGGACAGCTTTGATGAAAGATCTGTTAGCTCCTGCGGCTGGATGATGACTCTGCCCTCCATATAGTTAGCATCCATGTTTTTGCTTGGAGAACAGAATCTTCTGTAACAAACACCATCACAGCAGCTTTTTAGTATTGTTACAGGCTATGTTCAGCCTATGCGTAAGAGCTTAAAGCTGGTGTTGTACAGACCCACCATCTGATCTTAATCTCAGCCATAGTATCAACTTATTAAATAATTTTCATAACCTTACCAAGTGCAATCACCTTGGGATGCTGGGAACAGTGAAGCTTCTCTCTACATCTGCTGGAGTTGCAGTGACCTAAGTGCAGCCATTAACAAAAAGTGGGAAGAAATTCATTAAATATATAGAGAACATTCTTGTGTCTTTCTTTACAATACTTTCTAATAGGCTCCTCTATAAAGGTTATGCTTATATGTCACTATGTGTTATATCTTGTGATACAACCCCCTGGCCAAGGATGTCTGCCTATCTTGTAATTCACAGTTAAATTCTATAACAGGCTTATTACATGTAAAGTTTGATTTTTGAATGATGCAAATAAAATGGACCCTCAAATGCATGACACGTGTATACAAAACAGGAATAGTCTTTGAAATGTCAAACTATGATCCTAATTACAATTAATATTCTCTAGAAACAGCTGTTCAAATTAACATTAATACTTACATCAGCCAGAAGAAAGAGTGAATCCTGCCGCTCTCTGAAGTACGTCATTGTGGTAATCATAGATGAAAACTGCAAGGTCAAGTTGGCAAATCTAGAATTAGTTAGGTTCCTATTTTGATATGGTGGTAAAACCTGGAAAGCGTTCACAGAGATAAATTACATTGTTTGCACACAAACAGCGCGGTTATTTTTACAGTAACTACTAACTAATTGCTTGATAAAAATCGACCACGAAACATAATGTTATGAGAGGCTGCTGATTTAATATTAAAGTCAAATAACATTGGTTTAAGCGCCAGTTTCTTTATCTTTTGTTTGTCTGCTTAACTTACCGTTTCGACGGAAACACCAGAAAAAACAAAAGACTCGAACACGATCCAGACCACAACATTGAAAAAAGAAAAAAAGATGCACTTGAAAATACTGTCTCATGAAATAATAATAGTAATAAACTCCGCTTGAACATCGGTGTTGCCTTACACTCTTTAGTATTTCACATTAGCTATTTAAAGTTAAGCACTCCTCCTCCTGGTTAGCTAACGTTAAAGTGGCAGAGGAACACACAAAAGTTGTTTTTCTGTTTAACTAAGGGATTCTTCAGCTATTTTATTTGATATTAACTTATTCACCAGTTTATAATATCACCGTTATGACGGCAATCACCAACAACTCCCAGCCAACAGCCAAAAAAACAGGCGCCAAAATACAAAAAATATAATGTTAATAAAACTCTCTTTAATCAGGTGACGCACGTTAATATGCTGTTAACATTACAAATCAATACATTTGAAAATGTCTCCGTTTTATATAATAAAATATAATAATACAAACGTCTAGGTTATGTATGTAAAGCTCCAAAGGATGAGACGACGGGCGAGTTGTGACATGTGGCGGGAGCGTACGCCGCCTTGGCGATTTATGTACGCGACCGCAGTGGTGCTGTTCGACCTGACTAGGATATGTTCATCCCGAATTAACGGGAGTAACTTCCGCAGGGCCAAAAGGACGGTCAACAACTCGAGGCAGTTGATGTGCCAACGCAGCTGGGCCCCTTTCCAACGGCCTGAGGCTGCGTGCCCGTTGCAAACGGCGCCCCAACCCGATCTGGAGGCGTCGGTCGTGACCAGGACACGTCTGGACACCTGCTGTAGGGGTACTCCTGCCCGTAGGAAACAGATGTCTGTCCAGGGGTTGAATGTTTGGCGGCAGGCGGGGGTGATTGTTACCCGGTGCGTGCCGTGGCGCCATGCTCGTCTCGGGACTCGGGTCTGAAGCCAGTGTTGGAGCGGTCTCATATGCATCAACCCCAGCGGCGCGACCGCCGCGGAGGACGCCATATGCCCCAGGAGCCTCTGGAAAAGTTTTAAAGGGACCGCTGTGCCCGGCCTGAAGGCGGCAAGGCAGTTCAACACTGACTGGGCACGCTCGTTGGTGAGACGTGCCGACATTGAGACCGAGTCTAACTCCATCCCGAGAAAAGTGATGCTCTGAACTGGAGTAAGCTTGCTCTTTTCTCGGTTGACCTGAAGCCCCAAACGGCTGAGGTGCCTGAGCACCTGGTCTCTGTGGGCGCATAGTAACTCTCGCGAGTGGGCCAATATGAGCCAGTCGTCGAGGTAGTTGAGTATGTGGATGCCGGCTTCTCGGAGCGGGGCAAGAGCTGCCTCTGCGACTTTCGTGAAGACGCGAGGGGACAGAGACAGGCCGAAGGGGAGGACTTTGTACTGATACGCCTGACCATCGAACGCTAACCGTAGGAAGGGGCGGTGGCGAGGCAGGATGGAGACGTGGAAGTACGCGTCCTTCAGGTCTACCGCTGCGAACCAATCTAGATGCCGGACACAGGTTAAGATCTGCTTCTGCGTGAGCATTTTGAATGGGAGTTTGTGCAACGCTTGGTTGAGAACTCGCCTTTCTTGGGCACGATGAAGTACGGGCTGTAGAAACCCTCATTCATCTCGGTTGGAGGGACAGGCTCTATCGCATCTTTGGCCAGAAGAGTCACGATTTCCGCGCGCAGGGACTGGGCATGTTCGCCGTGTACTGCGGAAAAGCGGACGCCCATGAACAGGGGCGGGGGCCTGGCAAACTGAATTGCGTAACCGAGTCGGATGGTCCGGGCCAGCCAGCGAGATGGCGCTCTCCATGAAGACGTCAGCTCGTCATGCACCTCCAGGAAAAACAGGACTGGGGGGGGCGTGGCTGTGAGCGGCGCCCAGACCCCAGGAACCAGTCCTCCAACCGTGACAGGTGTGGGGAGGGTGGAGGTTTCCAGTCCAACCCCACTCCGACAGCGGCCCGGGCAAGCATGTCGGACATCTGCGCATCCGCCTCAGCCTGGGCGTGCTGGCCCGAAGGCGGCAGCCCAGGGGAGGAGTCAGCATCAGATGCTGCACTCTCCGACGGAGCGGCGAGCTCATCTGCCTCAAGCTCCAGAGGATAGGCAGACCGGCCCGGAGGCGAGTCGCCGTTACCTCGAGGCTGGACGGAGGTCAACGAGCGTGTCGGGGGGCGGGTGGTCCGAGGGGGCGTACCCGGCGGAAACGCACCCGCTGCCCTCCCCAAATCGCCTCCATCGCCAACCACATCATCCTCAATCCCGTCGGAAGAAGGAGCGATACGGGGGGCGGCTGGAGTGGCGTGCTTTCTATTGAAAGCAAGCCGCGACCGCAACGTTGCCATGGTCATGTTCTCGCAGTGAGAACATGAAGCATCCACAAATGCTGCCTCGGTGTAATCGGCGCCCAGACACACGAGACAGCGCCTGTGGCCGTCAGAAGCGGAGAGCACTCTACCGCACCCAGGAACTACACTGGGGTTGAATGGCATCTTTATAAAGACGCACCCTGAAAAGGGCATTCAACACCACTGTGTATTGCTCTTTCAGAGAAATAAACTCTTTTATAGAGAAAATCACTCTTTTTGAAATAAACTCTTTTAACTCCGCGCTGTCGAAGTGCTCAGGGGCAAACTGCACGCCAGCAGAGAAGAGAAAAAGCCGCTGAAGTGCGCCGTAAATCCAACAGCAGCAGAGCGTCAGAGGATCAGAAGCAGGATCAGTTGTGTTACACACAGCCGGCAGCATACACACGACCATCGGCTCCGAAGAAAATTACTGAATGAACGAGCGTATTTCCCTCGCCTTTATATCCGTATCCGGAGGCGGGGTATGCAAATACTGTTCGCCAACTCTCATTGGCCTTTTTTCATAGATCAGAGGTATCTTTCGGCGCTCAAGAGAGAGACCCCTAGTGTCGCTTCTTCGACACAACGTCGAAGTGAGCGACAGACAGGGAACAATATACTAACCTTTTTGATGAATCACCGTTGTAAAATTTCACTCCCAGTTGTCCTTAATCTCACTTTCACCAAACAGTGTGGAAAAAAATATTTCAAAAGAAATCTTCCTTGCCATTGGTCAGTTTTTTTTTATTTGATTGATTTACAGTACAGAAGAATTACTGTAGAATTACAATAATGACCATATATTTTCCCATAATCCTTTGCTATTTACAGTAATGTACTGCATACACATTTTACAATATCTTGCTGTACGTATTACAGTAAAATACCATTCAAATGACAAAAATCATTTACAGTGTACAGTTACAAAGGGAGGTCAATGCATGTCCTGCAAATGACTTCAAACACAGCAGTCTGACAATGAGTAGCAACACGTGAGGGAGGTTATGATAGTGCTGAGCTGAACCTGCAGGAAAGGTTGGAGACAGAAATCACCTCAGTCTGCTGATCTGGAAAGAGATAACGCAAAAGACCTGCACTAGAGACTTGATTCTTTTCCGTAGCTGTGACCTTCAACAAGCAAATTGTAACAAGATGGACTATTGATGGATACACAGTTACTGCCTCTCTAAGGTAGTCTATGCAACCTTGTAAGTAAGCTCAGTGCTAAAACATTGCCTGAGGAAAAATTGCATAATGCAACATCTAAGATTAGCACTGAATTATAGTAGTCCTAGTGGCATTATTCTACATAAAGGTTTCTAGGTTAGATTAAGAAATAAAAAAAATAAAAAAATCTAAATTCTACAAGAGCATTATTTCACTGTTTATGCGATTTTTCAATAAGTGTCTGCTGCCATCTTGTGTTCACGCACCAAACTGCAGGTATGGTGCATTCATTTAGCAGCACAGTGTTTTTTGCATGCGGTGCAAATGTTCCTTCAGCATAGTGGTTCCCAAACTTTTTCAGTCAAGCCGCCCTTTACTAATCGAAACATTTTCAGCCCCCCAATCCATTCGCATCCATTCTCTGTAAACAAGAATACACAGGATAAAACTAAAGTTGATGTCCAAATGTAAATGTAACTAATTACTAATAACTAATTTCGAAATAGTTAAAAATGTGCTGGACATTAAAAATACTTCTCCAGGTTTTATCCTGGGTAAAAATGCTTCTCCAGGTTTTATCCTGGGTACAAATGGTTTTCAGGGGTGGCAGACATACACATTCATCACATGCAGTTTTTAGATTTTTTTTTTACGTATTACTATTTAAGGTCTGTAGTTACATTTCATGTGTGTAATCTGAGCATCTAGAAACCTCTGAATTCTTCAAGGTTCTGTGGGAAGTCAAATGAACTTACCTTATTTCTACAGCCTAGTTATAACATTGAGTGAACTGCTTTACATATTTGGGAACCATGCTTCTATTTAGGAAATGTTAGTTTCCTACTCCAAAACAGATATTGTTTTTCTTTTACCACACTCTTAATGATTTGGGAATCATTGATGCCAAACCAGGCCAGTTTGTTTCCTAATCTCAAAGATCATCAGCACAGTAAATAGACTTGTATATTATACATGTCCTTATATTTACCATAGTTATTTCATTTATTTTGGTTATGTAATTTAATAACAGTTGCATTTGTCCATGGATGGCTCCTCATTACACTGGTTATTTATATGGCTTTATATGTTAAAAGTAATAGCCTAAATACATTTAACACCACATTTTAAATACAACTTCCACAGTTGAAATTAAAAAATCTGTTTACTGTGATAAATGTTAGTAAGGGTGTTGATGTATAGATGTGAAATGTCTTGTAATTGATGCTGGTGAAGAGCAGGGGTGCTACTCATTTCTGAAATTGTGCATCCTCGTTTACTTTCCTTGCTTCGTTTCCCTGCTCCACCCATTTAGGAAACGAGAGGAAGATGTTTTTGTTAAATCACACACACGTCTCTTCAGAGCGCCGTTTCTGCTCAGCTGCATCACATAGGTGCACTTTCCATTATATTGTTAAAACTTGATATTTTCATCATAAAACCTAATAACTCAAGATGCACAGTTAAATTATGTGACAATTATGGTTTATTTAAACCGCAAAGGTGAAGCATGATTTAAAACTATTGTGTCAGATGTGAAGGGACAGCATCATTTGCGCGTGCGTCATGTGCTTCAACCAAAAAGTCTTTCGCATAGGAAGCTCCAGTGTTTCCTCGCTCAAGCGTCCCCGGTAAACGTCACGGTGCACTTAGCGAATTGATACGTCCTTCATGATGGCGGACTTTGATCGGTTGCCTGGTCACGGGCTCGAGGGCGGAGGAGCGAGGAAACAAAAGCGCCCGGATGTTTTCCCTTTTCCTTGCCAATGCTGAAACATGCCAGCAATGCCTAAGATAAGTGCTCAATCATAATCAGAGCGCGTCTCGCGTGTGATTGTCAGTGGATCGATCCAGTCTTTATGCACCCCGCGATCGCTCCGGATGAGAAGCAGTTAGCACTTATAAAACTCATATAATTTGCTTCGGCAGCCGCCGAAATGTTTTAAATGCAATGTTCTCACAAAAGCAGAGGATTTAACACTTTAAAATGCACAACAAGAAAACAAACTGGCATGGCAGCCACCTCTATTCACTGAGAGTCTTTGTCCTCTACTGACTCAACCGTCCATCTTAAATATTTCAATCAGCTGCCCAATTGACACTCAATTGGATTGGAAGCATGCTTCAAAAGTTTATGCTTAATAATAGTAATTATTAGCCCTTGCGCCTCCCAAGGGGGGCGCGCCTCACTCTTTGGGAACCACTGCGTTAAGCCGCGTTCACACTGCCAGCTACATGTAGCGACAACGACTTCATCTCATTCATTTTTAATGAGAGCTGGCGACTTCCGGCAACACAAGCGACGGCGACCGGATGTGGGCGTGTCCAGCGACGCCACAAAATTGAGAAATGTAAATGTAAATTAAGCGACTTTCGGGAGCGACAGCCAATACGAGAGAAGATGATAGAGCTCATGTGATCCTAATATTTTATTAATAATATAAACTGTAAAGAAACAGCTTTTTAGACTCTCCATACACACTAGCGACCTACAGGTGCTGGTCATATAATTAGAATATCATCAAAAAGTTGATTTATTTCAGTAATTCCATTCAAAAAGTGAAACTTGGATATTATATTCATTCATTACACACAGACTGATGTATTTCAAATGTTTATTTCATTTAATTGTGATGATTAAAACAACTAATGAAAATCCCAAATTCAGTAAATCCGAAAATTAGAATATTACTTAAGACCAATACAAAAAATGGATTTTTAGAAATGTTGGCCAACTGAAAAGTATGAACATGAAAAGTATGAGCATGTACTGCACTCAATACTTAGTTGGGGCTCCTTTTGCCTGAATTACTGCAGCAATGCGGCGTGGCATGGAGTCGATCAGTCTGTGGCACTGCTCAGGTGTTATGAGAGCCCAGGTTGCTCTGATAGTGGCCTTCAGCTCTTCTGCATTGTTGGGTCTGGCGTATCGCATCTTCCTCTTCACAGTACCCCGTAGATTTTCTATAGGGTTAAGGTCAGACGAGTTTGCTGGCCAATTAAGAACAGGGATACCATGGTCCTTAAACCAGGTACTGGTAGCTTTGGCACTGTGTGCAGGTGCCAAGTCCTGTTGAAAAATGAAATCTACATCTCCATAAAATTGGTCAGCAGCAGGAAGCATGAAGTGCTCTAAAACTTCCTGGTAGACGGCTGCGTTGACCTTGGACCTCAGAAAACACAGTGGACCAACATCAGCAGATGACATGGCACCCCAAACCATCACTGAATGTGGAAACTTTACACTGGACTTCAAGCAACGTGGATTCTGTGCCTCTCCTCTCTTCCTCCAGACTCTGGGACCTTGATTTCCAAAGGAAATGCTAAATTTACTTTCATCAGAGAACATAACTTTGGACCACTCTGCAGCAGTCCAGTCCTTTTTGTCTTTAGCCCAGGCGAGACGCTTCTGACGCTGTGTCTTGTTCAAGAGTGGCTTGACACAAGGAATGCGACGTCTTGCATACGTCTGTGCGTGGTGGTTCTTGAAGCACTGACTCCAGCTGCAGTCCACTCTTTGTGAATCTCCCCGGCATTTTTGAATGGGATTTGTTTCACAATCCTCTCCAGGGTGCGGTTATCCCTATTGCTTGTACACTTTTTTTCTACCACATCTTTTTCTTCCCTTCACCTCTCTATTAATGTGCTTGGACACAGAGCTCTGTGAACAGCCAGCCTCTTTAGCAATGACCTTTTGTGTCTTGCCCTCCTTGTGCAAGATGTCAACGGACGTCTTTTGGACAGCTGTCAAGTCAGCAGTCTTCCCCATGATTGTGTAGCCTACAGAACTAGACTGAGAGACCATTTAAAGGCCTTTGCAGGTGTTTTGAGTTAATTAGCTGATTAGATTGTGGGACCAGGTGTCTTCAATATTGAACCTTTTCACAATATTCAAATTTTCTGAGATACTGATTTTGGGGTTTTCATTAGTTGTCAGTTATAATCATCAAAATTAAAAGGAATGAACACTTGAAATATATCAGTCTGTGTGGAATGAATGTATACATTATACAAGTTTCACTTTTTGAATGGAATTACTGAAATAAATCAACTTTTTGATGATATTCTAATTATATGACCAGCACCTGTATAACCGCCAGCCACTGGCGACATGAAGCGATAAAGTAGCTGGCAGTGTGAACGCAGGTTTATGCTGCCGTGAGCTTTACCACCTTATCTCGTATTGGCTGTCGCTTCCGAAAGTCCCTTTCATTTGCATAAAGTTAAACATTTCTAATTAAACATTAAACACATTGTAGCATCGCTGGCATGCCCACACCCGGTCGCCAACGGTCGCCGTCGCTCGTGTTGAGGGATGTCGCCAGCTCTCACTGAAAATGAATGAGATGAGATTGTTTTGTCACTGCGTATCGATAGCAGTGTGAACGCAGCTTTAGCGGTTGTATGTTTTCTTAAGAAAATGTCCAAAAATTACACAAAATATATTCCATGCAAAAGGGACAGCCCATTCAAATAAATATTATAAAACAAATTCCAAGACAACCATAAAAATAAACTTTAAATAGTATAAAGTAGCCTATAATTATTCCAACTAAAATTAAGATTGGGGCTCAATTTAAACCAAAAATGAAAGTTCTCTCATCATTTACTCTCATGCCTATAAATCTCCACCTTTGACCAGCCACGACCAGTAGGTGGTGAGGAAGAATGTGAATCGCTAAAAAAAAGCAAAAGAAGAAGAATATGTATGCAAGTGAAAGTGGAGATTTATAGTAAAGAAGGATTTAAATATTTATGTGTTTCTCAACCACACTTGCCCTTTAACAAGATATGGATTTAACTGGAGTCGCGTGGGCTAGGCTACTTTTATGTTGCCTTTATGTCCTTTTTGGAGCTTCAAAGTTCTGGCACCATTTACATGCATTGTATGGACCTACAGAGCTGAGATATTCTTCTAAAAATCTTCCTATGTGTTCTGCAGATAAAGAAAGTCATACACTTCTGGGATGGCACAAGAGTAAATGATGAGAGGATTTTCATTTTTGGGCGAACTGTCCATTTAATAATGTGCTGAATGAGCTCAAAGCTAGGAGGAACCTGTTCTCGTACAGAAATGGGGGTGGGGGTATGACAAGCATGTTCCATGGGAATCACGTAAGGGAGGGGACGCAAGCAGCGCACTGAGCGTAGAACCCGGATGCTGATGTTGCTCGTATCGGATGAGAGAGTGTGTGTGAGAGAGAGCTGGAAAACAGAGAAAGGCCGCACGGACAGAGGGAGTGATATCCTGCATAACCGACTCTTGACCACAAGGCAGCCGCACCGAAAGGATTAAAGCTGAGCAGTTTCACGCGCACAGAGTCGAGATTGTGAGGATGACTCCACGCGCGGTAGCCGAGGCGACGGGAGGAGAGCGCGAGAAGATGCTGTGATATGCACATAGCCAGCGCGAGAGGGAGGGAGAGAGCGCGAGAGGGAGGGGGAGAGGAGGCTCCTACGCTAGTTAAAGATGCTCGTTTTTTGACCAGGCATGTGTACTGCATGAATAGAGCAAGGGATTTCTGCAAAATTAAACCCGCTACGTTTAGCGTGCAACATTGCAATGTACACTTGGGACGCGCGCGGGGGATTAACAATTGGAAGTGATTGAAGACACTGGGGCTTTCCTTCGCGAAAGGGTGGCTGTTTTCTCCCTTTCTGTTCTCCCATATTTCCGGATGTGAGGCCTGGAATTGACCGTAGTTTTAATAGCAGACACAGGACGCTCATCCTTTACGTCAAAACTTTGATTCAAATAAGACGAAACTCTTAGTGCTGCGGAGCTCTTGGCACATCATTGACAAAAGAGGGACACAATGCACTTAGATTAGAGCAAATAGGTGTCATAAACAAGATGTGCGGTTGTTTCGCAGGATAGATATGGCAAAGTTTTTAACAAATTGGTCACTTCCAGTTTTGCGATAATAACGGTAGGCTACATGAGTATCTGTTTTAAAGATCCCGGCTAATTTAAATTGATGACTTTACACCAGTTTCTCGAATATCCTTGTTGTATTTTGCGGTCTTAAATAATCACAGTCATTTTACATCATAGTTGTTAGAAGCTATTATCAAAACGCTTTGTGAATAAGTCATATAGGATCGGCCCATACTGACAGATTTAATCGTGGCCCCCTCCAACAAATATCACAGGCCCTTTAAACCGCAATAACAGCTGTAGTTCAGTATAGGCCTGGCTGGACACGCAACCCATGATTTTGGTTACTCTTTTATTTTTACAAATGGAAAATGTTACCGATTGATTTCCATCAGATGTTTGGGAGTAGGCCACGGCATTGACATCACGCCTCAGCATCCCTGTGTCATCGCTCGCCGTCTGTGATGTCTGTACGGCGACGCTATTACGTGAGCAGGACAGATTCCCGTGGATGCATTTTGAAAACGCACTGATTTACCCAAATATATTGAGACATAAAAGCGCATTTGAACGAAATGTCCAGTAAGGAGTTGTCGGGGAGTCAGGCAGCTCAGTATGTCGGGCCCTACCGACTGGAAAAGACGCTGGGGAAGGGCCAGACTGGTAAGAGCATTTCCTATTTGGGATATTAGGACAGTTAATGCACTCTGACAAATTCTGCTCCACTTCACACGCCTCATTACAGAATTAATCTATTGAATGGTTGTGTGTGTGTGTGCTGTGAAATTTTAGAGCTGATGAAATGAACTGGATGCACTAGGATGTATAAGGGAAATTGGAAAGTATTTAATCTCTCTGAGGTTTTTTGGGGTGTCTTTTATGGCAGTTACTGTCCTATTTTAAAGCCTGAATGGCTCTGTTGTTTATTCTGAAATTAAAGGCCACAGAGACCCTGTTTGGCATGCACAAAAGTGATGCAGATCTATATACAATAAAAAGTGGACTATTTTTTTTTTTGGCAAGTAATAGATGCTGGCCATTAATGATTTATGCAATCAATTGTCTATACGAACAGTATGTACAGGTAGTTTTTATTTTATTTTAGTGTGCCTAAGTCAATAGTGCTTTGATTTTTTTTTTCTTTAGTGCAGGAGTTTTTAAATGGACTGTGATCGCATTAAATGGTGCAGGGAAGTCTGAATGATGCAGATATCTGTGATCCACATTTCAGTTTGCACAGGCCTATCCCATCTGGACTTAAAGGTATAGTTCACCCAAAAATGAAAGTTCTCTCATCATTTACTCACCCTCATGCCATCCCAGATATGTATGACTTACTTTCTTCTGCAGAATGCAAATTAAGATTTTTAGAAGAATATGTCAGCTCTGTAGGTCCATACAATGCAAGTCATCATGGTCCAAATCTTTGAAGCTCAAAAATTCATATAAATGCAGCATAAAAGTAATCCATACGACTCAAGATGAAGTGAGAGAGACAGCTCAAGATTGAATATATTTAACTATTAATCTTCGCTTATGACTAGGTGTCCTGCACGTCCATATTTGTATCACGTAAGCGCTTTGGCATGCTCACATGAGAACTGACCCGTGCGCAAAAAATAAATAAATACAAAAATATTCAAAAATTATGAAAAAAAATATGGCAAATCTATATCAATACCTATTAAGCTTAAGTACTGTGTTCCTCCTCCTCAGTAAACAACACTAAGCTCAACCCTCTCATTTACATGCATAGGACATCTGGTCGGAAGCAAAGATTAATAGTTAAAAATGTTTTCAATCTTAATCTGTTTTTCTCACACACCTATCATTTATCTTCAGAAAACATTCATTTAATCCCTCCTGTCGTATGGAATACTTTTATGCTGCCTTTATGTTCTTTTGGATCTTCAAAGTTTTGAACCCTGTTAACTTGCATTGTATGGACCAACAGAGCTGAAATATTCTTCTAAATATCTTTGTGTTCAGAAGAAAGAAAGAAAGAAAGAAAGAAAGAACGTCACACATCTGTGATGGCATGAGGGTGAGTAAATGATGAGTTTTCATTTTTGGGTGAACTACTCATTTTAAGTGGTCCTGTGTAAACCTATAAGATCTTATGAAATTGATTTTGATTATGTTTGACATAATGGACCTTTTAACACATGAATACTGAAGTCACTTTGGTAAGATGGCTAGAGAATGTTAGTGAGGCAACATTATGGAAAGACTTGCTCTCAGTTGTGCTCAGCACACAGCATTAATATGTTGCTCTATTTTACTGTAATGTTGCCCTATTTTGGAATGCATCAAATGAACAATGACTGTCTGTGTTCCTGTTGCAGGTCTGGTGAAGTTAGGAGTTCACTGTATTACAACACAGAAGGTGGCCATAAAGATAGTTAACAGAGAAAAGCTATCAGAGTCTGTTCTTATGAAAGTAAGTTTTGCAGTCTCATACAAAGACAAAAAACAGCAAAGAATTTAGGCCACTACAAAAGCTTCTACCTTTTTTATTTTTTCTCAGTCAGTTCCTGCTTACACAGCATTTTGTTATTTGCAATAGCTTTTAAATAACACAGCTGCAAAACCCAAACTACTTTAATAACCACAGTTTATGCTCTGTCTGCCCAAATGTTCTCTGCTAGTAATGTGAGGCTTTCCCTGCTATGCCATTTTGTCCATTTTGTTCTGTTGATTGTCTATGCTTGTTTATATAATGATTCTATCAGTTCATTTCTAATTAAAAGTAATTCCTAATCAAGGTACAATATGGTCATGCCTAAATCATCTTTGCTTTGTGTTTTCCCACATCAATTATTCCTTTTCTGTCTTCATCTCTCCTTCAATATTCCTCTCTCTCCCCATATCTGCAGGTGGAGAGAGAGATAGCTATTCTTAAACTAATAGAGCACCCTCATGTCCTTAAACTTTACGATGTGTACGAGAATAACAAATATTTGTAAGTACTGCTCTGTTTCTCCACACATCTAAAGCATGTCTGGTCATGTCTTGTCTAAACTGACATTCTGCATTCTCTGGAAGTGTGCTTGTGTGTAGTGTACCATTTCATGCATATCCATCTCTGTATATGTGTTTAATAAATGTCTTTCTCTTGCCTATCAGATATCTAGTGCTGGAGCATGTGTCTGGTGGGGAGCTATTTGACTACCTAGTAAAGAAAGGCAGATTGACCCCTAAAGAGGCCAGAAAGTTCTTCAGACAAATAATATCTGCTCTGGACTTCTGTCATAGCCACTCTATATGGTAAAAGTTTATTAATATTTATGTATGCATGCACTGATTTCCATTTAAATGATGATATGGATACTGTAGCAGTGTTCTCAGTGTATTGTAGCTATTCCTAACCTTTTGAATAGTTCACCCAAAAATTAAAGTTATTTAATCATTTACTCACCCTCATGCTATCCCAGATGTGTACGACTTTCTTTCTTCTGCAGAACATAAACAGAGATTTTTAGAAGAATATTTCAGCTCTGTAGGCCCATACAATGCAAGTGAATGATGACCAGAACTTTGAAGCTCCAAAAATCATATAAAAGCAGCATAAAAGTAATCCTTACAATGCCAGTGATTTAATCCATGTCTTCAGAAACGATCCAGTTGGTTTTTGGTGAGAACTGTCCAAAATGTAACTCCTTTTTCACGATAAATCATAACATCAGATGATCATGATTACAAGCACAATTACACTTCCTAACACCATCTAATGCCTAACGCCCTGCTCATGTATCAAGTGTGATTTATCTTGAAATCATGATCATGTTTTGAGACTGCAATGGAAAGATTTACAGTGAAAACAGCATTAGGTTTTGGTCTGTTCTCACCCAAAACCGATTAGATTACTTCAGAAGACATGGATAAAGCCATTGGAGTATTATGGATTAGATTGTTCTGCAGCCTCTCAGCATTCTTCTTGATGTTGCTGTTATTTGAGACTATTTTGCATTACAAATGGCATAAATTACATTTAGATTGTAACTGTCTGTCAGTTTTGTACATTTTCACTGTCTGTCCTCCCTTCATTTCCAGCCACAGAGATCTTAAGCCTGAAAACCTCCTGCTGGATGAGAAGAATAATATCAGAATTGCAGACTTTGGGATGGCCTCCCTACAGGTTGGGGACAGCCTGCTGGAGACCAGCTGTGGGTCAGTACTGTGTATATTTGTGGTGGAATGCTATGTTAATAAAGAAGAAGTGTTCATTCTCTGTGTTATGTATCTGCAGATCACCCCATTATGCATGTCCTGAGGTCATCAGGGTAAGTTTGATGCTCTTAGAGGAGAAGCATCATATGCTTTAACATTTATCATAGATCATACAGACATAGATCATACAGATTCTATGAATCTCTTAGATGGAAATTTGTAAAAAAAATCAGCCAATGTTTTTGTATTTATTTGGACTTTGTCACAGGGAGAGAAATATGATGGACGCAGGGCAGATGTATGGAGCTGTGGTGTTATTCTTTTTGCTCTGCTGGTGGTAAGAAGTTTGATTCCTCGTTCATCTTTCAATTGAACCTTTCTTCCACTTTTGCTTTATTTTAATACCTTACTTACATATTCTTCACATCATTTAAAAAAGTGAAGGCTAGGTGTTTAATGTCTAAAAACCACCATTGGTTGTAGGGATATGGAAGCTCTGATGCTACCTAAAGGAAAACACCTGTCTCTTGCACTCTGAAATGTGTGTGAATTGTAACATCTCACCATACAGGGAGCATTGCCCTTTGACCATGATAACCTGCGACAGCTGCTGGAAAAGGTGAAGAGTGGAGTATTTCACATGCCTCACTTCATTCCTCCAGACTGCCAGGCTCTCCTCCGTGGCATGATTGAGGTCAACCCTGAGAAACGCCTCACGGTGGGCCACACACACACACCTGTGCTCTCTCTCAAACATCAAACAGCTTAGTTCATATACACCAACTCAGTCAGGCTATTGTCATACAGTGCACGGCTAAAGCATCCAAATACTTACATAAACAAATATTTATACGGGGTTCCCACAGTTATGGAAAACCTGGAAATCACCATAGAATCAGGGAATTTTAGCATTGTAATTTTCAGATGTACAAACGTCATGGAAATGATTAAAATCTTAAATACAAAATTTCTATAGCAAACATAACATTTTCTGATATTTGTAAATTGTTTTATTGAGAAACCATGATCCACTGGAAAATTCATGGAAATTAATTGATTTAAAGCAACTATGTACTATGTATTTATGATTCTTCTTATTTTGTTTCATTTCTCAGTTGGAGGATATACAGAAGCACCAATGGTATCAGTAAGTATCATCTGAGGTATATGGTCATAAAACAATTCCATCATCAGTCTTTTGTTGTCTACTACCCACAAGTCTAGTTGTCATTGATTTGTTTGTTTATTTTTCTTCTCTGTCTCAGAGGGGGCAGGAATGAGCCGTGTCCAGAGCAGCCACCCCCGAGGCGCGTGTGTGTGAAGAGGATTCTGTCGCTTACAGATCTGGACCCTGATGTTCTGGAGAGCATGCATTCCCTGGGCTGTTTCAGAGACCGTGTCAAACTCACCAGAGACCTGCAGTGTGAGGAGTGAGTCTAAACATCATTTATATGTGTGGGTGGTCAGTCATTTGTGCCATTATGGGCAAACTTGAATCAAATCACTTTGGTCTCTCACTCAGAAAATAGTGCACAAAAACATAATTTCATGTTGTAAATTAAAGAACAAACAAGATACAACAGCTAGAGTTTTACAACTGTTGAAATTATTAGTACTTTGGAAAAACTGGTAGGGCTGCTAGGATCACAGTGACAACCACTGGGGTGAAGTGGCACCGGCATGATGTGCACATAAAGTCATCAGTTTATAGGATTTGCGAAAACTTGAAATAAATTCATGAAATAATTGCATATAATGAGTTTAGTGAAGTTTTAGATCCTTTGTTACTGTGTTGTTGATTCTTCATGCTAGAGATGTATTCATTTTAATTTTTTAGAAACTGGATTTTGTGCAACATAGCGCATTGTTACAGCACAGGCCTATTCATAATGCGAGTTACGCATAGCACGCAACTTGCTCAAGTTCAGCTGTGCATTCGCTTTATTGTCTGTGCAGATATGAGCTATTTAATACAAGCTCGGTTGTGCATTTGCTTAATTTTTTGTGGAGATGAAAGTGGTAATAATATATTTGTGTTGTTGATGTTGCTGAATATCATATATATATATATATTAGGGCTGTCGATTTAATGCGTTAATAACGTGCAATTAATTTTACAAAAAATAACGCTTAAAAAATTAACGCAATTAATTGCAATGCTTTCCTGAGAAATTCCTGAGAAATGCAAGCTTGTAGTACCACCTGTTTACTCCAGAGGGCAGTAAGTGATATTTCATATTGAAATATGAGCAACACACAGTTTATAGAGTGAACAAAACATTAACAACCCTTCAGCGGACACACAATTCAAACATGCGTTACATTCTTGCGTTCAAAACACTTGAAGGAGCGCAAATGCGAACTAAGGGATCTCAAGATGTGTTTAAAGATTGAGTATTTAACTATATTTAACTTTACTCAGTGACCTAAACATTTTATTTTTATGAAACACACCCGAGACGCGACACGAGCATGTCTGATGCAGGTCGTATGATCTTTACCTCACAAATATTTAATTACCAAAAAGGTTAAGGAGGTGTCCTTTAAACTGGTACACCGTTTTTACCCAGTCAATCTTTATTTAAGGAACATGCTCCCTGAAATAGATCCACTTTGCTCCTTCTGTAATACTGTAGATGAATCTGCCCCTCACCTTTTTGGGAATGTGTCCACGCTGTAGTATTTTGGAGAAGATTTTGTTTGTTTGTACGTACCTCTATTTTAACTAGTTTTTCTTTGTTTTAAAAAGACATTTTATTTGGTTTTCACAGTTTTGATAACTTAAGTCAATATTTATTTTTCTTGCCAAGTTTTTTATACATAAGTGTAAATTTATGTCTATAAAGCCCCTATTTGCACTTTTTTGTAAAGACTTGAAATATTATTTAAATACTCTTTGTACCTCCAACAACTCCAAAGCATCGAAAACCATTGCAATATTTAATGAATATAATGTCTTGGCATTATTGTAAAATATATCTGTAGTATTGTGTACTATGTAAACCCCTGGCTTGTTTCTTAAAAAAAATAATAATAATGTCTTACGGAGGTGTAAACTGATTGACAAATTCACTTGTGAAATGTATTGCTGTGAACTGTATGCCAATGATTGACTTATGATCAATAATATGGTAGTAAACAATACATTGTATTCTAAAGCTGCTTTTTGTATGGCCTTATCAATGATTAACTCTTCTGCCACAAGAATGTAATGCATTTTAATTATCTGAATATTTTTTTATTTTATTTATATATTTTTTAATATTTCAAGATAACTATATATAATTATTTCATCATTATATATTGAATTATTGTTATATGAGGGGCTTTCTCAGCAAATATTTGTATATGCGATATATAAGATTTTTATTCTTCTAAAATATTTTTATTGGATTGGTAATATATTGCAGTATTTATTTCTCATCATATTTTCATCAACAACATGTTTTAAGTAGAAATGTTTGATTATCCTCATTATGCATAGTTTTCCATCTCATCGGAATCAAAAACACCTCATGCATTTTTGTCAGTTATTTAGTTTACGAGATTGATACTGCTTCTGAATGTGTATTCAGTGCTGCTGGAAACATCATAACCCCAGTGAGATCTGCAAAAATAATGCACCTTAATGGATTTGTTGGATTATTTAAGAAGTTGCAGAAGATTTAGTGTCTCTTCCCATCTTTCTTCCCCCAGAGAAAACCAGGAGAAGTTGATCTACTATCTTCTGTTGGACAGGAAAGAGCGCTACCCTAGTTATGAAGATGAACATCTTCCACCCAGAAATGATATCGGTGAGCGCATTTTTGTGAATCCTGTTGCTGTCACGTTCAAAGCTAGTCATTGAATACCATGAGAATTGTTGGGAACCTAGCAACCACCCTGCTGTTTTAGGCCTGAAAGTAACCAGCTTCCTTAAAGGGTTCTAGCATGTCTCTAAGGCAAACTTCAGTGATTTTTAAATGTAACATATTGAAGGCTTGTTCCCCAAAATAAACAGATCAAGAACAGATTAAAAAGGGGTTTTAAGGTGTACGGTCATCATCGTTAAGAGTTTGACAGGGTAGTCAGTCTACATTGTTGTTAGAACACTGTAGCAAGTTGGAGAACAAGTGGTGCAGGTTTGATCATAGCAGGACTTCCTAATATATGTGCAGAGGAAATTGGTCTTATGTTGTCAATCTGGCATCAGTGCTGCTGACATGATTCTTGAAAAGTTCTATTTACTACACTTATATCATGCACATTTGGTGTAAAATGGTTTATTGTTTTGAAAGGAATGTGTTTGACTGGCTAATGATACTGTAGTTACTGTCATTTCACTTCCATGCCATGACCTGTCTTTCTTATCATAGCACATGTTGTATGCAGGTACTATTGACTACAGCATGTTGCATAGAAGCAATCAGTCTCTCATAAACACATTGAAAGGGATTTATTTAGCTAATTTCCCCTACTATCACTGTAATACAGATAATCTCCACTGCCCTGCAGTCATAGTGATGTATAAAAAAACAAACCTTAGAGTACTCTATCTGGGACAAAGTAAGGTTTGTCATAAAGTGTATACAGTAGATGTCTGTGTTACAGTGGGTGTATGTGTGTTATGCTGTTGTGGTTGTGTGATCAGATCCTCCCCGTAAGCGGGTGGACTCGCCCATGTTGACCCGTCATGGGCGCTGTCGGCCGGAGAGAAAGAGTCTGGAGGTACTGAGTGTGACGGAACAGGGCTCTCCGACACCTCCCCGCAGAGCACTGGATACTTCTGCACACAGTCAGAGGTACATGCAAATTGCCCTTCATCTGAAAGCCTAATGTAACACTTGTGTCCTGTTCAACATAATGTGCTTGTCAAAATAGCTTTCAAAAATGTGTCAGGAACACGTGAAGAGTTTTGGGTTTTGACTGTGCTAAATGAGGGGTTAAAGGGATATTTAGAAATTCTTTCAACATTTACGGATGTTCATGTTGGTCTAAACCTGTATAACTTTCTTTATTCTGTGGAACCCAAAAGGGAGATGGTAGAATGAATATTAGGGACTGACTTGACTGGTATATCCTGTTGTTTTGGTAGGTCTCGCTCAGTTAGCGGAGCTTCAACCGGCCTCTCGTCCAGTCCCCTCAGCAGCCCGAGAGTACGTTTCTTCACACCTTTCATTTAAATTTACCATACAGATATTGGATTAGAAGTAATAATATTCTTTAGTGCTTGCTGTTGAAAAGAACCATGCTTGCCTTTGTTATTGTGGTATGAACAGCAAAGTGGAATTGGATTCAGTTGCACTTTTTAAGTTCATCTACCTCATACTGTCATCATACTGGCATCATTATTCACACCAAAGATCACTCAGTTCCAGACACACACACAAACACACACTTATACAATGATCATGTCTATAACCGTATTGCTTAACTTGCATTTTGCACAATTAATTAATACCCTAATAATTAAAACACTTGCTTACTAATTTACTCTACATGTCTCAAGCCTCTCAGAGAGCTAGGCATCATTTTCCTAACTCTCCTCAGTTTAATATTAATGTTAATAATCATATAGCATAGCTTCCATTAACTCTCATTACCATTCTCTCATCTCATCTCTCCATTCATCTTTTCTTCTCCATCCTTCTGTTCTTTTTCTTCCATCTCGTCAGAGCCCAGTTTTCACTTTCAGCCAAACTGAGGTCACCTCTGCTCCCAACACCCAGTCCAAAGACCCCAAACCAGGATGTTCCGCCACACCCCGGGCGTCCCAACGTGCGCCTGACCCAAAAACCCAGACACTACCCTCAAAAGCACCCTCAGAGCGTCCACACCTGCAGTCTATGAAGTCCCTCCCCCTGCAGACTCCCCCATCTCCTTCCCCTTCGCCCTCTCCGCTCCTCTCCCCCATCCCTCGCTTCTTCTTCCCTACTCCTTCTGTCCTGAAGTCTGTCACTAAGACCATCTATCCTAACTCTGCCCATGTGTCACAGGTTACCCCACAAGGCTCCCCACTCCCCACCCCTCTGGGGACCCCTGTGCACCATCCCCAGCACCCCCCTCCCACCCCGCCCTCCTCTTCCTCATCTTCCTCCTCCTCACGAGCTGAAGGGGGTGGTGGTGTGGGTGGTGGTTCCCTCTCCCTTACCCCACCCTCCAGCCCTGGGGGAAGTGGTGGAATGGCTGCCAGTAGTTCTGCCCACTGGAGGACACGCCTCAACTCCTTCAAGAACAACCTGCTGGGTTCGCCGCGCTTCCATCGCCGAAGACTACAGGGTGAGAGAAGCATTATCCAATGTCTTAAAGGGATAGATGATAGAAAATTGTCATAATTTACTTACCCCTGTGTTGTTCCAGACACATCTGACTTTCCTGCTTCTGTGGAACACAAAAGTAGTTGTTAGGCAGAATGTCAGCCTCAGTCACCATTTACTTTCAATGTATCTTTTTTCCATACAATGAAAGTGTATGTTGACTGAGGCTAACATTCTGCCTAACGCATCCGTTTGTGTTCCATGGAAAAAAAGAAAGTCATGAGGGTGAGTAAATGGTGACAGAATTTATATTTTTGCGTGAACTACTGAATCCCTTTGACATGAAATGTTATTATTAATTCAAACATGTTAAAAATGTCAATATTTTGTTTCAATAGTTCCTACATCAGAGGACATGTCAAGTTTAACCCCAGAGTCCAGCCCAGAGTGAGTACTGATAGGAACAAATCTGTAAGAGAAGTGTTTGCGACCCTCTTTATAGTGAAACAAATGCAATGTGACTTTTGCACATTGTTGCACAAACATTCTGCTTGTTATTTGTGACTTAAGCTTAATATTGTGCTTCTCATCTACCTGACCCTATGATTCAATGTGTTTGTTTTGAAGCTTTTTTGGCTGCTTTTCCCAGAATGAGTAAAACTCTTGGAATAAAAACAGATAAGCAGTTAACTTACACAGGCAGTATCATTTGCACACTTACAGAATTAGCCTTTGTATTTTCAAAGATACAAGTTATTTTGAAATGGAGATATATCCAGATGATCAAAACAATTTATGATGTTTATACCACTGTTCATGGCTAAGCTCCTAAACTTGTAAAAAACAAGAAATGTAAAAACAAGAAACAATAACAATGTGTATTTATATGCTTATATAGTTTGTATGCCTCATCTTTATCTATTGCTGTAGGCTGGCAAAGAAGTCCTGGTTTGGAAATTTCATCAGTCTGGAGAGGGAAGAGCAGATTTTTGTGGTGATTAGAGACAAACCACTGAGCTCTATCAAAGCTGACATTGTCCACGCCTTTCTATCAGTTAGTATCTTTCCTTTCATTTCCTTCCTTCCCTGCCCTCCCATCACCTCCCTTCCCTTCCCTTCTATGAAGATTCAAACTTCGAAACTGTCTCTCTCCCCGTTTAGATTCCCTCCCTGAGTCACAGTGTGATCTCTCAGACAAGTTTCCGGGCAGAGTACAAGTCCTCCGGAGGTCCGTCTGTCTTCCAGAAGCCTGTCAAATTTCAGGTTGACATCGCCTTCTCTGAGGGTGAGAGAGAACGAGAGACAGAGAAAGAGAGAGAAAGGGAGGGAAGGAGGGAGACTGGCATCTACAGTGTTACCTTCACCTTATTATCAGGTATTGTAAGAGAGAGAGAGATTGTGTAAAAAAACTAATGCTATTGAAGTTCATAGAGATAATGCTATGGCATCTCTTTTGCAGGTCCTAGTCGCAGGTTTAAAAGAGTGGTGGAGACCATTCAGGCTCAGCTTCTCAGTTCACATGACCAGCCCTCTGTGCAGGCACTTGCAGGTAAATGCTCCACATGTGCACTAATACACAAATTTCAAGAAAAAGAAAATTGATTAAATTCTGTAAAACTTTAGTACAAAACTCTCTCCTAAACTTGTTGTCTTCAATTCTTATTTTTCAGATGAGAAGAATGGACTTCCATCTTGCCCACCCAGCACACCAACCCGTCAGAACTCTCGTCGCTCGGAGGGTGGGGGTGATCGCAGTGAGCGGGCAGAACATGGAGAGCGAGGAGAAGGGAGCAGTATTGGGGGTAGTGGAAGTGTTCTACAAAGAAAAGGCTCTGGCAAGGATAATACCCACCTCCTTTCCTCAAATGGAACCCAGTCTCAGCCCTAAGTGAACTCTTCAGAATTGCTGTAAAGTGGGTGGGCACAAGGCCCTCCCCTGTTTTACTTTAGAGACCACCTGTTTTCACTTCCAGAGACAATTAAAATTACTTCTCCGTCTGAGGAGCAATGAATTTGACATGCGAAAACAACAAGTTTTACTGCTTTACAATGTAAACCTCAGCTATAAAACATTTTATTCAGCAACAATACAAACAAGGAGTTTAACTTCCATGGCCATATCCAGTGATCTAATGATGACAAGCTTATGGAGGAACAAACAGCAAGTGAGACAGAAAAGAATGTCTCCCAAACATCTTCATCACTGTCATCATCACTGTTATCATCATTCTAATGAGCAATGATTTATCAAAATCCATAAGAATATCAGAATGAGTTGTTCACCACATGGAGAACAAAAAGGATTTTTTTTTTTCAGAGCAGGAATCAAAGTAGGAATCTACATTTTATAACCCCAGGATTCTACTTTTAATTAGTCAAAGTCCTTTTAAGTGACTATACATTCATGAGGTAAGCACAGATTATGCCTACTACCTGGAAAAATAGTGTGATGTTTAGTGTTAAAGATATAGGCTACTTTAAACACTAATCATTCATACATGTGTTGTAGAGCTTGAACTCTGTGATATTTTGTAGATCCAAAACTGTTTGACAAAATCAGCAGTGTTGGAATCATAGTGGAGAGCTGCCCACTTGAAGCTGCCCATGCATTGGTCTGTTGTAATTCATCACAGTTTTTAGAGATTCTCAAATCCACTTCCCTACTCACTAAAAAGGGCACAGAGGAATAAAGAGGCATCAAGACTTCCTATGACATGTTCATACAGAAACAGGACAAGAGGAAAAAGATAGCCAGAATCAAACTCACTAGTGTCATAAAAAGAGGAAAAGAAACTTGAAGGCCTCAATTTTTTAGCTGAGCTGCAGGGACGGATTATGATATGCAAAGGCCCTGGGGCCAATTATCTCCAAGGGCCCCCCTCCACCCAAAAGTTGTAGAGCATGGGAGGAGGGGGTGTGGGGGGTTAGGGCATTTAGGGCACCCCCGGGCAGTCAAGGGCCCCCTGGGCACTGGCCCCATTGGCCCGGTCGGTAATCCGTCCCTGCTGAGCAGTGAAAAGTTTGCCATCAACAAAATGGGAAAAACAAACAAATGAATGTCCAAAACAACAACAAAGAGATATTTAATATTTTGCTTATTTAAAGACTTATTTATTTTAGTGATTTATTTATTTATTTGAATAAGTTCAGACTGTTAAAGAAAAGAAATACAGGTAGATCAATAAATCCACAATATAGAAAATGTCAGCTTAACTCCATTTTCTATTTGTTTCCAAATATATTTTAAAAATGTGTAACATTGTCCTCTTAAAAATAATTTCAAAAGTCCAATTTTCTCTCATCTCATTTTCATTTCATTTCGAAAAATCAAACATCTCTCCCAAAGGAGAAAATTGGAGAACAACTCTGAGAAATCAACCAAGCAATGACTTCATGCCTTGGAAGTCTCCCACTGGGAATATATTTCTAAACCCTCCAGGATGTACAATGTAAAGACTGAAGTGAACCTTATAGAAGCAGAGGAACAAAACAGAGAGAAAAAGAGGGAATATTTAGCCCTCTGTGTTCACTCTCCATCTGTGAGAATGTTACCCAAACAAGAGCCCAAAGTTTCAGACTTGTGTGTGCCAGGCCAGACTTTGTACTAAATGCGAGCAGTATTCTCTTTTTCTCACATATTCACACACAGACTCAATAGACACAAATGACTGTCAATGAGAAGATTTTTCTTCTCAAAACTGGTAATATAAAACAAAATGAATGATAACTGGACTTTGAAACTGGAGAGAATTGTATTCAAACAAATAGTTGTCCCTTTCCTTGCCCACCCATGGGAATTGGTGAAGTGCTCTCTTAAGTGCAGACTCAGGATCAGTGGGGCTTTTTAGCTCATTAAGTTTAAGATCAGGTCGTGAATGGGGAAACCTGATCCTGAATATGCACTTAAAAGCTCTTTCTCCAATGAGCCTCTGTAGCCCAGAATCTTACCGTAATGCTCCTTTCTCCCACCTTTTCATACACACCCTCAAGTCCACTCTTTTCCTGACACAAGTAGCACTGAATGCAAAGCAAGGTTTTGCTCTGGTCATCCCTCCGCCCACCTCCCACAACCATAACATACCCTCTTGCATCTTCATGATGTCTTGAAATTATTTTCAATAGCACATTTAATATATTTCACTGGAATTAACGACAAACTGTTTTCAAACTGTTGAATGTTCAGGAGCATTGGTCATTAGTTGTAATAAGGGGTAGATTCCCATTTTAGTACACTCCAAATGCCTTAAAACCAAATATACAAAATAGTTAGCATGTGCACTCTGGGTTACAGTTGTAACCAATAATTTGCAAATGCCCAAGCAGAGGCAGAGGAAACTCCAGAGCAAAACCCTGAGGATGTTCTATGTTCAATTATGTTAATTATCAGGCAGGGGAAGTCTGGGAGTGTGCAAATACAGACTGTCTGGACACCAGCTCTGATTGAATGTGAAATACACTCCACATACTTTCTCTGTGTCCCACCTGGACATGTCTGTTTCTCATTTCTTTCACATTGTGCACTGAATGACATTTTGTTTTTGTTACTCACGTCTCCCTCGAAACACATACTCCACACATATCACATTTCATATGTACCCATAGTCTTCACTCATTTACCATGCATTATATACCTCTGCCTTCTGCTGCTCCCCCCACACCCATCATAGAATTATACTTTAATACAAGCCCTTCCCCCAACTATCATTATATACATATTCCCTACCTGCCCCAATGTATGCTCATTCCCCCTACTCATATCTTCATTCTTTATCCATTCTATAGTCACCTAATGATTATTGATTATCTTTGTCGTCATTACTGATTACTCCTCTTAAGATTGTAAAGCTGTACTCTTTCATCCCCATCGCGCACAGTTGGAACTTTTTTCATGAGAAATGCAAGTCAATATGTTGGAGGGAAAAAATAATGAGAAGAAAATAAATGTCTGTGTTAAAAAAATGAAAGTGCACTATTATTATTGCCTGTGATAAAGAACAATAAACAATAAAAAAATCTGAGCAGTTCCCTTCACTTTTACTTTCTCTAATTTCCCACGTTTTATTTTCTGTTGTGTCTAAAATCTGCTATGGAATAAGTCCATGTGATGTGCTCATTTATTATAACCAGTCCTATGAATTGTGTGTGTTGGAGTTTTGTCAGTTAAATCAGCTTTCTCTTAACGTTGGGGTTAAAAATTTAGGTCAAATCTGAGGTCTTATCATATTAATGATAAGTTTTAAGACTTTATGTTTAGAAGATTATATTTAGTTCAGTTAACACTGTACGTCGGTATGGTGTGATGTCATCACGTATGTAAATGAGGAGCACTGAGTTTACACAGATGACAGATCAGCCCAGGTATGCATTTTCTGGAAGTGAAAGGGTGGGGATCGTAACTTTAACTCTGTGTCAGAAAGCTGGCTTCAAATCTACAGGTATGCCTTTTTAATCATGTCATAATTTTGTGTAAGAAAGAAAAACGAAAAATACTCGGTTGTTTTGGTTTGAAGAGTTTTGTAACCGGTGATTGTGGGTGTCTTCTCGTGTGAGTGATGAGTATAGTGTTCTGGAGTGCTGTAGGACTTGCAGCGCGTAAAGCTGACCTTTCCATGGTTAGTGTTGTCAATAAAAACTAGTTATTATGCTTGTTTTTTCATCAGAAATGTAAAAGCAGGTCACTTTGATAACTTTAAAACATAGCACGCACTTAACTGTGTAACAAACTATCAAAACTATGCAACACGTTTGAATTTTCCTATGTTGTTCTAGATGCAAACATAACCCAAAACCCAATAAAGGCTTTACACCGTGCTTTCGTTTGAGCGGAGTTTTTATTTCTCAAAGGGGGATTTTAAATTCAACTAAAATGTTTAGTATTGACGCCACACCCAAACATTGCGTCGCGCTCCATCCCCGGGTGGTCTCTCGTGATGTTCTTCATAGTAAAGACAGCCCGACGCGCGCGCCTCAAGTGAGCTCTTGAGCTTTTGGGCGGGGGGTGGGCCCCTTACTGTGAGCCTGAGTAAATTATTTTTCTCTCTCGCATTCGAGTGTAGTTACTGCAACCACGTTTGACCAGTTTAACGGCATTCTGTAAGTATAATTGCTCTAGTCATTACCAAACCACCCCCTTGTCTTCTACCTTCACCATTTTCCTTTTGGAATCTAGGTTTAATATTTAACCAAAACATTTAATCGCCGACACAGACTACGCATAACCGGATAAAATCTCTTTGTCTAATTTTCATTTTTGCTTTCTGTCTCTGTGAAAATGCTGTTTATTTAACCCCTTCATGTCCTTTGGTCGTTGTAATGTCAATACAACTCTTTCAAAGAATATTACTGGTTCAGTACAAGTTCAGCTCAAAAGCAAAACATGTATTTCTACTCGTCCCTCCTTTTATTTTATTAGCTGTAAAGTTGTTTAAATCACAATTTTACAGTCATTTTACAGTATAACAAAATCAAACTTGCAAAACTGGATATAACTTTACACAGAAGGTTTGTAAGTGGCATGCATATTGTTTGTCTTGTGGCTATACTTTTGAAATGGTGAGAATTTTAATGTTTACGGATTGCCCCCTTTCATTTCCATTTTTTAGTGCCTCATTGGAATTAGAAATGGAGTCACTGTGCTCTATCAGTTCAGCATGCGTAGATCCGTAGAAAACAAGTTCTCTTAGTTTAAAAGAAAAAAAACATATGATCCATGCAGTATTTCTAAAATTCATATATGCATTTATTCACATAGTTTAACACAGGAGAACAAAAATGTTTCTGCTTTACTGCCTTCAGTGTGTAATATCATTATACAACTGCACAGGGTTCTTTTAAAGTTGAGTACGATCACTTTCAGGTGTAGGCATTAACTGCTAATCATAGGTACTTGGAACACATAACAAGCATAATTCTTTCATTAGTTATTTTCACAAGCTCGTTAATTGAACCAAACATTTTTATAGAGTGATTCAATGTGTCTAGTAAACAATTATGTGCATTCACACCACCTCAGCTGACAAAAAGTTCACAAAATAGGTCAAAGCATACATTAATGCAGACATCAGATATAAATGCAATTATTGAGTCACAATACAATCATTAATCATCTTATCACCACATATTTGTGCCTCATTGTAACCACAGTTTTTGCTTTTTCTAACAAAAAGGAGGAATGAGTCGAAATTAATTTTGGTTGTAATCAACATGCTGCTGATTGAGCTTAATTTGTATTGAACCTGGAATATTGCTTTCATGTAGTGTGTGAGAATTTTATGGAAACCTCTTTTGTAGTGGTAACACAACGACTGGGGAATGCATGGATATAAAGATACAGTACATTATCAGGAAACATGCTCCTGGAGACTGAGTAATGATTCACTTCTAGTTTGCTGGTGCAAGAAAGTGATTTGGATGAAGAGGGTGTACCTATTTAGCATCCTTTGTGCATCTGTTACTCCACAGCAAGTCCCTGTGATGCAATTCCACCAAATGCTACAGACCTTAGTGTACAATCATCATAATTGCTGACTTTGCATAACTGTTCATTCCATCTCTGCTTTACCACATATTTTCATATTGAGCTCCACTGCCACATCCTACTCTACTATGTTGCTCAAGTGCACCATGTTTCTAATATTATTTTTACTATTAGGGTGCAATCATTTCTCTAATTTATATACACACATACAAAAGGGGGAAAACAAGACAACATTAAAGCACTGAGAATAATCCTACTTTATACTTACTGTTTTTTGATATAATAATAATAATAATAATAATGGCTCTACAATGGATGTCAAAAACTGTAAATAAGACACCACTGGGGGGGCATTGATGACATAAATATAGCTTCTTTATTCCTCACAGTTTGGTTTAACATTGAAAAAACAGGTTTCCTAGCATTTTTGCAAATGTTTACCAGATGTGGATCATCTGGCAGAATGACAACACTTTATTTCTGTGGTCTTCTTGAATATATTGTTTGGAATTTTCATGCCATCCCTTCTGGGCTTGTACATCATCATAATTAAAGGGGAGAACCATTACAGTAAAACAAAAACATAACATATTGTGCTTTCTATATTTTAGTCATACACTGTGTATAATGCCTAGATTGTGTTTTTCTGTATCTATAAAGCGATGGCAGAGGCACACCAGGCAGTAGCGTTTCAGTTCACCATCACTCCAGAGGGGATCAACCTGCACCTCTCCTACCAGGCCCTCAATCAAATCTACCTCTCTGGATTGCGGTCCTGGAAGAAACGCATCAGCAGGATTAGGGTCAGTCACTGGAATGAGTGTGCATATCATTATTTGTGTTCATGTCTCTGCTCTACAAATCATAAAACATTAAGTTTCAGTGCACTGCTTTGTATTTAGTCTTATCTTTTTACAAATAAATAACTCTGTAAAGTTCTCCGAGGGATGGTCTGTGTTTTTATTGTAAACAGAAGATATCTGTGTGCACTTTTTCTAATGCCATTAAAACACTATACCAGAACCAGATACAGGCATTTTGTGCTTTAGGAAAATTTGGCTCCTTAAGTGATTCATTCTCCTCACAAACTGCATTATTATTCAGTGTTAAAATTCCAAGAATCCTTGGATAGTTCTGCTCCATTGTTTTGCATAAAACACTTGTGTATTGCTGCCAGAATGAACTATAAACTTTTAGCTGAGTCAATACATTGGTGGTTTATTAGATGAAGAACATGTTGCGTTTGTGTTGCCCAAATGTGTGTGCATGCATGTCTGTGTACATGCTTGCATTAATACTTATGAATGCTTATAATACTTTTTTTTTTTTTTTTTTTTTTGACAGAACAGAATCATAAAAGGTGTATACCCAGCTAGCCCCTCCTCCTGGCTTTTTGTTGTCATAGCAATTCTGGCCACTATGTACATGCAGTCTGATCCATCAATGGGCCTCATTAGCAAGATACAGGAGCACCTGCCCCTCAGGTAAAACCTCCTTTTACCTCTCAGTAGACTGTTGACTCTACTTGCTATTCTTTAAAACAATTTACTACCTTAAAGTGGCACTCTCCTTCTTGTGAGTAAAAAATCGCTGAAAATGGGGAAGCTACTGAGATAAATGTGCAGTATTTGGCTGGTCATGTGCTCCCAACATAGCAGACTCCATGTGGCATCCCAGATCCATGTAAAATAAAACAGCTTTTATTAATGCTGTCTTCAAGTGCACCTGGGAAGCTCCTACCTCCGAGTCCAGCAATGGTTATTACAACATGTCTTGCATTCAAGTGGGAAACAAATTACAGATGACATCATACTTAAACAAATACACAATTAACGACAGCAAAAGCGCTTTTATTTTTAGCAGTGTATAAGCATAATTAAACACACCTGCTTAAATTTTACACAACCAATATGATGCATTTATTTTATCAAACATTTTATAAAAATATTATAATATAAAATATTATATTTCTTTAAAAACATTTATTAATTGACTGTACTAAATATCATATTAATGTTATTGAAATTAAACACTGAAATTGAAGTAACTTCACAGAAACATTGCTAAAGCACAATCATGCTTTCCATCATCTTTCACGTCAACACGCCCCTTCTGACATCACAACTCTGCAACTTGGGTATCATCTATAATTTAGAGTTTCCCACTTGTAAATATGACTTTGTTTGGTCAATCATGTGATTGGAACTCATAATTACTTGATTTCTGATTACACTTCAGGACAAATACTGCTGACCAGATTCTTCAGCTCATGTGATTTTTTTTTTTTTTTTTTTACATGATTTTAAATCTTTTGTTAATTTTTAATTTCTTCATGGGCAAATGTGACTGTATGCACCTTTAAGCCTTAAAAAAAGGCTAAAGACGTTATTAACAAAAATACCAAAACAAGCTGAAAAACAAACAAAAAAAAAACCCGGACATAGGTCAACACAGGCTAAAAACAAAAAAAATCCCATTAAAGGGGGGAAAAAACAGATCTAACCAGACAGACTGGGAAAACATGACTGAGCTGGAGGGAAACAAGAGGAAGAATCCAACACACAACAAGAGACACAAGGAGAAAACAATGGCTACATATGAAAACGTTGGCAGCTGCCGAATCAGTTAGGCTTAACTGACAGCTGTTTTGAATGAATGGAACTCTAAAGGAAACTGGTCTCCAAACAGTTTGAAAAGCACCTTATTTACAGCCTCCGAAGGCAGCATTTTCCTGGTTTCGGATGCAGCCTATGAGGGAGAAATCAGGCGGGCAAACGAGAAGGGCAGCTGGAGCAAATTAACAGAAGATCAGAGAAACGAGGGGGCAGGGCCAGGGTACGAGAGAGAACAGAAACAAATGGAAGAGATACAAACAGCAAAGAAACAACATTACATAGTACGTCAGGATCCTGCTATTAAAGTGTAAACAAGAAAACAGACAGAAGGCAGGATCCTGACAGTTATTTCCAATTCACTTGAGAACACACTGTAGGATCTCATAGACCAAAGAATTGTTAATTTCCACGCTCGAAGGCCCTGGAAATTCCACAAGAAAATGACAAAATGGCTCCCTAAGGTCTGGCCTGGCCCAGCTAAATAAGATGAACATCTGGCCAATAAAATGAACAAAAGAAAATCTGTGAATGAAAAGGACCCCTTCTCATCAGTAAATCAGGGAATCCCCTGTGTTAGATCACACTCCCTGGAAACCCCGGGAGAGGCTAAAACACTCTGTTTTTGTCCTTCGATATAAACCAGTTTGCTACACTTAAACTAGATTCATCAGATCATGAGACATTGTGATCAGTATTTTGCAAATAGTAGCTAATGAAGAAGTTACTTTGTTTCATTTATCTAGTAACACATGAAAACTTAAAATGAGACATATTCTGTCACATGCTAAAAAACTCACTAAAGTGCTAAAAGACAGAGAGAAAGACCCTTGTGTTTGCACGATCCTAATGTGAAGACATCTCATCTTATTCCATGAACAATACACACAAAGTCACTGTACTTTACCTTTTAAAATATGTGTCGTGATTTGTAATCGCTTATAACTGACAAATCAATGATTATAATCTTTAATCTTGTGTTAGAGATGCCATTTTTGCCATTTGCCATTTTTACTAAGAATGGTAACTGTTCAGGATAAAACACCTCATGTTTAATATCGTTTAAATTATTTCTGCATTTCAGGAATGTTTATGTTAATGATTTTTGTAATTTTTAAAACTATAAAACTCTCACCAATGCACCTTCCTGAGAGCCTTATAAAAAGGCTAAATAACTGCCCTACTTTTTATTAAATAACTCTAGGTTGCCTAGCCTTTTATATGACATCTCTTCAAATGCCGCTACCCTGCCCATCTCTGTTTGCCACTCTTGAAATGAGTGCGTTCCAGCCAACTTCCATCCCCTAACAACGATCTGTCTGCTGAACATAACACTGGCTATTACACAATTTTTTATATATTTATCCCCCATATTAATGACCGCCCCTTTCTGATTGGCATTGTTAGCAGGTGGGTGTGTCTTTAAGACCAAGCCTATAAAATCTAGAGGGGGTCCAATAGAATCAATGTAAAATCTTAAATTGCATAAGGCACACCCTTGCATCTCTAGATGTAGACTTGATGTTTTTTAGAATCCTAGCCCACACTCCCTCCTCCAATACCAAGTTTAAATCTTTCTCCCATAATCTCTTGAGAGAACATGAAGCTCCTCTGAATTAGCAGGGAGTAATACACTGATGCCTCAGGACCTTTCCCATAAATGGTAATCATCACTTCCAGAGTATCTGCCGCATTAGGGGGTGTATGTTACTCCCAAAAATAGTACAAAGCAGGTGGCACAGCTGTAAATACCTAAAGAATTGAGACTTGGGGATCCCAAAATGTTGAACCATATTTTCAAAGGATCTCAACACTCCACTCTCATACAAGACACAGAGCGTACTAACCTCCCTCGCAATTGACTCTGTCCAGCAGAAAGGCAATGTATTAATACATAATTTTGGTTCAGACATTTGCTCGAAGCAACATTTAAATAAATGCCTGAATAAAACACTCTGGACACTTTTGTCCATATGAGTGCAAATTTGAGATAACAGGGTGTAATTTAACTTCTCTGGTTAGTTTGATTGAAAGGCTTTACAATGGCAAAATAGGTGCAAGAACATCCTGTTCAATACAAAACCATGGAGGGGCTCTCTCAGGTGGAAGCAACCAGTGAGGAAAACGTCTGAGACTGAATGCATAATAATAAAACAAAATCTTGGGTAGGCTTAGCCCACCTTTGTCAATTGGCTTATGCAGTTTACTGAAATGTAATCTGGGATGTTTACCATTCCAAATGAAGGATTTTGCTATGCTAACAAATTGCTTGAAATAAGAGAGGGGTACATCTACAGGGAGATACTGTAGCAGGTAGTTGAATTTTGGAATACAATTTATTTGAATAACATTAACTTTCCCAATCATAGATAAATGTAATGAAGCCCACCTGCCAACATCACAACCTTTTAATAAAGGGTCAAAATTAACTCACACAATCACACAAATTTGCAGGTAATAAAAATGCCCAAATACTTGATGCCCTTTTTGGGCCTCTGGAAGTTTAGACCAATTGACTCTGTATACTGAGAACTTGGAAAATAAATTAATAATTCTGTGGAGGCAAGGCATAGATCTAGTAGGGACCCTAAAATATAATCTGCGTAAAGCAAAAGCTTATGCACCATACCTCCTGCCACCACCCCTGGAAAATCATCTTCCTTCCTAATCGCGGCTGCTAATTGTTCCATGGCAAGACGGAACAATAATGGTGGAAGAGGGCAACCCTGCAACACTTGCATGTTCCCGGACATTTTTGGGGTGAATGGCCCTAGCCCTCACCCTCCGATCCAACAGGTCCCAGACGTGCTAAATGGGATTGAGATCTGGGCTCTTTGCTGGCCATGGCAGAACACTGACATTCCTGTCTTGCATGAAGTCATTCACAGAATGAGCAGTATGGCTGGAGGCATTGTCATGTTGGAGGGTCATGTCAGGATGAACCTGCAGGAAGGGTACCATATGAGGGAGGAGGATGTCTTCCCTGTAATGCTCAGCATTGAGATTCCCTGCAATGATAACAAACAGTCCGATGATGCTGTGATACACTGCCCCAGACCATGACGGACCCTCCACCTCCAAATCGATCCTGCTACAGAGTACAGGCCTCGGTGTATGGCTCATTTGTTCGATAAACGCGAGTCCGACCATCACCCCTGGTGAGACAAAACCGCGACTCGTCAGTGAAGAGCACTTTTTGCCAGTCCTGTCTGGTCCAGCATAGGTTGGTTTGTGCCCATAGGTGACATTGATGCCAGTGATGCCTGGTAAGTACTTGCCTTACAACAGGCCTACAAGCCCTCAGTCCTCAGCATATTGTGGACAGTCTGAGCTCTGATGGAGGGATTGTGCATTCCAGGTGTAACTTGGGCAGTTGTTGTTGCCATCCAGTACCTGTCCCGCAGATGTGATATTCGGATGTACTGAGCCTGTGCAGATGTTGTTACACGTGGTCTGCCACTGCAAGGACAATAAGCTGTCCTTCCTGTCACCCTGTAGCACTGTCTTAGGTGTCTCACAGTACAGACATTGCAATGTATTGCCCTGGCCACATCTGCTGTCAAGCAGATGAACAGGGACCCTGGGCATCTTTCTTTTGGTGTTTTTCAGAGTCAGTAGAAAGGTCTCTTTTGTGTCCTAAGTTTTTATAAGTGTGACCTTAATTGCCTACCGTTTCTGTTAGTGTCTTAACGACCGTTCCACAGGTGCAAGTTCATTAATTTTTTATGGTTCATTAAACAAGCATGGAAAACAATGTTTAATCCCTTTACAATAAAGATCTGTAAAGTTATTTGTTTTTTACAACATTATATTTAAAATAAAATGTCCTGAAAAAAGGGACATTTCTTTTTTTGCTGTTTATAAAAAAAGCCCAGATCATCAACGTTGCCCACCCCATATGCTTCCAAATTTTTCAGCTTTCTTTGTGGAAAGGTGCGTTTTTTTTTTATTTTTTAAGAAACACTATATCATATTTCTTACACTTAAAAAGAGAAATAACCTTCCTTCTTTTAATGGGCTGCCCCAACCCATTCACATTCCTTGTGGAGAGAGACAATCCACTCATATTGGCATTTGACATTTTGACATGTAAGAAAAAATAGATTGTGTGTAAAAAAAAAAAAAAAAAAAAAAAGAAAAAAAAAAAAGACCACATTCCAACATTAGTGCAACAGTCAAACCCTGTACATTCCCCAGAACCAAACAAACAGAAAAAAGAAAAATGTGCGTATTAACCCAGCGCACAACAGTGCTAACTGGCATCCATCCCTTCAAACTCAAACAGTCCATCTGACTGAAACAACCACTGCGACAACTTTGCTGAGAGATTACTCAATTCTGGTGATTCTATACAAATTTTGTGAGACAGAATTACACAGCAAATATAATCTATAAAGCAAACTCCAGCCAATAGGCAGAATAAACACAAAGAGCATGTAGCATCCATAAAACTGTCCTAAAGGTGTATTATTCTACAAAATAAACTCCAGCCGCTATGCGGAACCAGCACAAAAAGAGCGCACAGATTCTTCTGACAGTCAAACGAATGTTCAGTGAGCCGGTCCATTCGGCTGCAACAGGAGTACAAACAAATTACTTACTCCAATGACTTTATGAAGGACATCACTTGCTGTGGGCATGTGAATGTTTAGCAGCCATCTTTAACATCTATTCTCAACTTGGCCAGGAATATTATTGCAAAAGTGACATTCCATTTATGTAATCGTTTCTTGCATTCCTTGAATCGATCACATTTCACTCTTGTTGAGTTCGCAAAGTCTGGGAACAAGAAAATGCTGTGGTTCTTTCAAGAAACCTTCCTTTACTCCTCGACTCATGTAACACAAGATCTTTATCGGATGATCTCAGAAATTTGGCCAGAATTGATCTGGGCCTGTCTCCCTCATCAGATCACCGAGCTGGAACACTGTGAGCTTGATTTCCATCTTATGGCCTGATGTGTCGAGCTAACTCGGAAGGAGCCCTCCCAGGAATTCCACCATATTCTGTCCCTCCACTTCCTCTGGGACTCCCACAATACAGACGTTATTCCGCCGGCTATGGTTTTCTGTGTCCTCCAACTTCTCACAGACACTCCAAATCCATCTTGGTCGCAAGTGGATTAGAAGATAATTCCCTCTCCAATGACTCCAGATAATCGATCCCCTTCTTGACATCCCCCACTCTTGTGACCACATCAGTAAATTTAGGCTCCATGGCAGTGATCGATCGACATATAACAGCAAGATCCTCCAAGTCATCAAAGACCATCGCCAGCATTGCCGACATGTTCAACATCTCGCCGTATTTCCCACAACTCTCCAACCAAATCGACTCCCTGGACCACAGCCTTCTCAGGGGTGTCAGCCTGTGCACGTTAAGTGTCATTTATTGTCTCCAGAGCCCAAGGTTTTTGAATTTTTTTTACATATTGTGCTCCTAGAATAGTTATGAAATGGTGTATCAAATCTCACTGGTTTATGTCATTTAAAAAGTATTAAAACTAACAAAGTGCGCAAAGCACGCCGTTCACACATCCGATCCTCGCATGGCTTCACGTGATTCCAGTAGGTTAATTAATTTTAAGATATAAAATTTCATGATTAAAATAGATGTACTATTTTGAGCAGGAATTTTAAGAATCCTTTACACTAAGTATTGTAAATCAACTTTGAAAAGGACAGACAAGTTGACCATGTGACTGAAAAGCCACCTCTGATTGTCTTGGAGCCTATTTGGGGTGCGGCTGGTCTACACTCAAGTCTCTGGTACCAAAGAAGTCTCTCTCTCTCTCTCTCTCTCTCTCTCTCTCTCTCTCTCTCTCTCTCTCTCTCTCTCTCTCTCTCTCTCTCTTTCGGAACTCTTGCTTCTTCCACTTCCTCTGCAGCTCTCACTCTCCACTCTATGGGTCACATAGGATTACCCAAAGTATTTAACTAATACACCATCACTTTGAGCACAACATTGGAAATGTACTTGCATGTCTTAGTGTTTCCTTGCGTTCTTTGTGTTGATTGGTTGGCTGTTGGTCAAAAGTTCGTTCCATCAATGTTTTGGACCTCTGTAAGATCAGAGTTATTGTCTGTATGAATGATGAGGTTGGCTTTGAAGCGATGCCTTCTCTGAACCATAGAGAGTGAAAGGCTTCCTCGAGAATTTGAGTCCCGAGCTTGGACAACTTGTGCAGTTGTAGTTTGATATTTACTAGGGCTGTTGATTTAACGTGTTAATTCAGTGCGATTAATTTGACAAGAAATAACACGTTAAAATAATTAACGCAATTAATCGCACTGCCCCTGGACCATAATAGGGAAGATTCCTGAGAAATGCAAGCTTGTAGTACCACCTGTTTACTCCAGAGGGCAGTAAGTGAAATTTCAGCTGTATGAGCAACACACAGTTTATACAGTAAAGAAAACAACATTCAGCAGACACTCAACACAAACCTGCGTTACGTTCTTGCGTTCAAAACACTTGAAGGACCGCAAATGTGAACTAATGGATCTCAAGATGTGTTTAAACTATATTTAACTTGACACAGTGACCTAAACATTTCATGTTTATGACACAACACACCTGAGACGCCGCACAAGCATGTCTGACGCAGGTGTAAATTGACGGGCCCTTAAACAAGCCCTCATAATAAATCTCCAACTGACAAATTCACTTGTGAAAGGGATTGCTGTGAACTGTATGCCAATGATTGACTTATGATCAGTAATATGGTAGTAAACAATACATTGTATTCTAAAGCTGCTTTTTGTATGGCCTTATCAATGATTAACTCTTCTGCCACAAGAATGTAATGCATTTTAATTATCTGAATATATTTTATATATATATATATATATATATATATATCTCTCTCATGGAAGACTTCTGTGTTCAAGAAAAAAGTGAATAGGGGTCCTTAGTTCTGGGGTAGTCGATGTGTTATGTGTGTGCATTAACTATTAACCTGGGAACTTTTATTAACCAGCAAGGCTATGTTAATGACAGCATTTGAATTTAGGATATATTGCAAGTTATATTCATATGGCACATACAGTATTTTCATTTGGAAGTTATTATGCACATTTTTTCCTCTCTGGTTCTCTCCTCTTAGTCTGTCTCTGAGTGCTCAGGGGCAAACTATGCTGTCTGCACTGGTGTTCAGTACTCTACTGTGGTTGTCCCTCATTCTGGCTCTGAGGTTCTGTCTAAAGCTTCTCCTATCATACCATCGATGGATGTTTGAGCAACATGGTCGCATCTCTACCAAGACCAAAGTCTGGGCGGTCAGTGCTTTAGTATTTCATGTAGCCTAGCCTTGAGAAATATCATGGCTATGTGTCTTTTTTTTCTATATAATTTCTATAAAGATACTTATTGTTTGTAAAAACACAGGAGTTTGTTATTGTGACCACCATCCCTAATGTGTTTTTATAGGTGAAGTTTGGAATGTTTACTGATGTTAAAAATACATTCTCTTATCCCTGCAAAGATTAAAAAATGCAGTAACTTAACATTTGGTCACATTTGGCATTTTATCTATGGAGAGCAGTACATGAATACATTATGGTTGGAATTTATTTAGCATTTTGGAAATCTGTGGAAAAAGAGTTGTTATTTTTAATAATCCGTTTGGTGTCGCTAGAGGCACAAAAACTACACTCTTCACCTTTAAGCATGACTAATTAGTCTGTGCCCCTTTCTTGTTCCGACAGACTCTAGTTCGGTTGCTGTCAAGTAGGAAACCATTACTCTACAGTTATCAGACATCTTTACCACACCTGCCTGTACCTTCCATTAAAGACACACTGGAAAGAGTGAGTCAACATAACATGGTTTATGAGTGTAAGCATGAGTGTGTGTTGAGTTGCTTCATGAGTTACTGGGAAATGTTGTCCCCTTAAAATGTGCTTGAGGTCTGGGTTTTCATAAGACACCCCCTGACACCCCTCTCTTGCTCTCACTCCTGGTTTCAGCATCTTGAGTCAGTGAAGCCTCTGCTAAGTGTGGCTGATTTTCAGCGAATGACCAGACTGGCTGCTGAGTTTGAGAAAAGCCTGGGTAACCGCCTTCAGAGATACCTCAAACTCAAAGCCCTGTGGGCCACCAACTATGTATGTGCAGCAATCAAAACAATATTGTAAACATCTATATAATGATTATCATCATCTTTATGATCATGATCATGTACATTTATTTGGTTCTTTAGCAATACTACATGTTAAAATGCTATTACTGAACAATTCCACTATGTGAAAAAATTATTGATTAAATCTGATGTGTGTTGGGATTGAATGAGTGATGTGCGCAGAGCAACTTTCTAAGTTTCTAATAAAGTATTGTTGGCACCTCTAAAAAGACACTTTAGTCAAACTGAATGTAAGTTGAAAATTATTTTCCACTAAGTTGATAATTTCCAGGCCTAAAAGATTAAAGATAAAAAATTTCTTGGCCAAAAATGGGTGCTTGCCTACATAGACATGCTGTTTTAATATCCTCTGTTCTGGCAGTAGCCAGCATAAATCTGAAACGCCCCTGAAGCCAAGTTTGTTCCTGGACCTGTTCATAAATTATGCCTCCAGTGACTATGGCTCATGCGTTTTAAAGTGTTAGGAGTGTTAAAACGTATACCACAGCAGGTCAGCGGCTATAAGATTTTGACTGTTCACATACTGTATATTGTTATGTATATTATACTTAAACCATTTATTTTGTCATATTGGTGGAGTCTAAATGTTAATTATCTCTTTCATTTTTCTCTTTCTTTCTCTCCCAGGTTAGTGACTGGTGGGAGGAATATGTTTATCTTCGTGGGCGTAGTCCCATCATGGTCAACAGTAACTATTATGGCATGGTATGTGTGCTTACAACATTACTCATTGTCACGTATCATCCCAATGTGATTTGTTTTTATGAATGATTTATCTTAATAATAGACAGCTGACCAATAAATAGCAGGTTTTCTATGACATGTCAAAGACATCCTGTAACTATATATATGTATGTGTGTGTGTGTGTGTGTGTGTGTGTGTGTGTGTGTGTGTGTGTGTGTGTGTGTATATGTGTATATATATATATATATATATATATATATATATATATATATATATATATATATATATATATACACACACACTATATATAGACTATATATATATATATATACACACACTATATATAGACTATATATAGACTAATATATACTTGTTCGTTGTTAGTTCATGCTAGGCTAGTTCATAATGGATTATCTGTTTTAAATCATTAGTATATGTTGAAATTAATGGGATACTTCACCCAAAAATGTATATTTTCTCATAATATAACATAAAAAGCCTAACACCATCCCAGATGTGTATGACATTCTTCCTTCTTCTGAAAACAAACAAAGATATTTGGAAGAATATATCAGCTATGTTTGTCCATACAATGAAAGTGAATGGTGACCAGAACTTTGAAGCTCCAAAAAGCAGATCAAGTCAGCACAAACATAATCCATCAAACTCCAGTGGTAACATCAATGTCTTCTGATGTGATCTTGACAGCAGTCTCTTTGGTGATCATGATTTCAAGCTCGATTACACTTCTTATAGCACAATCTAGTGTTTTGTGCATGTGTCAAGCACTAGGAAGTTTAATCAAGCTTGAAATTATGATGGTGCTAACAGACTTGGTCAGACTTTTGGTCTGATCTCAACCAAAACCAACCGCTTCAGAAGACATGGATTAAACCACTGTAGTTTGATGGATTACCTTAATGCTGCTTTATGTGCTTTTTAGAGCTTCAAAGTTTTGGTCACCATTCACTTGCATTGTATGGACAAACAGAGCTTAAGCATTTTCTTCTAAAAATCTTAATTTGTGTTGTGTAGAAGAAAGTCAGTCATACACATCTGAGATGGCATGAGGGTGAGTCAGTAATGAGATAATTACATTTTTGGGTGAACTATCCCTTTAACATTGACCAAGGTTATGATATGTTGTAAAAGTATTATTCATGTTAGTTAATGTTTACTATTTAATTGCGTTAACTAATAATATTACAGCGTTACTGTAAAGTGTTACCAAAAGTTTGTCTTATATAAAAAAAAAAAAAAGAGTTGTACTGTAACAACATATAACTTAATACTATGTATTCTGATTTTAGGGAAACTGTCTTAAAGATTAAGTTTACAACATCCGGTTTTGGACAGTTACATTCTAGCCCTAATAGATTCCCACTAATCCTCTGTATGTCTTATCCTCAGGACTTCCTGTATGTGACACCAACGACTAATCAGGCAGCTCGAGCTGGAAATACCATCACAGCCCTGTTTCTATATCGCCGCAAGGTCAACCGAGAGGAGCTCAAACCTGTATGTGACCCACCCAAAACTCTCAGCAACAGAATCTGAAACCTTACTCAACACCATTTTCACTGTCTATAGTAACGTACAAACACTAGAAACAGCAGTATACATGTCTCTACCTGTTTGCTAATTAGTCATTGCCCTCGATTTCCTTGATTGTTCTCGCTTGACACATAGCTCACAACCACTGGCCAGGCATACAACAAGAACGATGATTAGATGTGCTTGAAAGTTATGTTTGTATCAGTGTTTCCATGGTCATGGAAAATCTCAAAAATACCAGGGATTTTTAATATATTATTTCTAGGCATGGAACGTCATAGAAATCAGTAAAATCTGAAAAAGCAATTTCTATAGTCAATATACAGTATATTTTCCAAGTACTCTTAGCGCTACAATATTCTGTCCGCTAGAAAAGGCTCTTTGCGTCTCTATGAATGATTAAGACTTTACAATAAGGTTGTATATGCTTACATTAGTTAAAGCATTAGGTATCTTGATCTAACAATAAACGATTTTTACAGTTGAAGTCAGAAGATTACATACACCTTATCCAAATACATTTAAACTAGGTTTTTCACAATTCCTGACATTTAATCGTAGAAAATGTAGGTCAGTTAGGATCACTACTTTTTTTAAGAATGTTAAATGTCAAAATGATAGTAGAGAATTATTTCTTTCAGCTTTTATTTCTTTCATCATATTCCCAGTGGGTCAGAAGTTTACATACACTTTGTTATTATTTGGTAGCATTGCCTTTAAATTGTTTAACTTGGGTTAAACGTTTTGTGTAGCCTTCCACAAGCTTCTCACAATATGTTGCTGGAATTTTGGCCCATTCCTCGAGACAGAACTGGTGTAACTGAGTCAGGTTTGTAGACCTCTTTGCTCGCACATGCTGTTTCAGTTCTGCCCACAAATTTTCTATCGGATTGAGGTCAGGGCTTTGTGATGGCCACTCCAATACCTTGACTTTGTTGTCCTTTTGCCATTTTGCCACAAATTTGGAAGGATGCTTGAGGTTTTTGTCCATTTGGAAGACCCATTTGCAACCATGCTTAACTTCCTGGCTGATGTCTTAAGATGTTGCATAAATATATCCAGTCCCTCTTGCAGCAAAGCACCCTCACAACATGATGCTACCATGCCCATGCTTCACAGTTGGGATGGAGTACTTCAACTTGCAGGCCTCACCCTTTTTTCTTCAAACATAACGATGGTCATTATGGCCAAACAGTTAAATTTTTGTTTCATTAGACCAGAGGACATTTCTCCAAAATGTAAGATCCCATGTGCACTTGCAAACTGTAGTCTGCCTTTTTAAAGTGGCTTTGGAGCAGTGGCTTCTTCATTACTGAGTATCCTTTTATGTTATGTCGATATAGGGCTCGTTTAACTGTGTATATAGATATGTGTTACCTGTTTCCTCCAGCATGTCCACAAGGTCCTTTGCTGTTGTTCTGGGATTGATTTGCACTTTTCGCACCAAACTACGTTTATCTCTAGGAAACAATGCATCTCCTTCCTGAGCAGTATGATGGCTACATGGTCCCATGGTGTTTATACTTGCTTATTATTGTTTGTACAGATTAATGTGGGACCGTCAGGTGTTCCTCCTAAGGATGAACCAGACTTGTGGAGGTCCCAGATTTTGCAAACTCGATGAGAGAGACGTGATCGATTCAGGGAACATTTACATCAATGGAAGGTTGCTTTTGCACTGATATTCCTGGCCAAATTGAGAATAGATGCTAAGGATTGCCATAAAGCATTCACATGCCCACAGCAAGTGATGTCCTTCATAAAGCTAATGGAGTGAGTTATCTTGTGAAACTCGCGTTGCAGCCGAATCGACTGGCTCACTGAAAATTCCACACTATCTATTTTTCACACTATTTTTTCATATATGTCAAAATGTCAATTGTTAATAAGAGTGGATTGTCTCTCTCCACATGGAATCTGAATGGGTTGGGGCACTCCATAAAAAGAAGGAAGGTTATTTCTCTTCTAAAATAAAACATTTTTGATACCGAAATGTGGCACGTTGGAGGGCGGGCCGGGTCGTGATTCAACATGCCCGGTCCCGTATTAGGCTAATCAAGCCTCCGAGAGGGTTAAAGGCCGACCGCGGAAGACGGCCGTGAGAGAGAGATCGTTCACGGACATGTCCGTTGTCTTATGTGTTTGTATTTTGAGTTTACCATTAAAACTATCATTTATACGTTAATCCGGTTTCTCGCCTCTTCCTTGCCCGTGAGCGTGAACTGTTTTACACGATACTTTTTTCGATACCAATTTAATGAAATCCATTTTAACAACATTACAAACATTACACATTACCTCAAAATTTTACAGACTCAAAAACTCATCTCCTGAGCCTTCTGTCTCCTCATGCCAGGGTTGGCAGGGGCAGAGGCTATAATATTAATGAGAAGAGGAAAAAAAAAAAAGAGAGCTAAACTGTTAATTCAGCCAACCCTAAGGATAAGCATGGTTTAACAAGAGAACTAGTATAATGTGAGTTAAACTTGATCAGTTACTGTCAACATAAAGCGTTTTTAGCATCGATGTAGCTAGCTATCTATCACCATACATCCAAACAATATCTAACTTTACTTAGGTCCCAGGTTATAGGACTTTGTCACCGCACACAGAAATTTTAATTTAACAAGTACACAAGCATGTACCACTACAAATTAGCCGATTTTGTTTGCTAAACGTTAACCTAACCTGTCGTAGTCCCAGTCATAGCACCGCTGCATTCATCAGTAGTTTTGGAGGAGGACTCGTGTGGTGGGCATGTTGAAGGAGTCTCTGTGGCAGGAGGATGCTGAGAGGATGACTGCACTGGCTCTGTCTTCTTGTAGTCGAAGACAGAGCAACTTTCTGCTCTTACGTTTATTCCGTGCACTGTGAAGTGCTTCATCAGATTTGTCGTGTTGCCGTTCTTGGCAGCAATTATCTTGTTGCAAATATTGCATCACGCGCTGTTGGCATCGAGCATAGTGAAATGTAGCCACTTTTTTGTTCTTTTCCACATCTTCTACATATATGGGGGTTGGGACGCATACACATTACAGCCTCAAGTGTGAGCCACGTCTCTGGGCGTAACCAGCGTAAACTAGTGTTTTTCCTTTTTGCCTAACCACAGCCAATAGCCAGCAGTTTTAGACTTGGGCACATCTAGCATGCTACTTGCTTATCACTGACGTTGACTAGATTAACCCCTTGGTTATTGAAATTTTTTGTTATGCAATTGTTTAGAGGCAATTTGGTCGGTGCCTAAAATGTATCAAACTTGATACCCAGCCCTACTCCTCAGGAAGCTGTACAATTTGGAAACATATGTACATTTTATAGTGCTGGCTCGAGTAAGAGCAGGGTAGTCATTACACTAATAAGTAAACATCTACAATTCAAATGTCTCAAACAGAGTAAAGATAAATTAGGTAGAGTCATTATTGTTTTAGCTGAAAACCAGGGACAGTCAGGAAGTCTTATTTTGGTTAATATTCACACACCTAATGTTGATGATCCGGGCTTTTTTATAGATCTTGAAGGGATGTTGCAAGACTTTAATCTTTTGATTGACTCAGTCCTTGATCATAGTGAAGCAAAATGTGCAAGCCCCCAAAAGCAACATTGATGCTTCAGAGGATGTGTAAAAATCATTTGCAGATATTTGGAGACTTTTGAAACCATCTGGTAGGGACTATGCATTTTTTGCATCAGTCTGAAAGATTTAGTCTAGAATAGATTTTTTTTTATGTCCCTCATTTCATATGATGTTGATTGCTCAATTAGAAACATTTTAGTCTCAGACCACGCCCTGGTGTTTTTAGAGGTGTTGCCACTCTTGAAAAATTCTGAATTCCAACATATGCTAAAGGCTGAAATCAATGTTTATATGGAGACCAACTGGTCCTCCGTATCCTCTGTGGGTGTGGGAGGCACTTAAGGCAGTTTTTAAGGCCAGATTATACAGTATGCTGCTTTCGGAGCTGAAGTGTTGAATGTCATCTAATGGCCTCAGAGAAATGACCCGATTGAAATACAGATATAATACTATTTTGTTGAGGAAGGTGGAGTTTTGGCTATTCAGGGCAAGACAGCCATACTTTTAGTAGGGGGGAAAAGGCAGGGAGGCTTCTGGTTAGATATATAAAACAGAGAGAGTCTATCATTCCCTCAGTGATATCTACTTGTGGTGAATTATTTACCTCGGCCACTGATATTAATAATGCTTTTAAAGAATTCCATCTTTATCTTTATAGGTCCACATCTTCATCAATTGAAGAGGATATTAAAAACTTTGTGGAACCATTAGAAATTCCTAAACTGTCGGCTGAGCAAAAAAATTCTCTTGATTCTGAGATAACCTTGGAGGAGCTTGGTGAGGTATTTAAGGTCTTGCCTAAAGGCAAGTTTCTGGGGCCAGATGGCTTTGTTGCTGAATTTTTTAGATCTTATGCTACAGAACTGGCTCCACTTTTGCTATAAGTGTATATGGAATGATTAAAGAATGGAAAGATTCCGCCAACCATGAAACAAGCCACGACCAGTTTGATTCTTAAAAAGGACAAAGATCCAAGCAAGTGTAAGAGTTAGTCCAATTTTCCTGATCACGCTAGACATTAAAATATTTTCTGAAATTTTGGCTAACCAATTATTTTATGACATCTCTTGTACATATAGATCAGGTGTGGTTTATTCAGGGCAGTGTATCTTCTGCTAACATTAGGCATTTAATCAATATCATGTGGTCAGTTACGAATGATCAGTCTATGGTTGCTGGCATCTTGCTTGACACCGAAAAGGTGTACGGGTTCAGGAATATATTTATGGGATGGATTAAGTTACTTTATAGACACCTGGTATAGACCCCACAATATCTATGCCTTGCCTCCACAGAATTATTAATTCCTTTTCTAAGGTCTCAGTATACAGAGTTAATTGGTCTAAATCCGAAGCTTTGGCTCTGTGTACTGCCCTTTGCAGGTTTTCAGTCAGACAACTTCCAATAAGTTACATAGGCCGATTGACAAAGGTGGGCTAGGCTTACCCAAGAATTTGTTTTACTATTATGCATTCGGTCTCAGACATTTTGCATATTGGTCGCTTCCACCTGAGAGAGCTTCAACTTCTCAAGAGATAATGGGAGAAAGATTTAAATTTGGTATTGGAGGAGGGAGTGTGGGCTAAGATTCTAAAAATATCTAGTCTACATCTAGAGATGCAAGGGCGTGCCTTATGCAATTTAAGATTTTACATTGATTCTATTGGACCCCTTCTAGATTGTATAAGCTTGGTTTTAAAGACACCCACCAGCTTGCGATGCCAATCAGAAAACCCATGTTTTTTGGTGGTGTGTTGAGATCCAAGAGGGATAAATACATAAAAAATTGTCTGCCAATCATTTCTTAGAGGATGGAAGTCAGCTGGAGTGCCCTCATTTCAAGAGTGGCTCACAGAGATGGCAGGGTGGCAGCATTTGAGTGAATGTTGTAAAGAAAGCTAGGTAGCATGGATTTGTTAAAAATAAAACTTGGGAAACAATTTGGCCTTTTTGGAGGGTTCTCGAGGAGGTGCAGTGGAGGTAGATTTATAGTTTTAAATGTATGAGTTTTTAATCTATTCTTAAGTGTTTACTCTTGTCTGTTTTTGTACTTGTATGTGTGAGTATACTGTCATTTTGTGTTCAACCACTAGATGTTTGTAGTGTGAGGGGAGCGGGGGATGTTCAGGGGGAGGGATATATCATTTGATTCTGTGTGTATGTTCTGTTTCTTCAATACAGTTTTGTGAATCACAAAAATGTAAATATCAAAAGAAATTGTTTTCTCGTTTGGCACTCAGTGAAGGCGGTCGCTTTTTCTCTCCCTCTCCCTCCCCTGACCTCCCTGCTTTGCTCTCTCGTCACGTCTAGTCAACTGTCTTGTACTTTTGAGAGACTCTCACAGCACTGCTCTCCAAACTAAGAAATTATTATGGATTTGATCAACTGGTCTCCCAACGCAATTGACACCATCTTCTCGAAGAGAAGCTTGGGTTCGGGGGAACCTAACTGTCCTGACGGAACGTTTGCAGCTGGCTACACGATGGACGCGTGGGAGAGGTGGCGGGTCGTGTGTCTGGCGGTTCTTTCCGTGGAGGACGTTGAAGATATCTACCTATTCGGAACCATGATAACAGGTCTTCTGCTGATTGGATTAGGCATTGCCCTGGGTTATCGAAGAATTAAGAAGACGGAGACAGCTGTCCAAAGCCTCACAAGGCTGCCCGTCATGATTGAGGCGGTGGGCAGAGTTGTCAGCACTTAGACTCTCAATATGGATAACATCATGAAGGAGCTTACAGCTTTGCAAAGGCAAATGGATCGTTTAAGAGACCAAAATGGACATGAAGAATAGCCTGAGAAATTGCAGCTATTCGCCCCAAGACAAAACATCTCAATCTTATCTGTTTCGACACCCAGCAACCAGCACTGGCCTTGGCCAAGGCCGCTGATGGATCAACAACTCCCCTGGTTAGAGCACTGCAATGAGCCGCTCTCGCATTCCCTCCCCCCTCCCAAAACACCCTGGGATTGTGACCTTCTGGCGAATCTCTGGGCCCACACACACACACAAGACTTTACACAAATACAGATATGCATCCGACCCCACACCCCATCCCACGCCTTCGCCGCTTCGTACCCCCCAGTCTGACAGGCGGGTCTGTGACCAGCGCCGAGAATGGCTGCAGGACCAGATGGCTGTCTGTCAGTGCTGGGCTAACTCCATCCCCCACTCCCCTACCCTGTTGCAAGTTTTTGTTATGTTGTAGATGTACTGATTATGTGCTAAGTGTTGCTGAGATGTTTTTTCCTGTTCCCATACTGTAATCCTAACAGGAGCATAGTCTGGGGGTTGCTTTTTTTATCTCACCTTTCCCCATGTAATGCTGTATATCTTCTCAATTCCCTGTCTTCCTGCCCTGTCTACCCGTTGTCATATTGTATGTTTGTATGGGCAGGATGATGGCCAATTTCACTGGTTACTTTTACTTGTGACTGTGACAATAAAGGGTTACTACTAAATTGCAAACAGCTTGTAAAGTAATAGAAATCATGGCAATAATTGCTCAACAATTGTGGGAACCCTGGTGTAAGTGTGTGTGTTGTACATCAATTAAAACACAGCAACATTAAAGTAGACCATACTGATGTATTGTTTAACAATGGAAAAATACTCAATTTAAAATCTAGAGAATCTGCAATTTGTTTACAGAATTTCAATAAATTAACCAATCGTTGATTCTGTCTTGTTTAGAGTCGTATTCCTGGCACTGTCATACCACTGTGTGCAGCTCAGTGTGAACGCATGTTCAACACCACACGCATCCCTGGGGAGGAAACGGGTACACATACAATCATACAGTTCAATACTCAAATATGTGTAAAGAAAGTGGTCTTGTGTTCCTGACATGATCCCTTGATCTCTCAGATGTGCTGCAGCACTGGCAGGACAGTGAGTTTGTTGCTGTGTACCACAGGGGCAGGTACTTCAGGTTATGGGTTTACCGAGCGGGACGCTTGCTGTCACCCAGAGAGATCCAGTTCCAGATTCAAAGGATCCTTGATGACCCTTCAACTCCTTGTCCAGGAGAGGACAAACTAGGAGCACTAACTGCAGGAAACAGGTCAGAAACATGGCCTTAGTTTACACTGCACACACATCTGGAAATATTAATTAAAATATTATTTACTTATTAAGGCACAATCTACTATCACATTTTTATAAAATCGCATAATGATGTCTAAGAGATTACAGGTTTATTTTATGTTATAGCATAAATTCAAAGCAGTTTTGAAATGACGTCTGTTGTTAAATGCTATGACAAATAAAAATGACTTGATATGGTTTTCAAATCCAATCTTTAGGACTGACTGTCAGCACTCAGTCTGTCATTTTGCAAGTAATGAAACGGATCCATTTGACTGTGCTCTCAATATCTGGTGTTCGTACATCTGCAGCTGTAGTAATAATGTAATTGTCAGTAAAATGCCAAAATACTTTTTCATACAACAGCTGAGAGTAGCTGTCAGTGTGGAAAGAGTGGTCGAAAAATGGGAGATTTTGCCTCTGCTCCTGTCTATCATTCCATTTCGCCATCATGAACTCTTGAGGTACACCATTATATCATTGGATATAATGGTACTCCATCCAAAACATTCACTAATTCTCTTTTCATGACATAATTCGCTATATGAGGAAAGACTGAGTGAAAATTCTTGAATTTGAACACTGCTTAAGAAAATACTGTACATTTTGTATGTCACATATGCATTGCATCCGGCATGACCAGAAAAAGACTTGAAATACTATTGGACTGTTCAGACTGCGATACATTAAATCAAATTAGAATTTATTCAGATTTCATACATTTACACAGATTTTGACTGTTTAGACTATGAAACATGGATTAGATATTTAGAAAAATGTTAAGATTTGAGCCTAGTACACCTAAAAATGTGAATTTAGCTCCCAGTCTGAACAAAACTTATGATGCAGTCCGTGTTTGCTGTCCAGCAGGGGGCAATATGGGATTCTGTTTGAAACAGAACTACCCACAGAAGATCTTTAACATATTGCCTTCCAGATTTGTCCTTTAGGGGGCTGTAAAGAGAGAATGTTTGAGTATTTCAGAGTTGTAATTCAGGGAAAGATGAAGGCCCAAAAGCAAAGGCGGACTGCCCATCGGGAGAACTGGGAAAGTGGGGCCGGCTGTGAAATTGGGCCACGGGGTACTAAAGTTGGCCACGATATGCAGAAGGGGACAGCGATATGCAGAAGTGGACAGCAAAATGCATTGCCACTTTTGATTGTATAGCAGAACCTGTCCATATGTTAAACTTTAAGGTGGATCTTTTCATTTCCATCTTTCCTAAATATACCTAAACCTGCATTTATTTATTTGCATTAATCCAGAGTGAGTTCAAATGTTAGATTTGATTCTTTATTTGTAACAACTGACAAGACTCAGTTTAACTGCTCAGTTCTAAAATTGTAATTGAACTATTGAAGCATGGTTGTAAATTATTCCTTTATTCAATTACTAATTCCTTGTTGAAATTATGACCTAGATCAATTCATTCTACAATTGTGGTGGAATGTTTTTCAAAACAAAACTCCATCTTCAAATTTATATTCAGATTGCATAGTAAATAATAATTATTAATAAAAAAATAAATAAAAAAATTAATGAAAAGTTAATGTGAAATGTCTGGCTCAGCATTGCTATATTAATAATACTAGTAATAGTAATAATAAATCTCTACTATACAGTTTGAATAGCTACAGCGTGTTTTGCCTTAACGTTGAAGAAACTGCTTCTTACCAGGTAAAGATTGTCAGCTAAACAGACAAATAGCTTTCATCCAAATTCCTTATGTTTGAATGAGGAACTAAATGTCTGAATGCAGCAGTTATGATGATAAAAAGAATGATAAAAAAGTGAATGTTCTTCCTGATTTAAAACTAGATATAGTTTCATTAACATACTTAAAAGCTTTTAAAGGCTGAAAGTCTGGGTACAAGGAAGTTTTGACTTCTCAAAGAAATGTTATGTTTGTTAATGTTTATCTGTTACTATTGGGGTTGTACACCGAGAACCGGTTCTTGTTCAGAACAATTCTATTTAAAAGAAAATGCATACCAGATCTGTATGCTTTTTATGACTTCCTGTTCCTTTAATTGTCCCCAAATGTGCAATTTTCCACTAAAGGGGACCGAACACTATTATAAGTGGTGTTCAGACTGTGGCAGTGCTGCCCCGCTACTGAATCTACAGCACAAAACACAGCGTGACCAGTGTTGTCCGATTTCAGAACAAATGACTCAATAAATGAGCCAGTTCTTTTTAGTGAATTATAAAAATCTGCGGATTTCAAGCTAATGACTCTTATGAGCTTTCTCTAGTGAATCAGAATTTAGTGAATCAAAAACATTTGTAGATCATTCGAAGCGGTTACAGAATTTATCTTACTGATGCATAAACTCTAAATAAAATAAGAACTGTTACTGTGTGCATGAAATGGCTTGTGAGACTTACATCAGGCAGTGCATTTACTGACTGGTTGTTCATTTGACAACATGTAGTTAAAGATACACACAAGTGTTGTTATTAGTTGAATTTTATATAAGAATAAATGAATGAAATATGTTGTCATTTTTTTTTAACTTGTTTTCAATTATTATTTAATATATAGTAGGATCAATTATTGTCTGCTAAGTGGAAATCTGAAATGAAATGAAATTTGGCAAAAGGCCAAATCTAATTAGAATTGCAGTTCTTAATTCAAAATAATTCTTCCTTTTAAAGTACTAAAATAATCTTTAATAGAACCGTTAAGGAAAAAGGAATTGTTAAAGGAATATTCGGGTTCAATACAAATTTAGCTCAATCAACAGCATTTGTGGCATAATATTGATTACCACAAAAAGTTATTTCGACTCGTCCCTCCTTTTCTTTAAGAAAGCAAAAATCGAGGTTCCACTGAGGCATTTGCAATGGAAGTGAATGTGGCCAATTTTTGTTGGGTTTAAAGGCAGAAATTTTAAGCTTATTACTTTATAAAAACACTTACATTCATTCTTCTCTTAAAACTCATGTATTATTTGAGCTTTTAAAAAAAATGTTACAGTAATTTTAGAGTTTGTTGACATTACATCGGCATGGCAATGAAGTTGTAAAATTGGCTATAATTTTCAACAGAAAAAGGTTAGCAAGCAATTTTATCACGCTAAAATCATGTTTACATGTATATATTTTATAGCATGTGGCTATACTTTTAAAAGAGTATTTAATGTTCAGAAAAAGTCAAAATAAATGTTTGTGGTAATCAATATAATACCACAAATGCTGTCGATTGAGATTAACTTGTATTGCATCCTGAATATTCTAAGGGTAATTGGAATATGAACCCAAATCTGTCAAATCTGTATGATACAATACCTACTATTACTGTATAAGTGCATGTTATATCAGATGGCTAAATTGTAATTATTATCTGGAAGTTTTTTTTTTTTGTGTGTGTGTTTGTGCCTTTAACAGTCTATCTTTGCATTTGTCCTACTAGGGTGCCCTGGGCTCGGGTCCGGAAACAGTATTTCAGCTCTGGTGTGAATAAGCGATCATTGGACTGCATTGAGAAATCTGCTTTTTTTGTCACACTTGATGATGAGGAAGAAGGCATGATTGGGGAAGAACATTCTGTGAACTTGGACCGCTATGCCAAATCTCTTCTACATGGCAAATGCTATGACAGGTGGGAGAGGAACATCATTTGATTGTATCTGAGAACTTAAAAGACATTTGTCCTAGGAAACTTGCATGTCTACGACATTGGCTCATTTTTGTCTTCTTTCTTTACCTGCCTTTTTCAGGTGGTTTGATAAGTCATTTTCTGTCATGGTTTATAAGAATGGTAAAAATGGACTGAATGCAGAACACTCTTGGGCTGATGCTCCCATAGTGGCCCACCTGTGGGAGGTGAGTGGGAGGGGGAGAGTCTCCATTTCACAGAAGCAATGACCTTTGACAAGGGTCTTGTGGTTAGCTTTGGACACATCTTAAAGGTTCCATTCACCACAAGTAGGGTCTGTACATGTGCAATCAAGTTTCAATATAAGTCACCAACCGACTGCCCTTTTCCATTTAAAAGTCTACATTCATTTTAGAATACATAAAGTATTTGTGGGTCTTCTGTAAGGACAAAGACAGCTTTGATCACCCACAAGCCTTTTATTTTCTGTGTGCTAATAAGACACATTTTCTAATGTTTAACAAATGTATGCTATTATATAATTGACATGTTGCATCAAATTGGATGTGTCCTTGCATGTGTGACTGTGAGATAGTTTTCCAACTGCATTCTTTAAACCCTAGTGTAGTCACTCATCTCTCTTTCACTCTCTCAGTTCACTCTTGCCACAGACACATTTCAGTTGGGTTACACCACAGATGGAAACTGCAGGGGAGAGATTGAATGTTCCTTACCACCTCCTCATCGTTTAAGCTGGGACATACCATTGGAGGTTAGACGATATATATATATATATATATATATATATATATATTTTTTTTTCCGTCTTTGTATTTTCCATTTTCCAGAGCTTAACACGTGTCACTGAGCTAGATGTCATGGCACAAATTCCTCCAGCAGGTTCTAAATGTCCATGCATGTGTGCACATAAAACAAACAACCTGCAATTTCCTTCATCCTCCACCTACCCCACCTTTCATTAAGTTATGATATGAAGTCATGCGTAAATTTAATTACTTCAATTGAGGAATGATTGATACATTAACAATGTGGTTAATATCGGGAAAATACCCTGTCAGCTTTTAATAATGGAAGTACTTTCTGAAGTTCTAAAGAGCTTGTATCGACCACATGACAGGCGGTATGTTTATAAATGCACAATTTTGAATAATTTCAGTCCCACTTTAGGCTCTGGTTGGACAGGCCATATAGGGTTACATGATTTGTTGTCTGCAGTGACATAGATTGGTTGAGAATATTTTAGCAACTAAATGTTTTCAGTTGGTAAATACCTAATTGGGGGCAAGTACACACTTTGATATATTCACCATGTCGAGATGTTTGAAGGCAGTATGAACATAATTATTGATTTCTAGACATTTTTTGGCCAGCTGTACACTTTGATGCTTTGTAACTGGTTTATGTTTAGCTGAGGTGAAGAGCCTATAAATTATGTATTTTATTATAGGGTGGTTACTGACAGGCAAGGGTCTTTGATCATCTCTCTTGCACAGCCAAATAATTGTGTTTCAGTGTTTAAACCGTAAGAGTCCCTAAATGTTGTGAAATTTTATGTTTGTTTGGTTATTAGGAACTTCTTTTGATTACAGTCCTTTGATCCTGAGGTGAGTTTAAACATCAAAAGCTTGATTTTTGGAAGGGTGTCATAATTTAAATGACAGTTACAAAGACTAAAACCCATTCTATCATTTATGTTAGTATTTAATGCCAGAATATAACTGCTTGCTTAAAATATATGTACCCTCTACCTTCTGTCCTGTGGCCAGTTGCACCAGCCATGCGTAAATTACAACTTGGACTAGTTATAGTGTAAATGGGCAAGTTACAATTTATGAATGACTAAATATTTGAGCATTGCATTATTAAACTTTGGTAAAACGTAAGCCTAACTACAGTATAAAGGTAATATTTATAACGTGCTGAGATGTTGCGTTGAGGCACTGCTTCCGGATATCGCGTTGCATAGTCCATTGGACTAATACAAAGTGATGTCCACGTGCTGACCACTCTGATGGCCTGATGAGATCCATGCCAATTCTTTCAAAGGGGACCTCGATCAGTGGTAGGGGGCGCAATGGTGCTTTTGTGGTTGCCGGTGGATTCACCAGCTGACATTCACGGCATGGCGCACACCACCTGCAGACATCGCTGCCAATGCCCAGCCAAAAAAAACCCAGGCTATTAGTCGGTTCAGTGTTTTCCTCTCCCCTAAGTGACCCGCCATCAGATTATGAGCCGCCTAGAACAACATTTACCCGCGGCTCCATTGTATTAAGAGCTGGGTTGTAACTTCCTTTGTTTGAGTGTCCTGTGTAACTCTATAAAACTGCTCCTTTATTATTGGAAAATACAGATATGAAAGTGTTATGTTTGATGGGAGGGGCCACAGCCTCTTCCTCCCTCACGTCACCCTGACATGGAGCTGAGAAAGACAGCCCCTGGCTTCACCTCCCCTGCCAAAGCATTGCACATTTCACATCTCGCAGCCTTCATGCAGGACCCATCTGCACAACTCCTTTAACACATTTTTTTATTCAGGCCAATTAGTTCCCAGAATTAGTGGATGGGCAAGGTGGGAACTAACCGCGGCCTCCACTCTATGCTTTGTTCCCTGAAATTTAATAACGAGGGACACTACCAGGTAGTTGTGAATGTCCTTGTGCACACACTTCACCCTCACACTTTTGGTTGTGCCCAAAGCTAGTGTTTAATGAGCCAAATAGCTTTCAACTGTTATTTTCTATTACCAAATTAGCAATTTAGCATGATTACTCAAGGATAAGGTGTTGGAGTGATGGCTGCTGGAAATGGGGCCTGTCTAGATTTAATCAAAATTAATTTTTTCAAGATATTTTTAAAGTGTGAACTAATATTTCTGTGTATTTTTATTTTTGGAGCCCGCTCTGTCATTATAAAGAACTCATTATTTTACTTTAGAAGCTATGATGAGTTCCTGAGACCCAGTGAAATAAGTTTTAGAATTTCCTTTTTAAACGTCAATATATAGTGTTTTGTGCACAAAATGCATATGATAAAAATAGTTTATTGAAAAAAAATATTTTATTCTTATTGAATTTGATATGCTAAATTGAACTGTGAAACATTTCAGTCCATATTTATAGACCAAGGAGAGGAAGTTGTCACTCTCAAACATTTGGTATCTCGGAAGCCGAGAGAGTCCTCTGATAATACCCCAAAATTTACCAATGTAGCATGTACGGGATAAAAAAAAAACTTAAATAACAAACGTCCTATACAAAATTGAATTCCTGGCCTCAGGAGGATAATGACATTTAAATCCCTATGGATCAAATATGATTTATAATAAAAAAAAATTAAAAATAAACGTTATAGTTTGTCTAGTGGTGGTAAAAACAATGCAGTGTCAAAAAGTATATATTTTTCTGACAATTCTTTCAAATGTCAGGCTTTACAGGGTTAACTTAAATAAATGTTTTTTTTTTTTCCCCCGTGTGTTGTAGCAGTAGTTGTTTATTAAATAAATGCTCCTTATGATGCGGTTCCTGAATATTATTATTTGCATAATTACCATTAAAAATTTGTAAATGAAGAGTAAATGTCATGTCATTTATTACCATTTACAGTAATGTGTGAAAAAAGGTTTGAACATCAACCAAATGGAAATTCACAGCTTTTAAACACTTCTGTTTACAAGTTTGAAGGCTGCTTATTGGATCAGTTAATGTTAACCGCATAACAAACAACTGCACAATGTTTTACAGAGAGCTTATGACCAACTAGCTAGCTAATCCGGTGTCCAAATGCATACTACTTTACTGTGTAGTATGTCAAAAACAGTATCTTGGAATTCTCAGTATTCATAAAACAGTAGGCTTGAAATACCTGGATAACCTTTTTGTGGCAAGATTCTGAAGTGCGCATCCACTGGATACTTCATGATCCCATAATGCTACGGGAGCTGAGATGTCATACTCAAAATATTGACTTAAAAATAATGGAGTTAAAAAGAACAACAAGTCATGCAAATGTTTTCAACTGTAAGTGCTATATTTAAAAGAAAGTAAAGAAAGAAAGTTGTTCCTTGTAATTAAGAATTTAATCACTTTTTTTTACTAAATTTAATAACAAAATCAGATCAAATAATTTCCACCGTTGTTGTTTCTATGTCATATATTTGTGTCACAGGGCAGTGTCATGCAAATGTCTAACACAGTGGTGGGCAACTATTTTGGAAAAGGGGCCACATCGGGCTTTAAGTAGTGCATGGGGGGGCCACATTGTATTCCTTTTGAGATAAAATTTTCTGCATTGATTTTGGTTTTTGTATCTTTTAAGCCCAGAAATAGTTGTGTACTCAATTTTTCTGAAGTGTGACTAATGGGACTATTCTGCAATTGCCTAAAGTATTGAACTGCTCTACAAAGGTAGATACATTTCGATCAGGTATTAAAAAAACTGAATAAAGGCTGAGCTTATACATTTATTTTACCATCTCTACTTCCCTGTTAATTTATTATTCAATATAACAATCTCTACATCAGTGGTCTGTTTTAATAAAATGAATAATAATTCATAGAACTTTTAATGTTTGTCGCAAAGCGGGCGAGTTTACTTATTTTTTTTCTAAAACTTTAACCATTTACATGCTAAAAGTGTCATGACGCGGTTCTCCCCGATGGTTTGACTTTCAGCACACAACAGAATAACACAGGCTGCATGACTATGATAAATGATTACTGCAAGAGTTACATTAACATACAGGCACGAAGGGACATCAAAATTTCTAAATTGCACAAATAAATAATACATATTCATCTCTGGATTGCTTTTACTCACGTCAACGATGCCGAGGTCTACTTTTATATTTAATTTAATCACTGAGAAGGTTTACTTGCAAAATTAGTAGCACCAAACATAACAAGCAGCCGTATAACACTTTTCCTTGAGCAGAATATTGCACTACAGTTCGCAAAGTTTGTTCAGAGGGGAAAGCGAGAGACAGAAAAAGCGCACTCGCGTCCAGGTTAATTCCAGGGGAATTGTTGCCAGATTGCACAAAATAAGTATAAAATTAGGCAGAATATTTCCAATATTCGCAAGTATAAATCTCAAACTGGAGGTGTTGTGTCTCTTATCTGGCAACCCTGAGCATGTTAAATGCTTGAGGAGATGTTAGGTCCCAATGCAAGTTAACTGAAATATCCAACGCTATATAAAAACGCTTTTACGATAAATGAGCCGCGGGTAGTATGTTGCCCATGTCTGGTCTAGCGCAACAGTATGTGAATTAGAAAGCTGCTTAAATATTTTGTTAAGAACAGGTGGTGCAACCAAATGAAGGACTGACTTAGTTATAAACTAACTAGTAGTTACTAAGCCCCAGGGACGGCCCAGACTCTGTTGTGCCCTATGCGACATTTTGGATTGGCGCCTCTCAATTGACCTAATTAACTGCAGAAAATAAAAGCTTTTTAATACATTTTACATACACATATGAAGTAAATAATTTGTGGTAAATAATAAATAAAAAAAATTACCCACGCAAAATATACATTTCATTGCATTAGATTTAAAATATCAAACCAAGTGGCATCTGCATAAATATTATGCTAACTTTACTCTTCTTTGATATTTGTCAGTTACCTTTAACCAACTAGTTCCTTGGTCATTCTAATGACTTTACTTTTTAAGTTTTTGCCATTGACAGGTGCCAATTTCAGAGGTCACATACAGAGGCTGCACTACATTTACAGTGAGGAAAATAAGTATTTGAACACCTTGCTATTTTGCAAGTTCTCCCACTTGGAAATCATGGAGGGGTCTGAAATTGTCATCGTAGGTGCATGTCCACTGTGAGAGACATAATCTAAAAAAAAAAATCCAGAAATCACAATATATGATTTTTTTAACTATTTATTTGTATGATACAGCTGCAAATAAGTATTTGAACACCTGTCTATCAGCTAGAATTCTGACCCTCAAAGACCTGTTAGTCTGCCTTTAAAATGTCCACCTCCACTCCATTTATTATCCTAAATTAGATGCACCTGTTTGAGGTCATTAGCTGCATAAAGACACCTGTCCACCCCATACAATCAGTAAGAATCCAACTACTAACATGGCCAAGACCAAAGAGCTGTCCAAAGACACTAGAGACAAAATTGTACACCTCCACAAGGCTGGAAAGGGCTATGGGGAAATTGCCAAGCAGCTTGGTGAAAAAAGGTCCACTGTTGGAGCAATCATTAGAAAATGGAAGAAGCTAAACATGACTGTCAATCTCCCTCGGACTGGGGCTCCATGCAAGATCTCACCTCGTGGGGTCTCAATGATCCTAAGAAAGGTGAGAAATCAGCCCAGAACTACACGGGAGGAGCTGGTCAATGACCTGAAAAGAGCTGGGACCACCGTTTTCAAGGTTACTGTTGGTAATGCACTAAGATGTCATGGTTTGAAATCATGCATGGCATGGAAGGTTCCCCTGCTTAAACCAGCACATGTCAAGGCCCGTCTTAAGTTTGCCAATGACCATTTGGATGATCCAGAGGAGTCATGGGAGAAAGTCATGTGGTCAGATGAGACCAAAATAGAACTTTCTGGTCATAATTCCACTAACTGTGTTTGGAGGAAGAAGAATGATGAGTACCATCCCAAGAACACCATCCCTACTGTGAAGCATGGGGGTGGTAGCATCATGCTTTGGGGGTGTTTTTCTGCACATGGGACAGGGCGACTGCACTGTATTAAGGAGAGGATGAACGGGGCCATGTATTGCGAGATTTTGGGGAACAACCTCCTTCCCTCAGTTAGAGCATTGAAGATGGGTCGAGGCTGGGTCTTCCAACATGACAATGACCCGAAGCACACAGCCAGGATAACCAAGGAGTGGCTCTGTAAGAAGCATATCAAGGTTCTGGCGTGGCCTAGCCAGTCTCCTGACCTAAACCCAATAGAGAATCTTTGGAGGGAGCTCAAACTCCGTGTTTCTCAGCGACAGCCCAGAAACCTGACTGATCTGGAGAAGATCTGTGTGGAGGAGTGGGCCAAAATCCCTCCTGCAGTGTGTGCAAACCTGGTGAAAAACTACAGGAAACGTTTGACCTCTGTAATTGCAAACAAAGGCTACTGTACCAAATATTAACATTGATTTTCTCAGGTGTTCAAATGCTTATTTGCAGCTGTATCATACAAATAAATGGTTAAAAAAATCATACATTGTGATTTCTGGATTTTTTTTTTTTTAGATTATGTCTCTCACAGTGGACATGCACCTACGATGACAATTTCAGACCACTCCATGATTTCTAAGTGGGAGAACTTGCAAAATAGCAGGGTGTTCAAATACTTATTTTCCTCACTGTATCTTATGGATCCAGTTGTAAAATTTTCATTATGGTCTATTTTAATCAGTCTTATTAGTTTAAATTTTCCCTGATACCTATTATTTGATAGTAACATTATCTAACATGATCTGAAAACTAACATTTACATATAAAATTACTATGCGGGGCAAGTGCAAGTCTGATTCTATTTCTATTTAATAATTTGCTGAGTTCGGGAACGTATTTTTAAAAGTATACTTGCATTATTGCTTTTTCTATCTGCAGAGCAATTTGTCAATCTTTTTTCACATGCACACATACTGTACAGCGTGCGGATAGTGAGAAGTTGGGTTGGAGGGCAAATGAGAGCGAGCATGGAAAAAAAGTACTGTGAAAATGCACAGAATGTATGATAGTTCTTACTGTAGAGAGCATATCAATATGAAGACAAAGGCAAATCCAGGACTTTTGTTGCCAAATTGGAAGTCCCGTGAGGTGAGGAGCTTTTTCAGGTCCTTCGGATATGTCTGGGGAAAAAGAGGATGTATGGTAAGTAACCATTTATCAGTACTGAAAGGATGTTGGCGGCACATTTTGCTTGGCACAGGGGTAGTGCGGCATACATGAGTGGGCACACTTCTTCCTCTTGTGTGGCATCCCGCTGTCATTTTGTGCCCTAGGCAATCGCCTATGTTGCCTATGCCAAGGACCAGCCCTGCTAAGTACTGAGGGTAAACTTTGCAGATTGTACCAATTTAAGTGAGACAGTTGGTGCAATCCTGGTGTAGACAGAGCAGGATCTGCAAGTGCTAGCAGTAAATATTTAGCAAGAAAATCTTATCTAAGTGTAATCTAAGCTTCTAAATCTCAGTGGTTTTGCATTGAAGCATAGTAATAGGCTTTGTGTGCATGATACTGTATGTTGGCCATTTGTCTTATGGTAGATACAGTATATAGTGTAGTAATGTTTCGTACCTGGTCTTTTTAATTATTTGCTTTAGCACTGATCAACCAACTACTTCAGGGGACTTTCCGCATACCATGGCACTAAGGAGGTTTGACAATCTGTATGTAAATTAGGGGATTTCCCTTTGGCATTTTTTAGGACCAAAACATTATTTGCAGTTTAGTAGTGGGGATTTTTGGAGAACTTCCTTGTACATATTGAATCCTGCTTGCATAATGCACACATTGAATGCATTATTTATTGCATCAATTATTTTATATATATATATATATATATATATATAGTGGTTTCTGTCTTGCTCTGTCCCTTGGAAATTGGAAATGTCACCTCAGCACACTCATGCAGGTAACTGCACAATATTAGGTACGTGCTAAATGGCAAGTACACGTTAAACAAGAACAGGAAAACCAGCAGCTGAGAGAATGTAACACTTGCTAAAATACACCTTACACACCTCAGGGAAGCTATTAACATTACTACAAACACAACAAACTTCATATTATTTAACATCAAGTTTCTTGACTTAAGTTAATGTGTAGCAAGGATACTATACTATTTCATAAATGTAAATGTCTAGATGACTCCCCAAATATAACATTAAGCACAGTACATTTGTGTAGGTACAAGTGCAAAAAGTTTTTTGTTTTGTTCAGCTAAGACAATGTGAGGTCTAGAGAAGATGAGCCTTGAAAAGATTGAAGCTTAAAGTGTTTTAAAGCCTTGAGAGAAAAAAAATAAAAATAAACTAAATCTCTGAGCAGTAGATGAAGATGATGCTTGACCAGAACAAAGAGGAAACCTGAGTGATGGAGAAAGTGTTTTAATCTGGTTTATACCCAGATTCAGAATGTAATCATAGTGCACTTTCAGCCAAAGTTAAAGCCAAAGTATGATTTAAGTGTCATGATCACAGATTTGATTGATGTACAGTCCTTATATAGTGTCTGATCATGGTGGCCTGCTGTATCTTTTGCTGTGTAGTGCTCAGAATCAGCCCCCAAGATTGGAACTACGCATACAAATTGCATTCAGCACAGATTTTGTGGCCTGATCGTCATTTGTGTGCCTAATCTTCATAATTCCTTTCAGGCACTAAACCAGCGTAGACAGCACGTGCAAATAACTGCCGCTTTTACAGAGTGCAATTCATTCTTAGTGAAATCTCCCTACAGTTTCTTATGGTCTATCTGTTCTAAAGTGTTTGGATGGTTCCGATGACAAACAATTGCAAAATACAGATGACAAAGTTGTAGAACATTACATGTGATCTATGAGCTTTATACAGTAGGGGTGGGTAAAATTATTATAATTTTTTTATTCAGATTAATCGAGATCTTGATATCAAGAAACAATCTTGATATCGATTCTTAAATCCCAAGATCAGTCTTTCACTCAATGCACAATCCTCTACTATAAAGAGTGAAATCACTCACATTTGCAACCAAATTTCACACTATGTGACTAAAGTGAATATACTTTGCAATTTCACTCACCAGTATTTGTGTAGTTTAGCTGTGAAGTGTTCAGCAGCAAGATCCTTTCACAGTGTGTTCAGAGTAAAAGATGTTCCGTTAAATGTGTGTCGAATATGAGATCCACGCAACCTATTTGTCATTGAAGAATGTCTCTTTAAATACCCTTTCTGTTCTTTACAGTCAGTTGTTGATAAAAAAAAACTACAATGAAACATTTAATTCTAATCATGCATCACACAGATGAGGTAAAGAGACAGTACCAGTTTCATCACGTGTTCATCAAATCAATGTATATATGTAACAAAAATAATGTATGAAATATAATATCTTATTTGGTGATTGAATACATTTATTTGTTTATTTTTAAAAGCCAAAATGTGACCAAAATTATGAAAAAGTATGTCTGGTCTGTGGCAGGTACTCAACTCTTCATTGTATAACTTATTTCTGAAATGATTGTACATTTTTGAAACAGTCTCTCTGAAGCCTTACTTATTAAACTCCTTTTATTCAATTGACTGGCTATATATATATATATATATATATATATATATATATATATATATATATATATATATATATATATATATTTTTTTTTTTTTATTTATTTATAGCTCATTTGAAAATAATAATAATAATTTAAAAAATTAGGAGCGAAAATGAGCAAAATCATTTGGTTGTTTCTCATGCTAAATCATGTTAATATATGACACATTACTAACTGTTTCTTTGATGTGATTGATTAGTAGTTCAACTTGTTCTACAGGGACCCAGATAAATTAAACCCATCACAAGTGCACTTACCTCTTTGTCTTTTTGTAGGTTCAGGTTCAGGTTTCTGAATCTCTTGCTGTTGCACAAGCACTGGCTGATGATGTGGACTGCCATGTGTTTCCCTTCAGAGAGTTTGGGAAAGGCTGCATCAAGAAAATGAAAATCAGCCCAGATTCGTTTGTGCAGCTGGCCCTGCAGCTGGCTTATTACAGGGTGATTTTCTACCACTATATATGATCATTATCTTGACACAAATGCAAAAGCACTGATTTATGTTTTGGTGTCATGATGTACGACTATAACGAGAGAATCAAACGTGAGTTTATGTATATTTAGCATTCATGGTCAATTTTCACCCTGGGAATTAAAGCTTCCTGTTATTTGTCTTTTGCATTGTGACCCTACTAAAATCTCATTCTGAGACAAATTCAGCAGGGTTGCAGTTGCTTGCACTACAGCTTGGCTCATATAGAATATTTTGTTCCTTCTTGTTTCTTCTTTGTACTTCAGGATAGAGGGACATTCTGCCTGACATATGAGGCATCAATGACCCGTCTGTTTCGTGAGGGTCGCACAGAGACTGTACGCTCATGCTCCACTGAAAGCTGTGCCTTTGTCCGTGCATTGGAAGCAGGAGAGGTGACAGTAGAACTTTGAATGCCTTTAAATCTTCCTTGTATCTCTTAGGGAATTTTTGATGAAGGAAATGTTGACAACCCTGGTGACTATAAAAGTTCATTCTATTGCAACTTACACCTTGATTTTTATCAGTTGACCTAAACTTACTGTATTACCTGGTTACCAAATCCAGAGATTCTTGCCATTTCATTCTTGTTTATGAAGAGCACAGCAATCTGCGTTCTCCTTTTTGAGTCAAGAAATAAGAAAATGTACTCTTAGTGGACTGTACTTTAAAACAGTGTTTCTCAAACTTTTTGGGCCAAGTGCCACCTTCTGTTAAATCAGAACATTTGAGTACTAGATCATCACCATTAACATTCCATCATATACAGGGCTGAACTGGTAATCTGGCATACTTTCATTTTCCTGGTGGGCCGACGCACTTTTGGGCCAATCAGGTGCATAATGGCCATCGGGAGAACCGAGCGGGCTGGTGGTTCGGCCGCGAAACGTGCCAAATGGGCTGCGATAAGCAACAATGAGCCGCCGCGTTATGCAGAACTGACCACAAAACGGCGCCACAATATGCAGAATAGAACAGCAAACACACCTATCACACATATCAATAACAATGTTTTTATTATTTTCCTGTAAAAATATCATTACAATTCCTTAAAACAAGATCAATTTGATTTATCTTGTTTTAGAAACAACACTGCACAGGTTTTTCAGAGAATGTATTTTTGCCATGTGTATTTTGAACATGTGTATTTTGTCTTACTGTACTGGCAGAGTTTTTATATTCAAAACAAGTGAAAAAAAATCTACCAGTGCTGAAGAAGTAACCCAAAGTATTTAGAATACTTTACTGACCTTGAGTAATCTAATGGAGTACATTACAAATTACATTTTACAGCATGTATTCTGTAATCTGTAGTGAAATACATTTCAAAATTAACCCTCCCAACCCTGAAAATATCTTTGATTGAGCTGCCAAATTTAAGATCATTGCCATGTGTAATGTAGAGTAACTAATTTTGTAACAAATGTTTTAAGTACAAGTAATTTTCGAAGTAAAACAAATTGGATTTGTCTTTACATTTCATTAAAATAAGCCAACTGGCTAAATGGGTTGCAAAGTGATCCTATATTTATCTGTACTATTTATACACACAGATCCTATGACATTACAGCAGATATTCTTAAAACAAGAGGTTTAATACTTGTCAAAAAAAAGGAAAAATGTTGCCAGAAAACAAAAAACTTTTGAGCCTGACCTGAACTTTCAAGGTAGAAATTATTTTTCTTATTTTTTAATAGCGTAAGCTTCATTTGTGCTGCATACCACCTGAGGGCACTCTGCTTTACCACATTTTGAGAACCAATGTTCTAGAAAAAGGATTAACTACAGGCCACTCACACACAGTTACCTCTCGGTGTCATGTAACCTCTAACATGGAAAATATTTCATTTTCCTAGTTTAAGTGTTTAGCTTGCGTAACCCTGATTTTTATTCATAGGACCGAGAGCATTGCAGCAAGCTGTTCAGAAAGGCTGCTGAGAAGCATCAGAATCTCTACCGTCTAGCCATGACTGGATCTGGCATAGACAGGCACCTCTTCTGCCTGTATGTGGTATCAAAATACCTTGGGATAGAGTCCCATTTCCTTAAAGAGGTCAGTGTGTGTTTATGTTGGGGAGGCTGATTCATTTAACCCAAGTCGTTATGGTCGGAGATATTTCTGTTAATCTTTATATTGATGTAAAAGTTAAGGATACATTCATAGATAAGAGGAGAGTTTTGAGCAATATAAGGAGGTGAGAGTACATGTGATTTAAAATTATCTCTTTATTTGCGTGTGTGTGTGTGTGTGTGTGTGTGTGTGTGTGGTTGTATAGGTCTTGTCGGAGCCCTGGCGCCTCTCCACTTCTCAGACTCCTGTGCAACAGATGGAGCTGTTTGATCTGGTCAACCATCCTGAATTCATCTCGCTGGGAGGAGGCTTTGGTCCAGTAAGCAATTGTTATAACAGTGACTACAAAATGAACTGACTGAACAACATGCACAAATACACACACACATACACACACAAAAGCACTCCTAGGTTAACTTTTAAAAAATATATATTTTATGTTTCTCTGTAAGGTTGCTGATGATGGCTATGGTGTATCCTACATCATCATGGGAGAGGAAATGATCAACTTCCATGTGTCCTCCAAGCATTCCTGCAAAGAGACTGTAAGAGCTGAGCAACCCTACACCACTCTGGCATGAACCATTTATATATACTCATACACTCTTGTAACAGTTCAAGGTGGGCAAGCAGAAGGCGGGAACCGGCTGAACAGTCAACAAAGTTTTAATGTCAAACTTAAATTAAAACAAATACAGACAAATGCAACGCGGCCACGTGCATCTCTCGCTCTCTCGAACTGGCGCCTCTGGCTCCCCACTATCTCGCTGATTCAGTGCCGGCTGTCCATCATCACGGCCCGTCCAGGCCTGCTCCTTGTCACACTCCTCCCCCACCCTATTCAGGCTGGGGTGCCAGCGGTCCTAACCCTTTGTTGTTCTAATCTTGATGATTATGGCTTACAGCTCATGGAAATCAAAAATCCAGTATCTCAATATATTAGAATTAAGAATTTATAATATAGAAGTTTCGACCTTCTGAAAGTATGTTAATTTATGCAATAAATAATTGGTTGGGGCTCCTTTTGCACACATTACTGCATCAATGCAGCGTGGCATGGAGGCAATCAGCCTGTGGCAATGCTGAGGTGTTATGGAAGACCAGGTTGCTTTGATAGTGGCCTTCAGCTCATCTGTAATGTCGGGTCTAGTGTCTCTCATTTTCCTCTTGAGAATACCCCATAGATTCTCTATGGGGTTCTGGTCAGTCGAGTTTGCTGGCCAATCAAGCACAGTAATACCATGGTCAGCAAACCAGTTATTAGTTGTTTTGGCAGTCCTGCTGGAAAAGGAAATCAGCATTTCCTTAACTTGTTAGCAGATGGAAGCATGAAGTGCACTAAAATCTCCTGGTAGGCTACATTGACTCTCGACTTATGAAAACACAGTGGACCAACAACAGCAGAAGACATAGCACACCAAATCATCACCGACTGTGGAAACTTCACTCAGGACTTCAAGAAACTTGGATTCTGTGCATCTCCACTCTTCCTCTTTCAGGGGCGGCTGTGGCTCAAGTGGTAGAGCGGGTTGGCCACTAATTGCAGGGTTAGCGGTTTGATTCCCGGCACATGTGACTCCACATGCCGGAGTGTCCTTGGGCAAGACACTGAACCCCAAGTTGCTCCCAATAGCAGGCTTGCATGGCATCTTTGCCATCATTGGTGTGAGAGTGTGTGAATGGGTGAATGAGTCACAGTGTAAAGCGCTTTGAAAACCGCTAAAGTTAAAGTGCAGACCCTTTACCATTCCTCCAGACTCTGGGACCTTGATTTACAAATGAAATGCAAAATTTTAATTATTTGCAGTAATTCGTGCAAAACGAGCCCCGACCAAGTATTGAGTGCATATATTATCAAACTTTTTAGAAGGTTGACATTTCTGTATTATAAATACTTTAATCTAATAACAGATACTGGTTTTTGCAGTTATTGTGAACTTTTCCACGATATTCAAATTTTTTGAGATGCACCTGTAAAGAAGAGAAGTGGCCCAATCACTGAACCCTGAGGTACCCCAGTAAGTAGCTGATGTGGCTTGGACACCTCACCTCTCCAGGCTACCTTGAATGACCTACCTGAGAGATAGGAATTAAATCAGTCAAGCACAGTTCCTGTGATGCCTAGCAAAGAGAGGGTGGAGAGTAGGATCTGATGGTTGACTGTGTCAAAGGCTGCAGAAAGGTCCAGTAGAATCAGAACGGATTTTCTGGATTCAGCTTTCGTCTGTCTGAGTGACTCATTGACAGAGAGCAGGGCAGTCTCAGTGGAGTGTCCACTTTCGAAGCCTGACTGTGACTGCCCTTTCAAGTGTTTTTGAATGAATGGGATGAGAGAGAGACTGTTCTGTAGTGTCTTATGTGTGTGTGGGGTTAAATGCAGGTTCTTCAGCAGCTGGGTTACTCAAGCATGCTTAAATGTAGTGGAAAAAGTGCCTGTAAGTAGAGATGTGTTATTTGTGTGAGAGTGCAGGAAGGATTGCAGGAGAGATGGCCTGGAGAAGGTGAGAAGGATTGGGGTGAAGGGAACACATGATTTGGGGGGTTGCATACAGGAGATGGGTATTTGACAGGTTGTGATAAAGTAGAGCTTAGTGTGTCTGTGGCAGTGTTTACTGACTCTAATTAATCCTGCCTCTAATTTGAAGAAAAGTATCTATGTAAATTTCTGCCAAATGATCTATCTATCACTGAGATTATTGGGCTGCTGTGAGAGATTTAATGCAATGTTATCAAAAGGGCTGGGCAATAAAATTATCTAGGTGTTTTTCTGAAAAAAGAGAGAGGTCTTTGATCAAAATTTTGTTTTCTATATTTAGCCTATGTTCTGCATCTAGAACAGGGGTGTTCATTATATCAATCACGATAGCAAGAGCACCACTGGTTTGTTGATCTAGATGAAATATAAAAGTTTGACTTTATTTCCTGATGTCTGTCGCTGCGTGTTGTTTGATTGACAGGCGGCTAATGTTTGAGTTCTAACGTGCCTAAATTATCAAATACACTTTATTTCCACCAATGCCTGTCTTGATGAGGATTTAATGTAAACATTGTCATTTATGTCTAAATTGAATTTAAACAGTAGGACAAAAAGCATATTTGTATCAAAATGTCAGACTTGAAGTGTACATGTATCCGAATTGAGCACTGTCTCGTGGGATATGTCATATAAAGGATATTAATCAAACAACAATAACAAGGAAACAAGAAATCCACTCACTACTTTTGGCCGAATGACTTCAGTAGCTTTATAATGTAATTGAATAAAACAGTGATATTTTTAATAATTTTTTTAAAATATTGTTAGTTTTTTAATAATACTGACCCCTGATGTAGATAGTGTGTTAATTGGTATAATAAATTACCAGGAAAGTAGAGATGATAAAATAATTTATAATTATGCTTAGCCTTTATAAAGATCAACATTTGCCGAGCAATACTTCAGCAGAATATTCCAGCAGTCACAAACTTCAGAAAATTGTGCATCATGCATTAGAATGAGAACACAATTATTTCTTGGCTTATAAGATACAAGAACTAAATCAATGTGGAATATTTTATCTCAAAAGGAGGACAATGTGCCCCGCCCCATGTGCTACTTAAAGAAATACTTCACACAATAACGAAAATTCTCTTTATACTTTACTCTCATGTCATCTGTCTATGACTCTCTTTCAGCAGAACATAAATTAAGATATTTAGAAGAATATTTCAGCTCTGTAGGTCCATTTAATGTAAGTAAAGGGGTGCCAAAATTTTGATGCTCCAAAAAGCACATAAAAGCAGCATAAAATACATATAACTTCAGTGGTTTAATCCATGACTTCAGAATCGATATGACAGGTGTGGGTGAGAAACAGATCAATATTTCAGTCAATTTTTGCTAGAGATTCTTCCCTCTGCCCAGTAGGTGGCGATATAAATGAAGAATATGAATCACCAAAAACACAAGAAGAACAATATGAAATTTAGAGTGGAGATTGACGGAGAAGGAAGGAGATTTAAAAGTAAAAAAGGAATTAAATATTGATCTGTTTCTCACCACATCTATCATATCGCTTCTGAAGACATGGATTAAACCACTGGAGGCAAATTAATTAGACTACTTTTATGCTGATTCATGTGATTTGTGGAGCTTCAGTATTTTAGCACCGATTCACTTTCATTGTATGGACCAAAAGAGCTGAGATATTCTTTTAAAAATCATAATGTGTTCTGCAGAAGAAATTTATACACATCTGGGATGCCATGAGGGTGAGTAAATGATGAGAGAATTGTAATTTTGGGGTGAATTATTCCTTTTAAAGCGTGATGTAGCCCCTGTACAAAACAACTTTTCCAATGCCTGCTCTACCTCTATTGTGCAAGACATGATGTGCCAAGTGATCCTGCTTATTTAGCATTTTTTTTGCAATCCTCGCATTGTTTGAACATGTTTTATGCACAACAATAATGCTCTGTCTGCATTAAGGGAAATTTAGACCCTACACATAAACTGATTTGAATGTAATTGTTTCATATATTACAATTTAAAATGGTGATCAGTGTATTGAAAATAACTTAAATTTTTTAATTTCTGTTATCATGTCTCCCTTTTTATTTTTTGGAATCAGATAAGTGATGTATTTTAAAAGTTGGCATACAGTGTTCATTACAATGCGGCAAAGGTTTTGCAACTCTGTACTCAATACTCACTACTCATTTACTTTTAAATGAGCTACTCTTTTACTCTTACTTGAGTAGATTTTAGGACACCTACTTTTACTTTACTCACACTACATTTTTTGAGAAGTAACAGTACTTCTACTTGAGTATGATTTTTCAGTACTCTTTCCACACCTGGTGCTGAGTGACTCCAGCCAGGTCTCCTAAGCAGCCAAATTGGCCCTGTTGCTAGGGAGGGTAGAGTCACAGTCCTCGTGGTCGATATAATATGGTTCTCACTATCTATGGGGTGCATGGTGAGTTGTGCATGGATACCGCGGAGAATGGCGTGGGCCTCCACACACACTACGTCTCTGCGGTAATGTGCTCAACAAGACACATGATAAGATTGAGGGTCTCAGACATGGAGGCAACTGAGAATTGTCCTTTGCCACCCAGATTGAGGTGAGTCACTACGCCACCATGAGGACTTAAGAGCACATTGGGAATTAGGCATTCCAAATTGGGGTGAAAGGGGGAGAGAAAAAATAAATAATTATGTCAGTTATTAGACACATTATCCTGTCTCTTGTATAGCATGTGACATTATGTAAAATGTCCTCTTGTTCACAGGACTCTCATAAATTTGGCTCTCAAATCAGTCAAGCCATGATGGATCTGATGGGTCTACTGAGCCAAGACTTCAAGGGACCCACCCAAGGCAACCCCAATAAGCAGTCGTAAATCATGGCAGGGAGTCTGAATGTGCGTTCCTGTTGTACTGAAGATGGATTGATATTTATATAATTTTTTTAGGTGTATGTGGAATGTTTTGTAGGGTTTTGAGTGTGGTGTAAAATGGAGCTATAGCAGGGAAGTTAATTGTGTTTCCCTATTTAATCGATTTCATAAAGTTTTTCTTTTTTGCAAAAAAACTTCATAAAATAAAAACATGTAATTTTGTTTGTCAAATATGATTAAATATTAACAGGAAGTGCAAAGACAGGTGACTTGTATTTAATGCATAATTTGTAAGTTATGAGATCCTGGAAGAAGTACTTGTGATGGATCCAGTTGGAAACATAAATTTAAAAGAGTGTGTTTAACACTGAATTGATAGTTCAAGCTGAATGATGTGACAACTCCATTTCTACCATTAAAAAGGATATATACAGTGCATCCGGAAAGTATTCACAGTGCTTCACTCTTTCCACATTTTGTTATGTTACAGCTTTATTCAGAAATTGATTAAATGAATTATTTTCCTCAATTCCACAAACAATACCCCATAATGACAACATGTAAGAAGTTTGTTTGAAATCTTTGCAAATTTATATATATATATATATATATATATATATATAAAAAAAAAAAAAAACCATCACATGTACATAAGTATTCACAGCCTTTGCTCAATACTTTGTTGAAGTACCTTTGGCACCAATTAAAGCCTCAAGTCTTTTGTGTATGATGCTACAAGCTTGGCACACCTATATTTGGGCAGTTTCTCCCATTCTTCTTGGCAGGATCTCTCAAGTTCCATCTCATTGGATGGGGAGCATTGGTGCACAGCCATTTTCAGATCTTTCCAGTTATTCAATTGAATTCAAATCTGGGCTCTGGCTGGGCCGCTCACGGACATTCACAGAGTTATCCCGTTGCCACTCCTTTGTTTTCTTGGCTGTGCGCTTAGGGTCATTGTCCTGTTGGAAGATGAACCGTCGCCCCAGTATGCTCTGGAGCAGGTTTTCATCAAGGATGTCTCTGTACATTGCTGCATTCATCTTTCCCTCGATCCTGACTAGTCTCCCAGTTCCTGCCGCTGAAAAACATCCCCACAGCATGATGCTGCCACCACCATGCTTCACTGTAGGGATGGTATTGGCTAGGTGATGAGCGGTGCCTGGTTTCCTCCAGACATGTTGCTTGCCATTCAGGGCAATCTTTGTTTCATCAGACCAGAGAATTTTGTTTCTCATGGTCTGAGAGTCCTTTAGGTGACTTTTGGCAAACTCCAGGTGGGCTGTCATGTGCCTTTTACTGAGGAGTGGCTTCCATCTGGCCACTCTACCATACAGGCCTGATTGGTGGAGTGTTGCAGAGATGGTTGTTATTCTGGAAGGTTCTCCTCTCTCCACAGAGAAACGCTGGAGCTCTGTCAGAGTGACCATCGGGTTCTTGGTCACCTCCCTGACTAAAGCCCTTCTTCCCCGATCGCCCAGTTTGGCTGGGTGGCCAGCTCATGAAGAGTCCTGGTGGTTCGATTATGATATGTTGCAAGACTTGCTTTTAGTGTATATAAGTTAGACCTATAACAGGTGTATTGATTGTTACAGTGGTGTTGAATATCTTAATATTTTGCATTATGATAAATTCATTTGTAAAGATTATTAAAATAGCAGTGGTGTGTGGTTGAAGAAATGGGTACAGTTTTTCTGGGTACAGAAAAAGATTCAACAAGTAAGACATGTGATTAACAGAAATTGAATAATGTGTCCCTGAACAGCACTTTTTGCCAGTCCTTTCTGGATGGATGACCAGTCTTTTTGAGGAAAAGACTGCACTGTGTCCTGTAATGTGTTTGAAACACTCTCACTCGTCTGAATTCTAGGTAGAGAATTTCCATGACAGTAGTGTTTAGGAAATGAAAGACCCTAAACCAAAATTAGCTTTATTAAACAAAGGCAAAAATGCAAAAAAGAAAACTCTCACAATGGAGGAAAACCAAAACAGAACTAGTCTCTAGCTATTATTCACAAACCAACCGAGAGCAATAAAAGCCTTAACACAGAATGAGGTGACATAGACCAACCTATACACTCATTAACAAACAAAATAATTCAGCAAAGACCAGAAACACGAGAGGGGTTAAAATCAGTAAGTAAATAATGAGGGACAGATGACATTGGTCCGCTGATGAGCTGAGCAATCAGCGTTCCCACGGAAACGCCAATCACCAAAACACATGAGGGAAAACACAGGCACACACAGATGATACAGACAGACATCAGAGGAGGGACATTCATGCCCATCTGTGGCACTTTCTATACTCTCATTCAGCCATTTACATTTATTAATTTGGCAGATGCTTTTATCCAAAGATAAACATAACACAACATAAGCGATTCATCTTAAGAAGACAGTAGTAGCCTACTTTGACACTGACTACCACCCCTGGAGTCACAAGTTCAAATCCAGAAATCCAGGCTAAGTGACTCAAGCCAGGTCTTCTAAGCAACCAAATTGACCTGGTTGGTAGGGAGGGTAGAGTCACATGGGGTAACCTCCTTGTGGTTCTCGCTCTCGGTGGGGCACGAGGTGAGTTGTGTGTGGATGCTGCGGAGAATAGCGTGGGTCTCCACATGCGCTATGTCTCTGGGGTAATGCGCTCCACAAGCCACGTGATAAGATGTGTGCATTGACGTCTCAGACAAGGAAGCAACTGAGATTCGTGCTCCGCCACCTGGATAGAGGCGAGCCACTATGCCAACATGAGGACTTCGAGCGCATTTGGAATTGGGCGTTCCAAATTGGTGTGAAAAGAGGAGGGAAAAAAAGATAGTATTTTTCTAAATACTAGCATTCTCGTACTATCCAAGATAGATATCTAAGTGCAACAAGAATATACAGTAATGTGTAAATGTTTTAGGCACTTATAAAAAATTTTGCATAGTGAGGATGTCTTAAAAAAATAATGCCATAAATGTAAGCGCATCGTGGTTCTAGCGGGAAGACTACACCGTAAGAAATATGTGTATTAACAGTTGTATGACTGTATATTTGATCAGAAATATTTCTCCATAGCACGTGATTCAAAGGTTTTTTTCCGTTTATTTACATTTTCGAGGTGCATTATGGGACCTTGATCTCTGCTCCGACCAATTTTGGTGGTCATTATCGTGGCACAATTTTATCCGGTATGTAATTTTATTTAAAAAATGTAACGCTTCAATTTAAAAAGTTAACTGTTTTTACAAGTAATAGCAGTTTGAAATTATATATTGTCTTGGTTGGTCATGTAAAATACGATGAATTCACGATGTGAATTTTCGTTGTTTATCGCTAAACCAGTGAGCTGCGTTCACAACGCCATTAACCACCACTTGGTTTGGAAGGACTGATGGCTTTTTCATAAGTTTACAAACGGAACAGCTTTCTATGAGAGACTTTTTGTAATGTTACTTGGTAATGCCAACATTCCCCATTTTTGTTGTGGCAGTGGGTGAGTATCTGTGAATTTACAGTTTTATTGTCAGTAGAATTTTTTTCTGGGCGGGAAACATTTAAAGTTTCCCCCTCTGTGTGACTCTCCTCCAGCTCCACTTTGCGTGTAAAAGGTAATTATTCAATGGAAATTTAAAATGACAGTTTTCTTAGTATTATATAAGTAGCTAACACTAACAGTTTAAGTTCGTAACTATTGTCTAGTACTTTGGTCGTGTTAAGGCGGCTGTGTTAACTAATAGTGGTTGAGGCGCTTGAAATGGAGGCTCTTTTTTAAATATCATTTTGTGGCATTTGTCGTTTGAGTTTTTGTTTGCATACTGAATTTGGGCATTTTGACTGAGGAACAACCCTAATCCAACGTTCACGTTCATTAGTGAACAACCTGCATGCAGGGCTGTCATTTCTCTGTGTGACCATGTAACAACGCTATGAGGGAGGGAAACACGGCAATGCTGCATCGAACCCGGGGTTCGTTAACATAATGATTCATAAACATGAACATAAACACGGAGGCCACTGAAGTCGTCGTCTTATTATTCGGTTTTTATGGCGGGTGAGTTTACCCATTTAGTGAAAAAAAAAAAAAAACTAAATTCTCTTAATTAACTCATAATGAAATACACTCTCTAATCCATGAATAAGTAGGCTATATTTTTAAGCTTTATTTCTTCCACTCCCTCCTTTCTAAATTCCCTTTCCATTGTTTCTCGTTCATTAGAATAATTTTGGTAGACACAAATAACATGTTCTACATGACTCCTCTGTTCTACAGTGCTCACACAATCCTGTTGGATGTTTATTTATTAATTTTAAAGTTTTATTCAGCATGGTATGCCCAACTCTTAATCTTGTTCAAATGTTTTCCTCTTTGGTGCTTCTTTTAGCTCAGCTAATCCTACTTCTCTTTGTATTTCATAAAGTTGACATAATAAAGTTGAAAGCTGTGTTTCCTGTATCCCATTTTTGTTGCCACTCCTTATATGGTTTAATTATTGCTTTTGCTTCATATTTACTAAGTGAGATATTCATGATCTCATCATTTTTCACAGCCTGTTTTGCTAACCCATCAACCACTTCTTGGCCCTTTATCCCCCTATGAGCTGGTATCCTTATAAATATTGTCAGATGTTCATATTCTTTAATCTATACAGATTTTCATAAATCTCATTGACTATATCCTGTCTACTGTGAGATGTGAATGATTGCAGTGACTTTAATGCCGAACAAGAATCTGTACAAAGAACAACCTTTTTAATTTTTGTCTCTTCTATCCACTGTAATGCTGTTGCAATTGCCATCATCTCTACTGTGTATACTGACAAATTATCTGATGTTCTCCTATTAACAGAATTTTTTAAGGATGGAATACTGAAAGCAAAACCTGTTCTGCCAGTATTAGGATCTTTAGATCCATCCGTATATACTTGGACAAATGCTTGGTATACAGTTTGTAGCCTATCTTCAACAACATCTACAATATGTCCAGAGTCTTTCTACACTTTCATTACCTCTAGAATATTAAAATCTATGAATACTGCAGGGAACATCCAAGGTGGAGTTATTGACAGCGATACTGCAGGAATGTATCTTTTCTGACTTAAAGTCATTTCTCTAGCTTCTTCATCACTATTCCATGCAAAGCACTTCTGTTTAGACCTTTCCTTTTCCCAGCATGGAAGGAGTACCTTTACTGTTGGATGATGGTATTCTGAATGACCTTGAAGATTTACCAAATAGTTCCTCATTAACTGCTTGCGTCTGATTTGTAGCGGCATTTCACCCACTTCAACCTGAATCTCAGATACAGGAGTCGTTTTAAAAGCACCACAACAGAGTCTCAAAGCTTGAGCTTATATCACATCCAGCTTCTTTAATAAAGTTTTTGCTGCTGATTCATAAGCTATACTTCCATAATCTAACACTGATCTAACCAGTGCTATATAAATATTTTTCATTGCAGATCTACTCGCTCCCCATTCTGATCCTCTTCTCACATTTAAAATCTTTTTGCATTTAGTGACTATCTTATGAATATGTTCATTCTATGTTAATTTAGCATCAAACCACACACCCAGACACTTAAAAACTTTAACTTGTTCAATATTTTGTCCATACATCTTTATCTGTGTATCAATGCCTCTTTTCCTAGTGAACAATGTTTTGGTTTGCTCTACTAAAAACCTGAATCCCCATGCAAATGACCATTTTTCTACCACCTCAATTGCCTCTTGTATTTTTCCTGTAATATGGTTTATATTCCTTCCCCTTTTCCACAATGCTCCATCATCAGTAAACAATGATCACCCAATGTCTCCTTGGACTTGAGAAAATACATTGTTTATCATAATGGAAAAGAGTATTGGACTAATGATGCTGCCCGGAGGGGTACCATTTCCACCATATAACTTCCAGATAAGGCTTTCCCAACTCTATCAAATAAAAAATAAATCTATCAAATAAAAAAATCTTTAATCCAATTATATATTCTACCTGCTATTCCCATCATATCAAGTTTGATCATTAATCCTTCTTTCCAAACCATATTGTATGCTTTTTCGACGTCAAAGAAAACTGCCATCATTGATTCTTTATTGGCTTGAGCTTTCTTAATGTCTGTTTCCAGACATATAATAGGGTCCATAGTTCCTCTCCCTCTCCTGAAACCACTCTGATGAGGTAATAGAATTCCTCTACTTTCCAAATAAAATGCTATCCAATTATCTTTCCTATTTGTGAAGTCAGTGCTATTGGTCTATAATTATTTGCATTTGATGGGTCCTTTCCTGGTTTCCTAATAGGAATAATCACTGCTGCTTTTTCCATCCAGTTGGTAACTGTCCTTTTTTCCAAATTTTAATAGTTTGTGTTCTCTGACTAATGATATATAAAGTGCTCTGTGACTGGAAAGAGGTATAAATCACAATTAACTGCAAATGAGTTGCTTTATATAACAAAACCGATGTCATTTTCCACTATTTTTATAAATGGACTTTTTCTATTTTTTTTACTCGTCTAACAAAACAATTCCAAACATTACAAGCCTAAACTGAAGTGTCCAATACACTCAACATTGACATTAAGCTTACGTTAGATATCAGAGGTAAAACTGATTGCTGCTTCGGGATCGGCTTGTAACCATACCTGTCGTCACTCACCCCCGTTTTTCCTGGGAGTCTCCCGTATTTCACATCCATCTCCCACCCCCCTCCCGTTTTGTTATTTCTCCCAGGAAACTCTTGTAATTTGTATGGCCCAAACCATGTTATATGAATAATCACATCAATATATTATTCCAAGGTTGTCCAGTTGCCAGATCTTGTATGAAACGCATCCTACTCACACATTCGACGCACCATACACATTTCTAATAATTTGTGACCTCAACCTGGCAACCAAAACCCAGCTGCTCTGTTGAAATCTGCGCAGGCAGTAGATGCGAGAAGTTGAATCAAACATCACTGGTAGATTGGAGGAGAATATATATATATATATATATATATATATATATATATATATATATATGTGCTGGTCATATAAATAGAATATCATCAAAAAGTTGATTTATTTCAGTAATTCCATTCAAAAAGTGAAACTTGGATATTATATTCATTCATTACACACAGAGTGATGTATTTCAAATGTTTATTTCATTTAATTATGATGATTAAAACTGACAATTAATGAAAATCCCAAATTCAGTATCTCCGAAAATTAGAATATTACTTAAGACCAATACAAAAAAAGGATTTTTAGAAATGTTGGCCAACTGAAAAGTATGAACATGAAAAGTATGAGCATGTACAGCACTCAATACTTAGTTGGGGCTCCTTTTGCCTGAATTACTGCAGCAATGCGGCGTGGCATGGAGTCGATAAGTCTGTGGCACTGCTCAGGTGTTATGAGAGCCCAGGTTGCTCTGATAGTGGCCTTCAGCTCTTCTGCATTGTTGGGTCTGGCGTATTGCATCTTCCTCTTCACAATACCCCGTAGATTTTCTATAGGGTTAAGGTCAGGCGAGTTTGCTGGCCAATTAAGAACAGGGATACCATGGTCCTTAAACCAGGTACTGGTAGCTTTGGCACTGTGTGCAGGTGCCAAGTCCTGTTGGAAAATGAAATCTGCATCTCCATAAAATTGGTCAGCAGCAGGAAACATGAAGTGCTCTAAAACTTCCTGGTAGACGGCTGCGTTGACCTTGGACCTCAGAAAACACAGTGGACCAACACCAGCAGATGACATGGCACCCCAAACCATCACTGACTGTGGAAACTTTACACTGGACTTCAAGCAACATGGATTCTGTGCCTCTCCTCTCTTCCTCCAGACTCTGGGACCTTGATTTCCAAAGGAAATGCAAAATTTACTTTCATCAGAGAACATAACTTTGGACCACTCAGCAGCAGTCCGGGCGAGACGCTTCTGACGCTGTGTCTTGTTCAAGAATGGCTTGACACAAGGAATGCGACAGCTGAAACCCATGTCTTGCATACGTCTGTGCGTGGTGGTTCTTGAAGCACTGACTCCAGCTGCAGTCCACTCTTTGTGAATCTCCCTGGCATTTTTGAATTGGTTTTGTTTCACAATCCTCTCCAGGTTGCGGTTATCCCTATTGCTTGTACACTTTTTTTTCCTACCACATCTTTTTCTTCCCTTCGCCTATTAATGTGCTTGGACACAGAGCTCTGTGAACAGCCAGCCTCTTAAGCAATGAACTTTTGTGTCTTGCCCTCCTTGTGCAAGATGTCAATGGTCGTCTTTTGGACAGCTGTCAAGTCAGCAGTCTTCCCCATGATTGTGTAGTCTACAGAACTAGACTGGGAGACCATTTAAAGGCCTTTGCAGGTGTTTTGAGTTAATTAGCTGATTAGAGTGTGGCACCAGGTGTCTTCAATATTGAACCTTTTCACAATATTCTAATTTTCTGAGATACTGATTTTGGGGTTTTCATTAGTTGTCAGTTATAATCATCAAAATTAAAAGGAATGAACACTTGAAATATATAAGTCTGTGTGGAATGAATGTATACATTATGCAAGTTTCACTTTTTGAATGGAATTACTGAAATAAATAAACTTTTTGGTGATATTCGAATTATATGACCAGCACCTGTATATATACACACACACGTAAATTTAACAACAGCTGGACGAAAGCATTTAATTTCATATCCCGAACCCATATCAACAATACCCACGCCTTTTGCAAAGTGTGTCGCACTGATTTTATATCGGACACAGTGGGAAAAATTAAGTTACTCGGCACATTAAATCACAACGGCACAATTTATATGTAAAGCCTGCCTCTGCCATCCCACAGTTTACTTTAGCCTTACAAATATTACAAATTCCGAACTTTATGTATTTTTCACTCACAGTGAAGATCTTCCACGCCAATGTCATGTTTCCATGCGGCTGTGACGTTATTGCCTGCACTTCTGGCAACAAAACGGACCGGCTCGGAATCGGAAAGACGTGAGACTGGCCGGCCGGTTACCGGTCCGGGCCGATCATGCGTAAAACCGGCTGATTCCGGTCCCTGGCCGGTCGATCAGTGCATCTCTACTTATATTTAATTACGTTTTGAAAATGATGATTTCTTCTTAATATTCTTTGAGCTTTATGTCTTTCTTTAACTACTCTACTATATTCATCTGTCCACCAAGGGACCACCTTTCTTTTAACTTTTCCCTTTTAGGAATTGACTCATTTGCAGCTTCAATCAATACTGTTTTCAATTTATCAATCTCCTCAATATCTTCATTTAAATCTATTTTGTCCATTTCTCTCTCACAAATAAAAATAAATTCTTCCCATTTCAAACTCTCAAATATCCATTTTCTCATTGTTTTTCCTTGTTGTTTATTTCCCTGTAGCAATATTTTACAAAACACTGGATAATGATCACTCCCTATTGATGATTCATATGATACATCCCACTCACATTTCCCTGCTAAATTATTCAACACCAAAGTTAAATCCAATACTGACATATTCCCTTTGTGTACATCTAGTCTCGTCCCTCTCCCATCATTTAAACAAAGGAGGAGGTGTTGCTACAATTTACAGTGAAGTTTTTGGTGTTACTCAGAGGACTACAGTTTAAGTCATTTGAACTAATAATGCTTAATGTGACACAGTCAGATATAAATAAAAAATCTCTGTCGTCTTTTGTCCTTGCTACAATGTATAGATCACCCGGGCCTTTGTGAATTTGCTAATTTTTATCAGATCTTGTAGTTACTGTAGATAAAGCTTTAATTGTCAACATTCACATAGATGATGAAAATGATACATTGGGATTAGCATTTAACGATATTCTCAACTCTCTTGGAGTCAGACAGAATGTAACAGGACCAACTCATCACCATAATAATATGCTAGATTTAATTCTGTCATGGAGTTGATGTTGATAATATAGAAATTCTGCAGCGGAGTGATGACATCTCGGATCATTACCTCGTCTCTTGTGTGCTGCAATCAGCTAATGTTACTTAATCTACACCATACTATCGTTCAGGTAGAACTATTCTTTCGACCACTAAAGATAGCTTCACTAATAATCTTCCAGATCTATCTCATACACTCAGTAAACCCCAAAGCCCAGAAGAAACTGATTAAATAACAAAAAATATAAATGCAGTCTTCTCTAGTACTCTTAATAGTGTCGCAACACTTCGATTAATCAAAATTAAAGAAATAAGCCCTGCACCATGGTACAATGATCACACTCATGCTCTCAAGAGAGCAGCTCGTAAAATGGAACGTATGTGGAAAAATAAAAAATTATAAGTATTTTGAGGTGCATGGAAGGATGGTGTCTGTAGCTACTACAGGTCAGCATATTTTTTTAAACTCAGAAAATAACCACAACAATCCTAGATGTTTATTCAGTACTGTGGCTACTGTAAAAAAAAAAAAACGTAAAAAAACGGCAAATCTCTGGCAGCAAAGTTTCCAGACGGGTTCTGCAAAATTACAGTAAAAACCTGTTTTTCAAAATTACATGCAAACACTGTAAAAAAACAGAGAATATTTTACAGTCATAATTCATTAAATTACAGTATATTACTGTTAATAATTGTTAATAAACTGTAAAAAAAAACAGATAAATTATGTGAAAATACATTTTAAAAGACGACTTTTCTGGAAAATCTCTGTAAATATAAGCATTTTATTAGTTACTTTACTAAGTTGCTCTGTCTTTATACAGTAATATTCTTTTAAAATACAGCTTATCTTTGTAAAATAACCAAGAAAAAATGTATAAAAAAGGAATAAGTATGTGAAAATACAGTAAAAACAACTACCTTTCAGGTTAATCTCTGTAAATTTATGGCTTTTATTAGTTACTTTATTAAGTTGCTCTGTCTTTATACAGTAATATTCTTTTAAAATACAGTTCTCATGTATAACTAAATGTTTCCCCCAGTAAAATAAAATCAAACTATAAAAATGTAATGGTACCTCCAATAAAACAGAACAGTCATTTCAGTGAATTGCAAACAAATGTTTAATGTTAATTGGACAGTAGAAATACAAGCAGAGCATGGAAAAAAATATCTACATCAAAAAGGCAATATAAAAATCTATACATTTGTCAAATAAAGCGTTTTACTGGCAAAATTAAAAATAGGACATTTAAAGAATTTAAAATATACAATATTTTGAACTCTGCATGGGTCTAAACGCGTTTCAATTATCCGTATTATTAGAAACTAAGTTCCTAGCTCCCTACTTCGTTTGTCTGGTAACACAGGGAAGCCCCACACCTGCATTTGCAACAGGGTTAAACTATGATGAATGCTATTCACGCTACAATCATAACTAGAGAGAGAAAATCAATAGTTGTGCCATTTTGATGGTAACACTAACATGTCAACCAGAAGAATCAATGAATAAATAGACACTGGTATGATTTAACTGAGCATCACCTTACAAAGGTACTTTTATCATGGTTGTCAAAGATGTGCATACCCATACAGTAGGAAAGGGCTTCCTGCATTACCAGACAGATGGAGCAAGAAGTAGTGAACTTCTGTTTTTTAAAGCAATTACTGAAACATATTTCCAAAGTTCAAAATACCTTTTAAAGGGTTAGCAAAAGTGAACAGGTGCTTATGCTTTGAAGTCCATAAAAGTGCATATATCCATCATGAAAACAATCACAGGGCTCTGACGGGTTAAAGGATTAGTTCACCTCAAAATGAAAATTCTGATAATTTACTCACCCCATTCCCATCATAGATGTTCATGTCTTTCTTTCTTCAGTGGAAAATAATTTAAGTTTAAGGGAAAACATTACAGGATTTTTCACCACACAATGGACTTCAACCGCAACCAAACTGTTGAAGTCCAAATCAATGCGGTTTCAAAAGGCTGCAAAAGAAGTGCTTCAAACGGCTCTGCACGATCCCAACTGAGGAATATGGTCTTATCTAGTGAAACGATAGGTCACTTTCTAAAAACAAAAAACACATTTATATACTTTTTAACTAAAATTGTTCGTCTTGTGCTGGTCTGCGCCGCGCCAGGCATTAAGTCATAATGTTGGAAACGGCACAAAGGATTTAAATAATAATAAATTAAAACAAAGATGTCAGATGATTTTGAAGTTGGAAGAGAAAAATTAGATAATTTCCTTCCCAGACTTTTTGAACACAGACGGATAACTTGGATGACGAAACGCGTGAGGATTCTACCGTTATGACGTAATGACTGGCACATCCCAGACCAAAAAAGTATATCATTTTTTTTTTTTTAAGAAAATGACCAATTGTTTCACTAGATAAGACCATATTCCTCAGCTGGGGTCGTGCAGAGCCATGTGAAGCTCTTCAAGCCCTTTGAAACTGCATTGATTTGGACTTCAACAATGTGGTTGCACTTGAAGTCCATTGTGTGGAGAAAAATCCTGAAATGTCTTCCTCAGAAAACTTACATTTCTTTTACACTGAAGAAAGAAAAGACATGAACATCTTGGATGGCATTGGGGTGAGTAAATTATCATGAAATTTTCATTTTGAGATTAACTAATTCTTGTGGTGTCAGAAGAATAGTTCATCTTAGACTACACAGATTTCAGATTAAAAATATTCCCCTATTTCCACACCTGGGTTGCCATGGTCATCTGATGTAGATCCATAAGCACAGGTTTTTCTATAATCTGAAATCACAAAAGAAAGAAATATTTTAAAATACTATTTAAATTCAGGGTTACCCCTAGCCATGAATAACTTGCATTATGCACCTTTAAAGCGTAATGGGTTGGTTTAAAGGAGAACTCCAGTCAATTTTAACATTGAGCTCATTTTTTTGTAAATTTGGAGTGCTGTCAGTACAGAGAACAATGACAAAAATCGGTGTTTCCTACACCGTGTTATCCTCTTTTTAAAATTTACACCCTGTTGACTTAAACGGGGCAAGTTCTAAACCTGCTTTTAGCCTCTTAACATCCTTGATTTGTCATTACAAGTGCACAGCCATGTGAGTGATTGTATTCAGAGTGAACACGGTGAATCTGACTGCAGTAGATGTGAAAGATATGAATAAAAATTATGTTTATTCAGCCAGCTCACATACCTGTATTTACTTCCTGTTTTCGGTCGAAGTCCACAGTAGTCGATTGTCGAGTTTGCGTGCGCGATCCTTAGTTATCTAGTTACCAATGATCGCGCGCGCGAACTCGACAAACGACTACTGTGGACGTTTTTTTTGTGGAATAAAAATACGTTTTGGAATATTGGATCGTATGAGTTAGACAATCAACTGTGGATTTCACTGAAAAACAGTACGTTAACCGAGGTATAAGTGGCTGAATTAACATCCCTTTTATGCATAACTTATCTTCCACATCTACTGCAATCAGATTCACCGTGTTGACACCGTGTTTCGAGGGTAATAGGCTAAAGGCATGTTTAGGCCCCGTTTCAGTCAACTGGTGCACATTTTAAAAGGAGGATGACACGGTGTAGTGAACACCGATTGTTTTCATTGTTCTCGGTGCTGACAGCACCCCACATTTAAAAGCAACAGAGCTAACGTTAAAATTGACCCGAGTTCTCCTTTAATGCACTCCAATAGTGTAACGTTACATAATACATTATAAGTAACGTTATATTACAATATTTGATATACTACATTCAAATATGTATTAATTCAAATTCAGATGATATAACATACTAATGAACTATATAAACAACTGCAATGCCATTAGTAACTTGAACATTCACTAGTTACACATTTAGCACCACACAATGTGCAGGCCTTACCACGTGCGTCACGCAAAGAGCGAAGCATTCAAATGGATTCTTAAAACACTAACGTTATGTACAATAACTTATGTTTATTAACAGTCAACCAGATATATTTTATTTCATAAAACATAACTATAACGTTACCTGTAAACAGACCAACATCAGCGTTGGATCAACGGGGCAATGGCTTCTCTCACTCTCTCGTGTAACTGTAGACACTGAGCGTAATATGATAATTAGTAAGCAAATTAGGAATTTCAATCTTATTACAATTAAACACACTTCATCACAACGAACACGATCAAATGCTGCGATCACTTTAAAACGTAACTTAGAAGGATAAAACGAGTAAATTCAAGAAAATACAATAATGGGAAAAAAAAAACATTCAAATAATTCAGTGTTACAAATGCATACTTTTTATATTGAATTGAAAACACTCTTACCTTCGTTCGAAACGCGGAAGAAAACAGTACATTCCATATTCCAAAATGCCAATGCAGCTCCTCCATGATTTCCGAGGATGGCTCCCCTAAAACCAATAAATTTGAAATACCCGCGCTAATCCGTTGAGAAGACGACTCTGACAACCGTTTGTCATTTTTCAAACTTCAAAACCATGTGACCAATCATTGCTCTTTAGGCTGTTAGGACACATTCGACGTTGTGGGCGGGAATTGGCGGCAAATTTGAATCTGTGTCGCACACACACATACATACACATAAACAAGATTAATTAGAAAGTTATTTTCATTATTCTCTGGAAATATTTTGATCTTTGTCAAAATACACAAATCATTCTCTGAATAGGCAACAAAAGTTACAATCACACACATTTATATATATGCACACGTATTAGCAATATGTTATAGCCCCCCCCACCCCACACACACACACACACACACACACATACATACATACATACATACATACATACATACATACATACATACATACATACATACATACATACATACATACATACATACATACATACATACATACATACATACATACATACATACATACATACATACATACATATATATATATATATATTAAGCATTCTTATATACATGCATTTGTAAAACATGTAAACGTATCTGCAAAATTCCGCAAGGAAAGATTCTGTTGGTGCTTCTCCAGTATGACTGTTGACCCCATACTTCACTACTGTATTCCCCCTATTTTTCAACACGGACAAAGCAATTTCATACAAGACAATTTCATGTATGAGACTTCAGTTTCATTAGTCACTATAAAAAAAAATAACAAAAGTGTAGTACACAGTAAAATGACTTGTGCTTTATGATTATCATGTGTTTATGATTATGATTACAAACTGTTTTATCACTTGCTGCACAGGTTAAATTAAAATCTCTGAAAAATCACTAAAACATTTACAGTAATTTTATGTAAAAATACATTTTTTAATCTGTAAAAATAGTTTGAATTGCCTTTAAAAAACATAATTTTGATGTAATTTCTAATTACAATGAAATACTGTAATTTTAATGGTAAAACTTTAAATTACAGCAAGTATCTGTAAAACAACAGCATTTTACTGTTAAATGAAAAAACGGGAAAATTCTGTAAAAAAATACAGAATATTACCTGTAAAATAACGTTTTTTTTTTACAGTGCATGGTTAGGATTAAAGCCTCAACAGAACCAGATATTATGTCACAGCACAAGAGTAATGACTTCATGAATTTCTTTACAGATAAAATGGAAATAATCAGAAATAAAATTGGAATTATGCAATCATCTGTCATAGCACCTCAGAAAACAGTGTCTAATAATTTTCCTCATGTGCAACTTCAATCCTTCGCTGTCATAGGTCATGAATAGCTAGCAAAACTTGTCGAATCATCAAAAGCCACATGTTTGTTAGATCCATTACCAACTAAGCTCTTAAAAGAGATATCTCCTGTAATTTCAGAACCTCTTCTTAATATTATTAACTCCTCGCTATGCTTAGGACATGTCCCAAGAAACTTTAAAATGGCTGTTATCAAACCGCTTATTAAGAAGCCACAACTTAATCCTGGAGAACTAGCTAATTATAGAGAGATTTCAAATCTCCCGTTTATGTAAAAAATACTAGAAAATGTAGTATCCTCCCAAATATGTTCATTTCTACAGAGAAATAGTATATACAAAGAATTTCAGTCAGTATTTAGGCCTCATCACAGTACAGAGACTGCATTTATCAGAGTTACAAATGACTTGCTCTTATCATCTGATCGCGGCTGCATTTCTCTTGTAGTGCTTTTAGATCTTAGTGCTGCATTCAACACGATAGATCACGACATTCTCTTGAATAGGCTAGAGAATTATGTTGGCATTTGTGGAGTTGCTATTAGCATGGTTTAGGTCATATTTAGCAGACCGCTACCACTTTGTCTATGTAAATGAGGAATTGTCAAATCAAACAAAAGTAATGTATGGAGTGCCACAGGGATCAGTTTTAGGGCCTCTGCTTTTCTCCTTGTATATGCTTCCCCTGGGAGATACTATCAGGAATCGTGGAATAAGTTTCCACTGCTATGCCGACAATACACAACTTTATATTTCTTCAGAACCTGATGAGATTTCACAATTTTTTTAAATTAGCATAGTGTATCAATGAAATAAAAGATAGGATGGCCAGAAATTTCCTTCTACTCAATTCTGACAAAACAGAGGTACTAATTATTGGACCAAAAAACTCAAAAAAAATAAGCCACTACAATATAATTTGACTCTCGATGGATGTACTGTTACATCATCTTCAACAGCGAAGAACTTAGGTGTTATATTTGATACCAATCTGTCCTTTGAAAATCAAATTACCAATGTTTGTAGAACAGCATTCTTCCACCTAAGAAATATTTCTAAATTAAGGCACATGCTCTCTGTTGCTGATGCCGAAAAACTAAATCATGCGTTCATGACCTCAAGACTAGATTATTGTAATGCATTACTGGGAGGATGTCCAAAAAGATCAATAAATAAACTTCAATTGGTTTAAAATGCAGCAACCAGAGTGTTGACTAGAACCAAGAAATATGATCATATTAGCCCCATTTTATCTTGATTTATGTTGATTTTAGAAACATTGATCTTGATTTATAACTCTGCAATAAACTGAATGGCATCTATGCTTATATTATTTTATTTGTTTCCCTGTCTCAACCTTGGGAAACCTATCCTGAGATCACCAGAACCGGCTGGATCCAGCACTATTCCTGCTTCATGTTGGACTCAACTGCTACGTGTTGCTGTGTGATGATGACTAAATGCAGCTGGTGCCAGCCAAACATCACTTTAGTCTGCCTGCATCACCTCGGCCTATTGATGGACTACGATCTTGAAATGGAATGCATAGGCTATCTATTGCCAACAAAAGCCTCCATCAGCCAATTAACAAAAACAATTGCATCTATGTGAACTTCTGCAGTTAATCCAGGATGGACTTTAAAGACATTAGTTATTAATCTTACAGTTCAAACAAAATCGATGTTTAAACACTAACTAACCGTTGACACTTACTTAGTTTAATAATTTTAAACCATGACTTTAACTATACAAAAGTAGTATTGTTATTATATTCATGATGTTAGTCAGAGGGGAACTGGCCCCCACAGTGAGTCTGGTTTCTCCCAAAGTTATTATTACACAGTCGCCTTCAGCTTGCTCACTGTGGTTATTAATCCAATTATTATTTAATTACTTATTTTTAAACACGATTAACAATCGTATTTTATCTAATTACACAATGATGATTCATCGACATTATAGATATTACAGTTTTATCTTCTGTTAATGCCTGATCTTCTGTAAAGCTGCTTTGAAACGATGTGTGTTGTGAAAGGCGCTATACAAATAATATTGACTTGACTTAAATTGGCCTGAGGTGAGATAGAGGTCAGATGTGAGATTTGTGTTTGATGGTCATTGCTCAGTGGGATGCGTTGACTCCGGTGGAGATGCCCATCTGTGTAGGAATTTTATGTTGTTGGTTCTCACAGAGTTCTTTGCCTTTCCCGGAAGTAATGCAGACAGTTTGGAGCCAGTCTTACAAGACCATCAACTGGGTATATATGAATGTGTATGTATTGTTTTTTTTTCTAATTCTCATATGACTGATACACACAGTAAAACTAACACTGTTACTCTTATTATTTTGGGAATGGCTAGCCATCCTCACATAGGTCCCAAGTCAGCTAGAACGTGTAAATGCTTCCCTGACTCCGTTTCATATCCCTCGTACTCTGTCATTGATTCACAGGCACCAAAACCTCTCCACATTAAGCCTAGACATCCATTCGGTATTGACGTATGTATATATCCCAATATATATTATATCCCAAAAGTAGCAGCCCTCCAACTCACTGTCATCAGCGATAATAAAAAAAACATGGGCGGTGTTGATAGGTCAGACCAAATGATACAAACTTATGACATCCTACAAAAAACTCAGAAGCGGTGGAAGACTCTTTTTTTTCCCCCACTTCATAGACATTGCTGTCATCAATAGTTTCATATTGTTTAAGGAATAGCAACACATTTATGCAGCACCAGGGGATGAGCGTAGACCGGTGAAATAGATAGACTTCAGAGAAAACCTGGCTCGTCAGCTGGGAGATATCAATATTCACACAAGTTTCTTACACTAAAGCCTGTAGTCCCTCCTTTGCATTACTCCACACAGCCCATGTCCCTAAATTTGAGTTCTCTAAGAGATGTTGGCTATGATATTGGAAAAGTAGGACTGAAAATAAAACTAAAGTAGCTTGTTGCACGCCAGAATGTAATGGCAAAAGACTTTGCTTGGTTCGTGATAGGAACTGTTTTCTACTAATGTAGTGAGATTTCTCACTCGTTTAATTCATGCCGCTAATCTGAGATTTCTTTATCAGAGAAGATTTACGCTCTATTAACAACTGAAATTAGGATTTCTTTGCTAATATCAGGTTATTTTCTTATACGATTTAAACATGCATTACAGCATTAAAAAAGTTTCTACCGTTCGTAGAAAGGCACATTCAAGCAATAGTTTGAAACGGGTTTGTATGTACGGGGGCGTTTCTGAGACAGTGATTCCGACAAGATTTTGTGAGACTATGGGGGGTGGACCTCCGATTCTCTAGTGGGGTCTGGGGGCCTGCTCCCCCGTAATAACATTTTGTACATTTTAAAGTTAAATGCTTCCATCTGCTGCACTTTGAGAGCAAAATTAAGAGGCTAGTGTTGTGCTCTTGTAAACAGTTTTGTGCTCTTAAAGCTGCAGTAGGCAACTTTGAAATATATTTAATTGTGAGAAACAGCTCCCCCAATTCTTCCCCATATACACAATGCTCTTCACCCCCCAGCCAGGGTTTAATTGACAGAGCCAAGGCCTGCCTCGCCAAAAGTGATTGGCTACAATTTTCTGGATTGACACTACCCGACCCAAAATTTTCACTCAGAGCTTGAATCTGTGGTGCTAACTAATCTCTCACAGGGCCTCATTTAATTTAGACACCATGTCTCTTCCTCATCTGGGGTTTGACTTCTCTTAAAATATTTGTGTATGCTCGTTCTGAAAAGCAGGGTACAAACTAGGGATGTCAGTTTCAGCTTTTTATCTTTTAATGTTACCTCAGACTGCTAAAGATAGCTAGCTAGTGAAGCCATAATTAGTGTAACGTTATGCCAATTAACCTAGTAATGCTAACGTTAATTTTAGTTAATCATCATGATTGTAATTTTGCCAGTAATATTATCTGTTTGCTCTGGTACACTGATAATGATAAATTGTGTGTGGAGTAGTGTATAAATGCAGTGGATACATTTAATGTTAGTTAATGTTAATTACCTCAAAGATTTGTCACCCTCCTCAACCAAATAACGTTAGACGGATCCACGAATACTCCAGTGCAGATATCTGCGAGTGTGTGAGAGTGTGTGAGTTTACAGCAGCGGGTGAGGAACTGACTGTACTGACTGGCACACGAGAGAGTGTGCAAAACACAACCTTTTATTTTATGTTATTATGAGACTGAGAAGTGCAAAAATATTTTAGATGTGAAGTGTAAAAAAATTTCGGTTCATTAGGAGACCGTGGCAGGGCAAATAATACTGTAGTGGGCCGCCAGAGTCTAGTCAATTAATGGGAAACACTGAAGTACATGTGTTGTTCATTGGAAATTTCAATGTGTACCTCAAAAATGGCTAAATTACTGATTTATCATTAAACAGTAAAACAATGTATTTTGGTGTAACATTAGTTTACTCTAATATGAACATCTAAGTCAGTCAGTTGCTGATTACTAGCATAAGTGGACTAGCACACCCCATGCAGACCATTTTTTCAACCGATTTGATTTACTTTACTACCTACTAAACATACTCGGATAAACCACAATGAGAGACAGGTGTCACCCACTGGCTATGGCAATTATGATTAAGATGTAGGCTATTTCTCCACCAAATTTACACTTATTTCTAAATACATAGCATAACATAATTTTATTTTTTTTCGCCGGGGGAGGGGATATAGAGTTCAAAACAGTGTTACTAAGAGTGCAAACATTAATACAGGGAAAAAGACACTATTAGCATAAAATAAATGTATTTAAATAAATATAAATGTCCAACATTCTTTTGAATGTCCATGTGTGTACCTCCATTTACTATTATTTTGAATGGCCATGTAAAATGAAGCAATGTGATCATTTTACCAGGTCACAAAAAGTCAGTTAATTTACCTGATGAACTTTCACCTTTTGCTTTGCAGAGCTAATGTGTGCTTCTAAATTACTTGCACCTTTATTAGCCACTGACGCACAAGTGCCAGCTTTACATGTCATACATTCTGCTTCCCACGGATCTCAACATGGACGAAAGCATGGGGATTATTTGTGCAAATCTTCTGTAAATTTGCACTTTCGTTTGGGCAATCGCGGAGAGATTGACAGGCAGGAATTTAGCCATTAGTTGCTACAAGTCACCAATTGGTGTGAGAGATGCGGGACTTACAAAGAGGGGTTAAAGAAATGCAAATATGCGCGCACACAATTAAGTATCAGACCAGATGCACATCATAACGCAACTAAAGCCAAATCCCGGACATTTTCTCAAATTTTTAAATCTCGGTCGGACCGAAAAATTGGACATGTCTGGGAAAAAGAGGACGTAAGAAAAAAAGAGGACATTTGAATGTCCTTGACCAGTACACAAGTTTAAAAACATTATGCTAAACATGTAGGTAAAATCAGTAAATCCTCACCATTAGGCTACTCTTCTTTTCGATAAAGTCCAAAAGGCTGCGTTGCTTTTTTCCTTGACGTTTCATTTTTCCTCCAGAGTGAAACAAGCTGCCTCTCTAGCGGGAGGGTGTCACGTCATGTGAACTTCAAACAAAATGTAGCAATATTATTGCGAGTAGCCTACATTATTCGAAGACCTGCGAGACAGGCTGCGTCATGAAGATTATTGCATATTCACACAGAAATATTTTTGTTGTTGAGCTGCACCTAAACTTTGTTTTGCCTACATTTAAAATTACATTCGGGGCTACAGTCAAAACATTCGGGGAAAATGACCTGGCGACAAGCACACAAGATTGATTACTGGGACGCTTGCAAACAATGTTTAAAACTATGCCGCGTTCTACAATGCACAAATGACTGCCGTCACGTCCAGCGCGTAGTTCAACGTGGCGCTTATCTCACTGCATTCAAGGTGAATCTTAATGCACAAATAAATAGTACGTTTAGCAGATTGTAGCGTGGTATTATCACCTTGTTCTTTTGCAGAGCAATTTTTCAGCAATGCATGTTAGACAACTCGCGTGATTTTTTTTTAATTTTTTTACGGAATGGCGCTTATAATTTCAACTCATTCGGAGTGAGATGAAACTATATTTAAGGGGCAGGTTAACTGCGGCTGTTTCAATAACTACATAATTTGATCAGCGCTAATTTTGTGCTCGTTTCTGGATGCGCAACAGGGTCTTTCCACTGAAGTTAAACATTTACAGCAAATCTCTAGCTTGAACAAACATTTACACTCCCATTAAAAATTACACTCGGACAATGATGCAAATTACACAGGTTATTTTCAAATCTGCTAAGCGAGCAGACACACTACAATGATTAAACCACAGACAGTTAAGATAGTCTAGTTGAATGCACTGGAACATTGCAATGTCATCAATCTAGCTATAAAATAAGGCCATTTAGAAAGAGAGGAACATCGCTCGTATCTTTTCCTTACCGCACTGCGAGGAGATTTTTTTCGTCCTGGCAGGGGAAATTGCAAATTCTTTTCATGGAATTTTTGTTTAACTGGAACTTTATTTAAGTGTGTCAGGATTTGTTTCATCAGATAGTTGAATACATTTTTTGTGATTTTTTTTTCATGAGCACTGCAGGCGGCGTTCAGCCTTTAACGTATAACGGATGTAAATATGAGCTCTAGCTTTCTCGTTATCGTGACAACCAAGAGGCGCATAATATATACGTCATAGACGCAAAGCTTCTGTAGTTTCTTTATTCTGGCTGCGTGCCAATTCGCCTACTTATACTACGACCTAAAAGTATGTACTCTTTTTTTTTTTGAAGAAAACGTACATACTTTTGAGTGTGTAGCAAAAGAGTATGCACGTTCTGGGACGTACTACGAAGACGTCATGCAATGGAAGAGAACGTGGTTGCCTAGTTACGCACACTGCGACAGTTAAACAAACATCGTCGTTGGCAATGCGCCAGTTAATGAGGCGCTCAGTGTCTTCATCGGACCCTACAAGATAAACACGGTACTTTTTTTGCACAACACAAATCCATTAATATTATGAGACAATAAAATATAACTTTAATTAGCGCTAAACGTTTAAGTTATTATACTTAAAAACTGAGGGCGCATCTCCGCGGCCGCATCCGGCCGCCATGTTTGCATCATCTCAAAGCTCCTCCCTCCCGCACGCAATGGGTTGTGGGCAATATTAGCCGTTAGCGTGTGCATCGATCTGCACTTCGGATTCTGAAGTCCATTCTGAAGCATTACATGTCAGCATGACAGGCTTTTTTACATCGTAGTATCTCAGTGTTGGTGAACTACTTATACTCAAGTAGAAGTACTGTTACTTCCCAAAAATGTAGTTTGAGTAGAGTAAATGTAGCTGTCCTAAAATCTACTTAAGAGTAAAAGAGTAGCTCCTATAAAGTACTCATGAGTATTGAGTACCGAGTTGCAAAACCTATTTCCCATTATAATGAACACTGTATGCCAACTTTTAAAATACATCACATATCTATGATTAACACTACATCAATATGATTCCAATAAATAAAGGGAGACATGATAACAGAAATGAAAAGATTAAAAAGTTATTTTCAGTACACTGATCACCATTTTAAATCATAATGTATGAAACAATCACATTAAAATAAGTTTATGTGTAGGGTCTAAATTTCCCTTAATGTCGACAGAGCGTTATTGTTGTGCATAAAACATCTCGGGTTACGTATGTAACCCTTGTCCCCTGAAAAAAGCGGAACGAGATGCTGCGCTGAAAAACGCTTTGGGAACACGTCGCGGTTGTGACCAGCTGTGAATATGTATGCAACACGGCAATGAACATTGACCGGAATTTATAGCCTCTGCCGGTGTAATCATTGGACGCACATGGCGCAGTGGCTATAAATAGATGCGACACCGGAGTATCATCAGATATTTTGTCTGAAGAGCAGTCCCGGGGCATTCCAGTGTGGCAGAAAAGCACAGCATCTCGTTGCGCTTTTTTCAGGGAACAAGGGTTACATACGTAACCCGAGACGTTCCCTTTATAAAAAGCTTCACTATGATGCTGCGCTGAAAAGTGCTTTGGGAACGAGAATAACCACGCCGCCGCACTATGGCTGTCCGGACCCCTTACGGTTGTGTAGTGTGCTCACAAGAGCATAAGAGAGCTCAGACATGGGCTTGAGATGTCGACTCAAGGACATAAGAGCCCGGAGTGGCATGAACATCCAAGCTGTAGAATCTAATGAATGTGTGTGGAGAGGACCAGCCTGCCACATCACAAACATGCTGCAGAGGGACCCCACTGGCCAAGGCTTGAGAGGAGGCGACACCTGTGGTAGAGTGAGCCCTAATGCCTACAGGTGAAGCTTGACCGCGTGCCTCGTAGGCCAGAGTAATAACGTCCCTCACCCAATGCAACATTGTCTGCTTGGTGGCGGCCGCCCCCCTGTTGCGGCCCCCATGGCAAACGAATAGTTGCCCTGACTTAAGCCAATGGCTATTGCGGTGGACATAGGTCTGAAGGGCACGGACTGGATGAAGTCTGTGAAGTCTTTCCTGCTCCGGCGTAGAGAATGATGGGGAGCAGATGGCTTTAAGAGTGACCAGGTTTAAGGTCGAGAAAGGCACCTTAGGAAGGTAATCGGGATGAGGGTGCAAAATTGCTTTGGTCAAAATTGCAAACTCTAAACAGGCTGGCAAAAAAGACAGAGCCTGTAGGTCCCCAATTCTCTTTAGAGAGGTAATAGCCATAAGAAAAACCATCTTGAGAGTCAGAAGTCTGTCAGACGCTGACTCTAGAGGTTCGAAGGGGGTCTTAACCAGGCCCTCAAGGACTATTGCTAAGTCCCAAGAAGGGGTCCTGGTCCTTGCATGATACCTCAGTCGCTTGGCTCCATGAATGAAATGGGCGAGTAGAGGATGTCTCCCCAAAGGCACCCCATCCATCAGGGCGTGGCAAGCTTAAATGGCGGCCACATAAACCCTGAGAGTGGTGGGGCATATGCCTGCTGACAGTTTTTCCTGCAGAAAGTCCAGAACTGAAGCAATCTGGCAGTTAACTGGATCTGCGTTATGTGTACGGCACCATTTTTCAAAGACACCCCATTTATTGGCATAGATCCTTCTGTTAGAGGGAGCCCTAGCACTTAAAATAGTCTCGATAACCTCAGGTGAAAGCCCTGTGTCCCTCAGTTGGTACCCTTCAGGGGCTAAACGTGAAGGTTCCACAGATCAGCCCGGGATGAAATATTGTCCCCTGTGCCTGAGACAGAAGGTCCCTCTTGTTCAGAATCGCCCAAGGCGAGCTGTCGAGGAGAGACATTATCTCCGAGAACCATACCATGTTCGGCCAGCGCGGCGCTATCAGTAAGAGGCAAGACCCTTGCTGGCGAACTCTGGCCAAGACTCCCGGGAGCAGAGAAACCAGGGGAAACGCATACAGGCACATTCTGGGCCATGTATGCGCCATCGCGTTCAGACCCAGGGGGGCTGGGTGACTCAGAGAGAAGTAGAAGGGACATTGTGCTGTCTGAGAAGAGGCGAAGAGGTCCACTTCTGCCCTGTAAAATCTCACCCAGATTTGCTCTACTCCCGTCGGTAATTTCTGTCTGGACAGTAAATCTGCTCCCACATTCAGGCATCCAGGGATATAAACTGCCCTGAGTGACAGGAATTTTCCCTGGGCCAAAAGGAGAATCCGATGTGCTAGGGAATTCAGCTGGCGTGAACGTAGACCTCCTTGATGATTTATGTAGGAGACTGCTGTTGTGTTGTCCACCCGCACCAAGACTTACTCTAGAGAAAGTATTTCAGGGCCAGAAACACAGCCATCAACTCGAGACAGTTAATGTGACAATCGAGCTGACGACCCTGCCATTCCCCTTAAGCTGGACGACCACTTAAGACCGCTACCCAGTCTGTCAGAGAGGCGTCTGTCGTTAGCAGCCTGCGACGACAAGATGCACCTAGAGTGGGACCCAAGGTAAGAAACCAGGGTCTGAACCACATAGAAAGGGAACGAAGTCCGAGGCACGTAACCCTTATTTGCCTTAGGGGACTGGCCCTTGGATGAAACCCCCAGGCTTTTAGCCACAGCTGGAACAGTCTCATGTGCAGAAAGCCCAAAGGGATCACCGTGGACGCAGATGCCATGAGACCTAGTATTCACTAGGCCAGTGGTGACCTTGACAGAAATTACACTCACAAATAAATTTATTTGGTCACAAATGCGACCATTTTTAGTCGCAGTTTGGAGCCCTGCACAAGGATGATGATTTATCGACTTTATAGACATTACATTTTTATCGTCTGTTAATGCTGAACTTCTGTAAAGCTGCTTTGAAACGATGTGTGTTGTGAAAGGCGCTATACAAATAAAATTGCCTTGACTTGACTTGACCTAGTATTCATTGATACTGACGAGCAGTGCAACCTTGACCTAGCCTGACTTTGCTCAGGGTGTTCTGAATGGAAAAGATTCGAGCAGGAGACAAATGTGCCCGCATCGTGATCGAATGCCATATAACTCCCAGATAGGTAATTACCTGGGTGGGAGAGAGAACGCTCTTTTGACATTGAGTCTCAGACCCAGAGAAACCAGATGAGCTAAGACGATATCTCTGTGCTGAACTGCCAGTTCTTGGAACTGCGCTAGTATCAGCCAGTCGTCTATGTAATTCAGAATGCGGATACCTCTTTCTACTGTTCTTAGGGCCCACATAGAAATACCGGTCAGAAGTTTCCACGCTACCAGGTTTTCTGAAATGGGTACTAATTTCGACGCTTCCTGTTGAGGGGATGTCGGGTGTTCCGCGTCCTGGAATAAGGCAGGAAGCAGCGGTACACCCAACATTTTGTTGGAAGCCTCTGCCTCCCGAAACACCAGAGGCGGCGGATTTCGTGGGGGTACCGGGATGGGCGAAGTGAATGATACACGCACCCCGTCCCGAGGGAAGCTACCCCCACAGGGCTAGGCACAAGACTGTCAGGGCTATTTCCTTCTAGAAATTACTTCCCTGAGGTCTTGCCTGAGGCTGCTGAGCCCCTCCACCTGAGTGTGGCGAGGAAGAAATTGCCCGAAGGCTTCCTCGTGACTTTTTGCCTCCTGGAATCTGGTGATAGCTACATTCATAGCATCACCAAATAAGCCAGAAGGAAAAACCGGGGCATCGAGAAGGAATGTTTTGTCCTTGTCTCTGTTGCCCGATAGGTTAAGCCACAAGTGTCTCTCCGCCATCCCCACTAGCGTCGAGGTGGTCCTGCACAGCTTTGTGGGGAGAGTGGGTCTCTTTAGCAATGACGCCTAGTCAGGTCTCTTAATTCCACAGCCGCTTTATTATTATGTGCGGGATTTACAGAAGTTCAGTGTCCTTGTGAAACGAAGAGGCGCCAAGGCGCGCTTCCGCTTATGAGGATCAGCTAGATCTGGGGAGAGAGTGAGCGAAAGGGACAAACCCGTCTCTCGCTCCTCAGCCAAATTCATACGAGAGCCCCACGAATGGAGTGTGGGCGCAGACTCCCGGAAGTAAGCAAGGCGAGCGCGAAACATTTTGCCCTAAAACAGATCGCAATGCTCGCACCTGCCCTGCCCCAACGCGAGAGCAGCATGCTCTTCCCCCAAACAAACAAAACAAAACTGATGCATTGTTTGCCTTGATTTTCAGTCATTTTAAAAAAAAATTTGAGGAAAGAGAAAAGGTTCAATGCACACTGCCTTTCCTAGCCTTCCTTTCCTAATACTAACAGATTCTAACTCCTAACAGAGGAAAGAAAGTTTGACAGGCTTGTGATAGCACACAACACAGAATGGCTCTGAAGACAAAAAAATCTGATGATGCTCCGGTGACGCATCTATTTATAGCCACTGTGCCAGGTGCGTCCAATGATTTCACCGGCAGAGGCTATAAATTCTAGTCAATGTTCATTGACGTGTTGCATACATATTCACAGCTGGTCACAACTGAGACGTGTTCCCAAAGCGCTGAAAAGCACAACATCATAGTGAAGCTTTTTGTAAAGGGAATATGTTCAAACAATGCAAGGAATGCAAAAAAATGCTAAATATGCAGGATTACTTGGCACGTCATGTCCTACACAATAGAGGAGGTAGAGCAGGCATGGGAAAAGTTATTAGGTACAAGGGCTACATCACGCTTAAAAAGGAATAATTCACCCCAAAATTAAAATTCTCTCATCATTTACTCTCCCTCATGCCATCCCAGATTTTTAGAAGAATATTTCAGCTCTTTTGGTCCATACAATGAAAGTGAATCGGTGCTAAAATAATGATACTCCACAAATCACATAAATCAGCATAAAAGTAGTCTAATTAATTTGCTTCCAATGGTTTAATCCATGTCTTCAGAAGCGATATGATAGATGTGGTGAGAAACAGAACAATATTTACTATTATACTATTATTATAAGTTTTACTATTAATTCTTCTCTGCTCAGTCAATCTCCACTTTAACTTTAACTTTCACATTCTTCTTGTGTTTTTGGTGATTCACATTCTTCTTGCATATCATCATCTACTGGGCAAAATGTACTTAAATATTGATCTGTTTCCAACCCACACCTGTCATATATTTTCTGAAGTCATGGATTAAACCACTGGAGTTATATGGATTACTTTTATGATGCTTTTTGGAGCATCAACATTTTGGCATCACTTACATTGAATGGACCTGCAGAGATTAAATATTCTTCTAAAAATCTTAATTTGTTGTCTAAAGAAAGAAAGTCATAGACAGATGGCATGAGAGTGAGTAAATGATAAGAGAATTTAAATTTTTTTGTGAATTATTTAATTCAGGCCACACTGTGCTCTTTTTGAGATACAATGTTCAACCTTGATTTAGTTCTTGTACCTTTTTTTAGCCCAGAAATAATTGTGTTCTCATTCTAATGCATTTGTGGCTGGTGGAATATTCTGCTGAAATATTGCACTACAAAGCATTAGACATTAGAAAAAAAACATGATAAAGGCTAAGCATAACTATAAATAATTTTATCATCTCTACTTTCCTGGTAATTTATTATACCAATTAACACACTCCCTGCATCAGTGGTCAGTGTTATTAAAAAACTAACAATACTTTCAAAAAAATTATTATTAAAAATATCACTGTTTTATTCTATTACATCAATACTTTTAAATCTACTCAAGTTATTCGGCCAAAAGTAGTGAGTGGTTTTCTTATTTCCTTGTTATTGTTGTTTGATTAATTGCCTTTATATGACATAGCCCACTAGACAGTTCTCAATTCAGATACATGTACACTTCAAGCAGGGGCACTGCTAGACATAAAGCTCTACTGGGGCACAGGCCCCCATTACTCATATCGCTTTTTTTATTGTTCCTTGAAAGCCTGCGGTGTGCAAGAAGTGTGCAACACAATGCACTATACAAACTTTCCTTGCTTAACCCAATATTCTTACACTGCAACAAGTACTGGGAAAAGTAAACATGTAAAGATATGAATCTTTATGAAAATATTTATTTAAGTCAAGTCAAGTCAAGTCAATTTTATTTGTATAGCGCCTTTCACAACACACATCGTTTCAAAGCAGCTTTACAGAAGTTCAGCATTAACAGACGATAAAAATGTAGTGTCTATAAAGTCGATAAATCATCATCCTTGTGCAGGGCTCCAAACTGCGACTAAAAATGGTCGCATTTGTGACCAAATAAATTTATTTGTGAGTGTAATTTCTGTCAAGGTCACCATTGGCGACAGTAAAAGTTTACTCCCTTTTGATTTTAAAATTTGCATTACATTTCCCGAGATACATAACAAAAGTTTATATCAAAGAAATAGCGGGGAAAACGGAGTTCATTGCAGGAACTAACCATTTCAAAAAAGAGACTGTTAGAAAACACGGTGACAGTAACAAGCATAAAAATGCACGTGATCACATAATTGCGAAGAATGCTCCACAGACTACACTGTTAGCGAGCTGCGGGACGAAAAGGAATGGATGGAGTTAAAAAATTTAAAATATTTGGCGCCTGTTTTTCCCCCTGTAGGAGCCATTGGCTCCTTAATTGATTTTTTGTTTGGAGCCCTGTTGTGGAATTAGATAAGATATGATTCTTTATCGTGTTTAAAAATAATTAAATAATAATTGTATTAATAACCCCAGTGAGCAAGCCGAAGGCGACTGTGGCAAGGAACACAAAACTCCAAAAGATGATTGTTAATGGAGAAAAATAACCTTGGGAGAAACCAGACTCACTGTGGGGGCCAGTTCCCCTCTGGCTAACATCATGAATAATGTAAATAAGAATTATTTATAGTTAAAACATGATTTAAAAAAAAAAATGATTAAACTTATTAAGTGCTAAGGGTCAGTATTTAGACAGTGATTGTGTTTGAACTGCAAGATTAGTGACCAGTGTCTTTGAAGTCCATCCTTGATTAAATTCCAGAAGTTCACTTAGATGCAATTGTCCTTGTTTGGCTGATGAAGGCTTTTGTTGGCAATAATTAGTCTATGTATCCCATTTCAAGATCCTGGTCCATGGTGATGGGGCATCTGAAGTCTCCGTGAGAGGCTGGATACAAACTGGAGCTGACGAACGCTATTTACCTCGGGACTGGCGTCCCGAGATAACAGCAGAAAAGCAGATGGGAAATAATTAGCATAGCTGATGTTCATAATATTAATGCATTATAACTGATTCAGCAGTAGTATAAAAAGTAAGCATTATGTGAATGCTTGGTTAAAGAGGTGTCTTTAATCTAGTTTTAAACTGGGACAGCGAGTCTGAGCCTCGAACAATATCAGGAAGGCTATTCCAGAGTTTAGGAGCTAAATGTGAGAACGCCCTCCCTCCATTAGTGGACTTAGATATCCTAGGTATGACCAGAAGCCTCGAATTTAGTGATCTTAAAGAGCGCGATGGATTGTATGGCGATAGAAGATCCGTTAAATACACCGGAGCTAAACCATTTAGGGCTTTATAGGTCAGTAGTAATACTTTGTCATTGATACGGAACTTAATTGGTAGCCAGTGTAGAGATGATAAAATCGGTGTTATGTGATCATATTTTCTTGACCTAGTAAGAACTCTAGCGGCTGCATTTTGGACTAACTGTAGCTTGTTTATTGAGGATGCAGGGCAACCAGCTAATAAAGCATTACAGTAATCTAGTCTCGAGGTCATGAATGCATGAACTAACTTTTCTGCATCAGAAACAGATAGCATGTTACGTAGCTTAGCAATGTTTCTAAGGTGGAAAAAGGCTGTTCTCGTAACAGATGAAATATGATTTTCGAAAGTCAAGTTGCGGTCTAGTATAACACCCAGGTCTTTTACTGTAGTGGATAATGTAACAGGACATCCTTCTAAATTAAAGTTGTATTGTAAGGGATTTTGTGGGTAGTTTTTTGGACCAATAAGTAATACCTCCGTTTTATCGGAATTTAATAACAGGAAATTACGCGTCATCCAGCATTTTATATCTTTAAGACACTCTGTCAAGTTAGATAAGTTAGTGTTTTCATCTGGTCGTGATGAGATATATAATTGGGTGTCATCAGCATAACAGTGGAAATTAATTCCATGTTTTCTTATAATTTTACCAAGTGGTAGCATATATATTGAGAATAATAGAGGGCCTAACACAGATCCTTGTGGCACTCCATAGTCTACTGATGTTATTTTTGATTTTTCCCCATTTAAACAGACAAAATGGTAACGGTCTGATAAGTACGATCTAAACCAGCTTAATGCCTGTCCCTGAACACCAGTGTAGTTTTGTAGTCGATCCAAGAGTATTTTATGATCTATAGTGTCGAACGCAGCGCTAAGATCGAGTAGAACTAATATTGAGATGCAGCCTTGGTCAGAAGCTAAAAGTAAATCATTTGTAATTTTAACTAGCGCAGTTTCTGTGCTATGATGCGGTCTGAATCCTGACTGAAATTTTTCATAGATATCATTTTCTTGCAAGAAAGAGCACAATTGAGCGGACACAACTTTTTCTAATATTTTAGACATAAATGGAAGATTTGAGATGGGTCTGTAATTTGCTAGGTTATTTGGATCTAGTTGTGGTTTCTTAATGAGAGGTTTTATAACTGCCAGCTTAAATATTCTTGGAACATGACCTAAAAATAAAGACGAGTTAATAATATTGAGAAGAGGCTCTTCCACTACAGGTAACACTTCTTTCAGTAGTTTAGTGGGTATTGGATCTAGTAAACATGTTGTTGGTTTAGATGCAATGATAAGTTTATTTAGCTCTTCCTGTCCTATAGTTGTAAAGCGGTGTAGTTGTTCTTGAGGGGTGATAATTGAGGCTGAATCATAAGACACCATAAAAGATTGTACATTAACAGTTGTGTTTACAATTGTGTTTCTGATGTTTTCTATTTTCTCAGTGAAGAAATTCATAAAATCATTACTACTAAACTGTAACGGAATATTTTGCTCAGGTGATCTCTGTTTATTTGTTAGTCTAGCCACGGTGTTAAATAAGAACCTTGGATTATTTTGGTTATTTTCTATTAGTTTGCGGAGGTGCTCAGCCCTGGCTGTTTTTAGAGCCTTTTTGTAACGTGACATACTGTCTTTCCATGTGATTCTAAAGACCTCTAAATTAGTTTGTTTCCATTTACGCTCCAAGTTACGAGTTTCTCTCTTGATAGCATGCGTAGCACTGTTGTACCATGGTGCTCTAGTTTTTTCTCTAAACTTTTTTAATCTAATTGGTGCAACAAATGTAAGTATCTTCAACATACTGTACATTGATATTCTCAACATGTTTTATGGCAGAAAATGCATACACTGTATATGAAAATAAAAAAATGTCTCAGAATGAGCAGAGAGCTGGTTGCTAGGCAGAGAGTTGGTTGCTAAACTGGCTGAGTTTGCTTGCGAAACTAGCTGAGCTATCTCTAACTTTATAAATTCAGAAGTGTCGTTTCTATAAATTAATAACTAGATAGCTAACATTATTGGTGTAAGTTTAAACTGACGTTTGAAACTCATTAATTTACTTGCAACTACAACTCAAAACAAGCCAAACCATAGTCCTTTTTAGTCGCAAGGTAATTAGCACACAGCAGCCATAGTTACTGCAACCTGTTTATGTAGTGTCCTAAACTAGTGCTAGCAAATTAAATTAATAATTTCATATCAAAAAGATTGATTCAATGTTATCTTACTCAATCAACCGTACTACAGAACACAAAAATGTGTTTATATTCTTTGCAATTCCATAGGGTTTCTTGAGACTTGATGCTTTTTCATCTGATGTCTGAAACCTGACTCTGATGACTGAGGATGTAGTTTGTTTATCAAGTCTTACCTCCCTCAAACTCATCTCTCCTTTCTGCTTTCCTGTCCCTGCTTCGTCCAAAGAATTTTATGATGTCCATCTACAGGAGCCAATAATGTTTGAGTCAAAATAAGATCATCAATTTTATTTAGAAACTTACTTTATTTTCATCATGTTTTCATAGCCTACCTCTTCTGACTTGCGTGCAACACCTGGGTAGGGTTGCACCAGCTGTGAGTAAGTGCCCCAGTAAAAGGGGTCTAGAGATGCCCCAGACTTCAAGTCCAACATTTTGATGCAAATATGCTTTTTGTCCCAATGTTTAAATTCACTTTAGAGATAAACAACTGCATTTATATTAAATCCTCATCAAGATGGGCATTGGCGGAATTATAAAGTGTATTTGATCATTTAGGTTCATAAGCGCATTAGTGCTCAAATATTAGCCCCCTATCAATCAAACAGCACGCATTGACAAACGTCAGGAAATAAAAAGCCAATCTTTTATATTTCATCTAGATCAACCAACCAGTGGTGCTCTTGCGATCATGATTGATGTAATGAACACCCCTGTTCTAGACTGAATACTACTCAAAAGTTTGATTGAGGACATCTCTCTTTTTTCCGATAAACATCTAGATAATTTTATTGCCCATCCCTATTGATAACATTGCATTCATCTCTCACAGCAGCCCAAAAATCTCAGAGATATATAGTTAAATTACAGGCTATGTTATTGACACACAGAATCTAGTAAGCATAAATATGAAATTTACCTCGATATATTTCTTCAAATTAGAGGTGGGATTAATGCTGATATCTCAAGTCAAGTCAAGTTTTTATTGTCGTTTCAACCATATACAGTTAGTACAGTACACAGCGAAACGAGACAACGTTCTACTTAAAACAACATAGGACAAACACAGAACCACATGAGACTACATAAACTAAATAAAATACCTATATAAAGTGCATGTGCAAACGTGTGCAAAAAGTACGGGACAGTACAATAAATTACTAACAATGAACAGGACAAGTGAGAGACAGTGCAGCGCCAACCAGTACACAGTAGTGCAAAAAGATGACAGTTTCTAAAAATTCCAACTGTAAACACTATGAGATAGTGTTCTATTCCTGTTAGTGAGGTAGCAGCCAGGTATAAAGTGACAGTAATTAAAGTGCAACTCAGGACATTTGTGTGTGTGTCAAACCAGTCTTTGTTTATTGAGGAGTCTGATGGCCTTGGGGAAGAAGATTTTATACAGTCTTGCCGTGAGGGCCTGAACGCTTTGGTACCTCTTGCCAGACGGCAGGAGGGTGAAGAGTTTGTGTGAGGGGTGTGTGGGGTCGTCGTGCTGGTGACTTTGCGGATGCAGTGTTTTTTGTAAATGTCTTTGATGGAGGGAAGAGAGACCCCGATGATCTTCTCAGCTGTCCTCACTAGACTCTTCAGGGCTTTGCGGTCTGAAACAGTGCAAGTCCCAAGACCAGGCAGTGATGCAGCTGCTCAGGATGCTCTCAATATCCCCTCTATAGAATGTAGTGTGGATGGAGGGTGGGAGATGTGCTTTCCTCAGCCTTCAAAGAAAGTTGAGATGCTGCTGGGCTTTCTTGGCAATAGAGCTGATGTTGAGAGACCAGGTGAGGTTCTCCGCCAGGTGAACACCAAGGAATTTGGTGCTCTTGATGTTCTCTACAGAGGAGCCGTCGATGTTCAGCGGAGAGCAGTCACTCTGTGCTCTCCTAAAGTCAACAACCATCTCTTTTGTTTTGTCGCATTCAGAGACAGGTTGTTGGCTCTACACCAGTCCGTTAGCCGCTGCACCTCCTCTCTATATGCTGACTCGTCGTTCTTGCTGATAAGACCCACCACGGTCATGTCATCGGTGAACTTAATGATGTGGTTCCAGCTGTGCATTGCTGCACAGTCGTGAGTCAGCAGAGTGAACAGCAGTGGACTGAGTACACAACCCTGGGGGGCCCCAGTGCTCAGTGTGGTGGTGGTGGAGATGCTGTTCCCGATCCAGACTGACAGGTCTCCAAGTCCAGGATCCAGTTGTAGAGGGAGGTGTCCAGGCCCAGCAGGTACAACTTTCCAATCAGGTGATAAGGAATGATTGTGTTGAATGCTGAGCTGAATTCTATGAACAGCATTCGAACATATGAGTCCTTTTTATCTAGGTGGGTGAGGGCCAGATGGAGAGTGGTGGCGATGGCATCGTCTGTTGAACGGTTGGGACAATACGCAAACTGCTAGTGAGGGGGGCAGCTGGGTCTTAATGTGCCTCATGACGAGCCTCTCGAAGCACTTCATGATGATGGGTGCGATGGGACAGTAGTCATTGAGGCAGGACACTGAAGACTTCTTTGGCATGGGGATGATGGTGGAGGCCTTAAAGCACGTTGGAACGATGGCACTGCTCGGAGAGATGTTGAAGATGTCGGTAAGAACATCTGCCAGCTGGTCTGCACATCCTCTGAGCACCCTGTCAGGAATGTTGTCTGGTCCAGCAGCCTTCCGTGGGTTGACTCTACATATAGTTTTCCTCACATCAGCCGTATTAAGACAGAGCACCTGGTCGTTGGGAGGAGGGGTGGTCTTCCTTGCCACCACATTGTTCTGTGCTCCAAACCTAGCGTAGAAGTCATTCAGCGCATCTGGAAGGGAGACATCTTTGTCACAGGCAACTGATGTTGTCCTGTAGTTGGTGATGGCCTAGATGCCCTGCCACATGCACTGTGTCACCACTGTCTTGGAAGTGACTGTGGATTCTCTGGGCGTGTGTACGCTTTGCCTCTTTTATGGCCCGGTACAGTTTGGCCCTCACTGTTCTTAGGGCAGCCTTGTTGCCTGATCTGAAGGCGGAGTCTCGGGTCCTCAGCAGCGCATGCACCTCCTTAGTCATCCACAGCTTCTGGTTGGAGTGTGTGGTGATGGTCTTGGAGAAGGTGACATCATCAATGCACTTGCTGATGTAGCTGGTCACTGATGCTGTTTATTCCTCCAAGTTGGTAGAGTTGCCATATGTTGCAGCCTCCCTAAACATGTGCCAGTCAGTACAATCAAAACAGTCCTGAAGAGCAGAGATGGCTCCTGCTGGCCAGGTTTTCACCTGCTTCTGGAGCAGTTTTGTGCATCTGACAAGCGGTCTGTATGCTGGAATTAGCATAACAGAGATGTGGTCTGAGTAGCCGAGGTGGGGGCAGGGCTCCGCCCGGTACGTGCCTGCGATGTTTGTGTAAACAAGATCAAGCGTGTTCGCCCCTCTCGTTGCAAAATCCACATACTGAAGGAATTTAGGGAGCACTGTCTTGAGATTTGCATGGTTGAAATCTCCGGCGACAATAAACAGTCCGAAACGAGGCGAGCCCGTCTAGCTGAATGGCGGCATCCGGAACTCTGTCGCTGAGCCACGTCTCCGTGAAAACAAAGATGCAGCAGTCTCTAAGCTCACGCTGCGTAGTCTGCTGGAGTCGGATGTAGTCGGATGTAGTCCAGTTTATAGTCCAGGGAGCAAACATTTGAGAGCAGGATAGACGGGAGAGCCGGCCAGCTAAAGTTTGTTTTTAGCCTAGCATGGACCCCCGCCCTCTTGCCGCACTTTTGCTTCTTCGCAAACCACTTACGACATCCCCTCCCCCGGCTACAGGCATCAGGCGACGCCAAGGTCTGGAGGCCTGATCTCCGCAGCAAGCCGAGTTTGCATAGCTTCTCTTGCAGATCACCATGCAGCTTGGTTGTTGCATGGATCTTATATTTTAGCATGTCTGGTGATGTTAGACATGAACACCTGTTTCTCCTATTTCCATTTGCTGTAAAAGTTGGGCTAAGTGACAAAAATAGCACCATTTTGAATCCGGAGTGGCCACTGCGTGCTACCGTGCCGCCATCTTCTTTGCATAATGTGATGTCTCTGTAACATTTTAATCCTGAGATTGGGAGGGCACTCCAATTATGGCAGGTGTAATAATAACATTGACAAAATTATAATCCCTCCTGTTAACCCCTTTTTTAATAAAGCTACAGTCAAATGGATTTGAGGACTCAGCCTCCATAGGAAGATATGTTACTTGTGTAAATAGGATGTCTCTGTTAACTTTTAATCCTGAGATTGGGAGGGCATCCAATATTGGCAGGTGTAATGATAGCATTGCCAAAATGATAATCCCCCGTTAAACCTATTTTATTAAAGCTACAGTCAAATGGTTTTGAGAACACAGCCTCCATAGGAAGATATGTCCCCAGTGTAAATGTGATGTCTCTGTGAATTTTTAATCCTGAGATTGAGAGGGCACTCCAATTTTGGCAGGTGTAATGAAAGCATTGGCAAAATGATAATCCCCCTAGGTAAACCCATTTTATTAAAGCTACAGTCAAATGGTTTTGAGGACACAGCCTCCATAGGAAGATATGTCCCCAGTGTAAATGTGATGTCTCTGTTAACTTTTAATCCTGAGATTGAGAGGGCACTCCAATTTTGGCAGGTGTAATGATAGCATTGGCAAAATGATAATCCCCCCAGGTAAACGCATTTTATTAAAGCTACAGTCAAATGGTTTTGAGGACACAGCCTCCATAGGAAGATATGTTACCAGTAAAAATGTGATGTGTCTGTGACATTTTAATCCTGAGATTGGGAGGGCACTCCAATTTTGGCAGGTGTAATATAACATTGCCAAAATTATAATCCCCCCTGATAAACCCATTTTATTAAAGCTACAGTCAAAATGCTTTTGAGAACACAGCCTTCATAGGAAGATATGTCACCAGCATAAATGTGATGTGACCTCAAAATGCTGAGTTGAGGGAGAGCAATATCATTTTAGCTGGGGTTCAGATGAGATTGCCGAAATTATTCTGCCCACAGGTAAACCCATGTAGTTATGGATAATGGATATTACAATTGATATGCTATAGCCAAAGGATATTATTACAGTTAAGATTAATCTTTATACAAAAAATAAGCAGAAATTAGCTTGTTGCAGTACGTGAGCAAATAAATACTTGCACTGTGAGAATAGACGTTTAAGTATATTACAATGTAAAATCTTTAAATCCTTTAGCAATTTTGGGATCTACCATTCCCCTTTGGTGAAAATGTGAGTATGCTATCCACAAACATAATGGCTCACTTATTTAACTTACCCTCATATATTCACTTCCATTGTCAGATTTGTCTGTGTACCTTACTATCTAACAATATGTTACTTATTCTCTTATTTACGGTCTTGTTGTATATACACACATTTCATCAATGTACTTTAGTATGTTTATTGAAATTGTATGTGTAAACTATAATGATACAGATTAATAAATATCAATTTGTATGATGTTCATATTTAGGTCCAGTGATAAGAGTTCATATAGTCAATATTACATATAAAATGACTAGAATAACACCATAACCTACATGAATAGCATTTTTAATGCAGTTCAATTCTACGTTTTTTTTTATCTGTGAAAGAAGTGAAATTCCTTGAATGATTGTTCCACCAATGTGCAGTCCTCTTACACATCATATACATATTACACTTTTTTGCATAATGTACACATTTGACATAATAAACATATAAAAATGCACATTCCACAAACAGATTATTCACAACTGCAACACTAGCAACATACGGTGTAATGCTTGCACTGTCGAAGCCTCTGCTTAGTTTCAGCTTCCGTTGTTACTTAATCAAAATTCATTTACATAATGTTTTTTAATTCACATTTTCATACATTTAAATAATAAATTACTACGTTGCCTTTGGGTTAATTGTGTGAAAAAGATTGATTATAAACACTTTTAAGATGGAAGAGTTTCAAACTCGCTGCACCACTGTCTCGTCAACTGACGTCATGCGCGTGCGCGAGGGGCACTCAGATTCTGGCAGGGATTCCAGGGATTTCGGCACAACACCGGCCGTGAACGCAGATCTCACGTCACAAATATGCCAGTATTTATTATCATCATTAAAACAGTTTTTGACTAATTACTAATTAGATGGCTGCTCCTGCTTTCCCTTTTATCTACAAGTATTTTGTTTAGTCCCCTTAGATAGTAAACACTTAATTATAGTAGCATCTCTACCCAGAGGTCATGACCACTAAATTTACAAAGATAGACCAACATACCCAAGTTAAAATAGTTTTATATGATCATGCCATAGTTTCCTATGTATACTTAGCTAGAAAATATTACAATAACCAGAGGTTTAGAATTATTTAAAATTAAAATTTAGAATATTAAAATTACACACATTATATGTGGGATCATCTGACTACAGAGAACCATGAACAATGTGTCACGTTTCCTTAAATACCCAAACCATGAACAAAGGGAATTTTGGGAGTGGTCAGGTTTGGAAGTCCTGGGGATATACCTCATTAACATACAGTCAGGGATGGGGACAGACCTCCAGAATTATACAGCATTTGGCTAAGACCTTATAACTTTGTTAACAATAGTTTTATCAACATGGGAAAGAGACCATATACCAGTCACACTGAGACATTTTAAATGATACCAAACATGCCAAGTCACATTATTTGTATAGATCAGACATGATATTTTGATGCATGTAGATCTTAGGTGAGTTTGAAGTGTGTGGAGTGGAGGGGGGCGGGGCCGGGCTGGAATGTTGCACGCCCGGTCCCCAATCGGCCTGATGGGGCGTGCGAGGGATAAAGGCGGCCGGTGATGACGGTTCGAGAGAGAGAGCTTAATCACGGACATGTCCGTTGTCCTATGTGTTTGTTTATGCTTTTGTTTTAAGTTCTTCATTAAAATATTATTTATATTGACAAGCTGGTTCTCGCCTCCCCCTTGCCCATCGTAACCCCGTGTTACAAAGTGATTCTGAGCTGAAGGGGAAGGAGGAGTAGAGGGGGGCAGATGTTTGTGAGTTTTTCGAGAATAGGCCTAAATTGGCCTGAGGTGAGATAGAGGTGAGATTTGTGTTTTATTGTCCTTGCTCAGTAGGATGTATTGACTAAGGTGAACATTTTCTTCTGTGTGAGAGTTTTTATGATGATCTATTTCCATATTGAGAGGAGTGGAAGGGTAGTCTCCAGGAGCTGAAAGATTTCAGCATTCCAAGATGCTACCACCCTCAGTCTTTTGGTGACATAGTCAGGACGGAACTGCACCACTTCTTGGATGCAAGCAATCTAGGATCTGGTGCATGTTCTTATCTTAGGTTCTAAAATGACAAAGATGAAATACACTGCAGTCTTGTGATGGCCAAGGCTAGAGTTGCACCCACGAAGATCAAAAGTATTCCACGATTGGAACTGACTGCAGCTGTAGTTTCTGCAAAAATGAGTGCTATGTTAAAGGCTGAGCTGGAGATGAAGATCGATCAGGAGTTTTTCTGGACTGATTCTCAGGTTGTGTTGGCATATGTCAATAACGAAGCAAGAAGGTTTCATGTGTTTCGCGCAAATCGTGTTCAGCTGATAAGAGAACTCACAGATACAAACCAGTGGTATTATTTAAGCACATGTGAAAATCCTGCTGATCATGCCTCAAGAGGTCTTTATGCCTCAGACATAACCTCAACAACCTGGATATCAGGACCCAAATTCCTATGGGAATGAGAAGTATGTCCAACACTTAACCCTTCAAATAAGCTACTTGTGAGTGACCCTGAAGTCAGATCAGCTCAAGCACTTGTAAGCAAAAGTAACGATAATCTGGACTTTCTTAGCTGATTCAGTCGCTTTTCTTCTTGGAGAACACCCCTTAAGGTGATTGCTCGAATAAAACGGCTGACTTCAAAACAAGAATGCCCCAATGACATTGTGATTGTGAGAGAATACGAAAGGGCTTCTGAGATTGTGATTAAGCTTCTCCAACAGCAAGTTTTCTCCCAAGAGATAAAGATAATTCAAGGAGGAAAAGTTCTTCAGAACTCGAGTACACTCTTTCACCTTGATCCCATTTTGAGAGGTGGTTTCCTTTGTGTTGGAGGAAGGTTGAAGCAATCATCTCTCAGTGAAGAGTCATTTTTGCCTAAATTTTGCCTAAAGACAACCACATCACCAGACTTATTTTGGCCCACTACCATGCCAAAGCTTGCCATCAAGGGAGGTATCAAACACTAATGGAGCTCAGAGCAAATGGATTTTGGGTCCTCGGTGGTAGTAAATCAGTTGCTAAATTGATACACAGATGTGTTCAATGCAGAAAGCTCAGATGGCCAACAGAGGAACAGTGAATGGCTGAGTTTCCTTAGGAGCATGTTGAAGTCTCTGACCCTTTTTCCTACTCTGGTATGGACTGCTTTGGCCCATTTGTCATAAAGAAGGGTCGGAAAGAGTACAAGAGGTTTGGACTCATCTTCACTTGCCTCTCTTCTCGAGCTCTTCACATCGAAATGCTTGAAGATCTGTCAACAGACACATTTATCAATGCCCTGAGATGTTTCATCAGTCTTCGCGGAGCCATTCGTTAACTCCACTGTGACTGTGGCACCAATTTTGTGGGCGCTAGAAATGAGCTCAAAGAAGCTCTCAAAGAATGTGATGTCAAGGCACTGGAAGTTTTCCTAATTGAAAAACAATGTGAATTCATCTTTAATGCCAACTCAGCAAGTCACACTGGTGGATTCTGGGAACGACAGATCAGGACTGTGTGAAATGTACTGAATGCTACGCTTTCTCAGTGTCCAGGCAGACTTGATGATTCCTCTCTTAGAACCTTGTTCTATGAAGTGATGGCTATCGTCAACAGTCATCCATTAACTGTAGATGGTATCAATGACCCCAAGTCACTAGAACCCTTGACAACTAACCATCTCATTCTGATGAAGTCAAAGATTGCTCTTCCTCCACCAGGCAAATTTATGAAGGAAGACATGAATGCAACAAAAAGGTGGCGCCGAGTCCAATACCTGATTGAACAGTTTTGGAGTCGTTGGAAACGAGAATATTTCATGAACATCTCTATACGGCAGAAGTGGCATGTGCCCCGACACAATCTCAAAGTAAATGACATAGTCATCATCAAAGAAGACATGCTGCCAAGAAAGCAGTGGCAGTTAGGTTGAGTTGTTGAAATAATTCAGGGGAGTTATGGCTTAGTTCGAAGAGTAAAGATTCAAACAAGTGAGCGAAAATCAAAGAGTAAGCAAGAACACTCCATGCCTACAATTATTGAGCGACCAATTCAGAAGTTAGTGGTGCTACTTGAGAGTGAGTGACTGGCATAGGTGACACACTTGTATCAGACAATTCGTTTTCTAACAAGTGATTTGTCAATGCATATTCTTAAATCAGAATTTAAGAGTGGTCATCAAAGTTTGAAATCATGTATGATTTATTCTATTTTTATGTGTTCGTTCATCATAACATGATTGGTGGGAGTGTAATGACCGGCCCCTTTAATTTGTATTGCTTTATAGAGGGCGTAAGGTACGCAAGGGGATTTCTTTTGCAACACAGAAGAGCGTTCACGTGTGTTACACAAGCTCACACAAATAAGCTCTAACTAAAAAATTTAAAGATTTTTTGTTTAGTAACCTTTTGGAAAGCGGAGCGAGGTATGTTATGTTTTGTGTTCATTTCATGATAATTTCATAGTGCTTTTGATTTCTTATTTTGAGCATAATATTTGTAATTAAACTTTGGCTAATAATATATGTTTCTTATGCTGTGAACGCTTAATTTCATATTGGGAACACGTATTTATATTTGTTTATTCTTTATTTGTCTTTCTGTGTAGTTTTACGGTGCTTTATGATGTATTTTGAGGAGATTTGAAGTGCTGTGATGTGATATACGACGAATCACAATGTTCAATACAGTGCTGCAGAACAATGTGATACATGAAACTGATTGAATTCAAACAAAAGCATCACTGAACATTAAAGTTTATTGCATCTGAAGCTAAATAAACAAAGGCACCTGTAGGAAACTCTCTGCCTCCTTCTTTCAATACCAAAAGGCCGCTACACTGTTCATGAGTCATCCATAACAGATGGCGCCAAATCTGCATTTGATGGGTCATGAGACTCTCCCTAGCCAACCATGTTGATAGATAAAAATAAAATCAGACAGGGAAGTAGCGAACACAGAAAATAGCACAGTAAAAGTGCAGTTACAGAACTTATAATATTCTCAAGTAAAAGTAATTTTTAAACTACTTAAAGTACAATTCTTTGGAAAAGTAGTTAATTACAGTGATGTGAGTATTTGTAATTTGTTACTTTACACCCCTGGTCATAGAAATCATGAATGAAGTACTACACATTTGATAAAACATTTATTTGAAAGTTCTTACAAATTATTTGAAATTCACCAGGGGTTTTGGTCCTTGGACACTGGGTTGTCTGTCTAACTGATTTAAAAAATATAAATTATGAGCTGGATATTCTGTGGGATGCTATCATCAAGGATGAATATTTTTTTCAACCTAAATCCCAATTACACTGAATTTAGAGTTATTCAACGTCCTTATGTAAGACTTCGCTCTCTAGAAATGTCCCCCAACATTTTTAATACTGTTTAGCCAACATTTAAAAGATTTATGACATAAAAATCACACGTAACACAGTTTAACAATCCATTTTATTGTGATGATACAAATTGTGTCAAAAAGTGTCAGATACAATTATTGAACAAGTATCTAATTCACTCGCATGAAATAATGGAGAAAACAAACATCAACTTTAAAAAATGCTGTTAACAGTCCTTTCCAACTCATCCTACTCATAGTCTATTTCATCTTCCAGTTTATTTTGTCCTTCCGTGTTTCTTTTGATTTCAAACAGTTCACATTTCTAAGATCTTGGACCATATGTCTCTGTCGATCTCCACATGATCTCGTTGTGAAGTCAAAGAAGTTGGAGGAGGAATCATTCTGATGATATCATCATGCAAATACCATAGGACAAAGTCCCGTGTTGGCCAGAAAAAGCGGTTGGCTCCAATCTGTTGCATACATTTAATTTGCATCATAATCATATTTTAGACAACACTACTGGCCGATGATGTCTGAGTTTAAGAAATTTCGTACAGGTCCTGACTGTTATCCTACTGTGTGGGTGCTGTTGCCTGAACCTCAAATGTAAAGGTTTTGGTATTATAACATTGACACTCCAGGGTCTGTCTTGCTGAGCAAAGCCATCTTACAACATGGTAACTGATATGTCTCTGGGTAACTGTTACTACTTGGTGAATGCACATGGTTGACGGCACCACTGGGAAACTCTATGGCATATTCTTTGTGGCTTCATCTACATTATCCTCACTTATGTAGAACAATTTTACTGAGGTCTGTGCATCCACCAGTGTATTGAAGAAGAGCTCAGCATGTCTTTCCCGTGGCTGACAAGTCTGTCAGCAGTCCTTTTGAGGAGGCCTCCAACTCCATCTGGCGTACACTTGCCGTGACTCGCCTCAAAAAATTTCCAGGTGCCGGATTGGAACCCATATTGCTGCAGCTTAGTACAAAACAGATAGAAATTGCCTTTCTGTCTGTATTGTGTGCTCGGCTCATCACTGAAGAAATGCACCACAGTCACATTAGGATAGGAAGCCTTGACCAGTTTGAGTAATGGGGATATATGGGTCCATATGGCTGCTGGGCCTTTCAATTAGCTGATTGTGCCAAAGCACATGTTCTTCCACTCCACCAACGTGTAGAACTCCTGTGTGTAGTGTTGCCTGGTGCTGGTTCAAAGCGAAGTGTATGGCTTGTATTTCAGAGGAGTACTTGCAAGCATAGTTTTCGGAGAAATCTACATTAATTAACCATTCGTGATCTTTCATACTTCTTTTTAGTTACCTATAGTAAGTAAATTGCCGTTTTATGTTAAAGGTGTCTTCTGAAGTTTTTAAATTGGCATTGAAAGAGCTCAAGCAGGTTCTCCAAAGACATCTCCATCCTCTTTTTAACTGTTATTTTAACAGACACTTTTTCCTTTTCACTTTTCTTGTTCTTTTTCTCTCGGAGAACAGCCTCCATTGTCCACTGTGTGAAAAAAACGCTTGCAAATCCCCTTCAGATACAACTGGAAAGTCTCTCACTTTGCAGTTGGGACATTCATTGTAAATGCAGTCCTTCAAGTTTGAATCACAGCATATTGATGAATGCCACAAAGGCTGAACTGGTCATGTGAACTGCCGATGCAGGTGTAGGCAAGCTACTGCGAGCGTAAGAACAGATGCATTTTGGCTGCACGGAGCCTCCCTAGATGCCCCAAAATGTTGGGTGCTTCCCCATAGCCCTGAGGTGGGGGAAGGAGACGTGTCCAGTATGGGAGCAGGCCACACCAGCCGCAGTCTTTTCTCTCTAAGTCTTTCTCTCCACTTAGAAATTAGAATCAGCTGGGGCCCTAAATGCTCATAAAATGCACCGTGCAAGGCGTTCTTTTCTGTTCCTATTCTTTCAGGGGGAAAAAACCCCACGGGGGCCACACCCTACCCTTCTTGGGGGAGAGGGTATGAAAGTGGCAGATACATTATATGAACCCACCGGGCCACACATGGGAAAGGTGTGGTGGTAGGTCTGACCCTTCGTGGGAGATGGGTTTTCTACAAGCACAGCAGCCGGGTAGAGGAGACACCTGTGGAAACATCTGTGTAGCCGAGACCTGTGGAGCACTTACCCCAGTATAGGGTCTGTTAGCACACGTACTGGGTCTGACTACGGATTCCTCTGCTGAATTTGTGAGTCAGAGGGCTAGGACATGCATGGGAGAAAGAGCGGATGGCTTCAACTACCTTGGAGGGGAAAGGCGCTATGAACAATCGATACACCCGGCCAGCTGTCCGTGTAATGAAACTTACCTGATCGTACCTGAAAGAACACGGAACAAGACTGGCTCATCCTAGAGATTGTAGGATCTCACGAAGGTATTGGGTGTTGCCCAGCCCGCTGCCCTACAGATGTCTGCTGGAGATGTGCCATTGGCCAGTGCCCACGAGGATGCCACACTTCTTGTGGAGTGTGTTCGAACCCACAAGGGGCGGGCATGGACTGGACCTTGTATGCTAGCACTATGGCGTCTATGATCCAGTGGGCAAGCCTTTGTTTGGAGACAGTGTTCCCTTTCCACTGTCTGCCAAAGCAGACAAAGGGCTGCTCAGAGTGTCTAAAGCTCTGTGTGCGGTCCAAGTAGATGCCAAAACACGCACCCGACACAGCAATGATAAGGCTGGGTCTGCCTCCTCTGGGGGGCAGCACTTGCAGGTTCACCACACAATGTGTGCCGTGTCACCATGCGATGTGTACCGTGTCACCATGCGTGCCTCGGGACTTGGGTCTTGAGCCATGCTGTAGCAGTCTCAAGTGCATCAACCCTCCGCTAAGGATGCCATATGGCCCGGGAGCCTCTGAAAATATTTCAGTGGGACTGACATTTGCTGCTTGGATAAGTTCAGGCAGTTCAGCACCGACTGCGCACACTCGTTTCTGAGGTGCACTATCATTGACACTAGTCTAAACACATGCCGAGAAAACAGATGCTCTGAACCGGGGAGAGCTTTCTCTTTTCCCAGTTGACCCGAAGCCCTAAAGGGTGCGTGAGCACCAGGTCCCTGTTTGCACACAGTAACTCTCGAGAGTGTGCTAGAATCAGCCAGCCATTAAGTACGCGATGCCCACTTCCCTTAACAGGCCAAGGGCTGCCTCTGCGATTTTGTGAAAATGCGAGTGGACAGGGACAAGACGTAGGGGAGGACCCTGTACTGATATGCCCAGCCATCAAACGTGAACAGTAGGAAGGGTCTGTGTTGAGGCAATATCGAGACGCGTCCTTCAGGTCTACCGCACGAACCAATTTTGATGCCGGATGTATGTCAAAATGCACTTCTGCATCAGCATCTTGAATGGAACTCACAGGTCCAAGATTTGCTGCAGCCCACCTCCCTTCTTGGGAACGATGAAATAAAGGCTGTAAAACCCCTGTCTCATCTCTGCTGGAGGGACCGGCTCTATCGCGTCCTGAAGGAGGACCGCAATCTCTGCCTGGAGGACGGTGGCGCTCTCTTCCTTCAATAACGTGAAGAGAATGCCACGGAACCGTGGTGGACGCCTGGTGAGTAGGATCACATAGCCGAGTTGGATGGATCTGGCCAACCATTGCGATGGGTTGGAGAGTGATAACCACGTGTCCAAGCTCTGGCTAAGGGGCACTTGGGGAGGATCATATCCAATGTTCTTGAGGGTAGGGTCTTGTAGCGGGTTAATGGAGGGTGCTGCATCGGGAGGCAGAGCTCCGACAAGAGGCGGCCGTGCTGAGGGGACCCTCAAAGCACTTACCTTGCTCCGAGCGTCCGACGTAAGGCGGCCCGGCAACTTAGGAAGATGGCTTCTGGGACTGTCCTCAAGACTCGTCACCAGCGGCTGGCGGGGTGTGTGGTTTGTGTGGTGCAGTGAGACACGCGAAGGTGGGGGGGGGGGGCGTCTGTGATGCTCGAACTGCGGGTGCCTGGTGTGTAGTGGCGGCGACCATGAGCACCTGCGTTGTGACCCGAGGAAAGAGGAAACTGCTCTTTTTTTGACAATGTGGGTGCCGCAGCCCAAACAGGGTGCAGCAAACAAAAAAGAAGGAAACAAAGGATTTACTTCCCGGCCCTCCACCGGGGGAAGGAGTGGTCTGTTCACCAGCTCCGGTGTTTCCACAGGTGTCTTTATCCTCGGGTCTCCCATCTCAGGGGCGCTTAGGAGCCCTCTTGGGGGTCTTTGCAGCCGGCCAAGAAGCAGGGGGCGTCCCTCTCCTGCTGGGGGCTCTACACTGGGGCAGAGAGCTGGGCTCGGGCTGGGGCGGGGCTGCTTGGTTTGGGGTCGCAACAGGGGGACGCCCTCAGCGAACAGACGGGGTCCGCACTCTTGATCCGTGCTGGGAGCCCTTCTGTGATGAATGGGACTGGGGGGGCGTGGCCGGTGGAATAACTCCAAGCATGGAGTCTTCGGCATCTGACATCACCAAGGTGCTCTCCGATGCAGCAATCAACATCTCGTCCGGCTCACAAGCTCTGTAAGAGCAAGGCTGGCAGTGAGGCAAGCCTTCATCATCCAAGTGCTGGACAGAAGCAAATGAGTGTACCGGGGAGTGGGCGGTCCGTTGGGATTTACTAGGCGGAACCATACCTGCTGAAGCCCCCGAATCGCCTTCAGCGTCAGCCAAAGTGATCTCATACCCGTAGGTAGGAGGAGCCGTGAGGGGGACAGACAAAGTGGCTTTCTCTCGAAAGAAGGAAAGTCATGACCGCAATATTGCCATAGTCATGTTCTCGCAGTGAGAACATGAACCATCCACAAACGGTTCCTCAACATGCTTGTGGCCCAGGCACATGAGGCAGTGATCATGATTGTCAGAGGCGTAGAGGTAATGACCGCATCAAGGAACTGCACAGAGATGGAAAGGCATCTTTAAAAAGATGCATCTTTAAAATGACGTTCAACGTCACTGTGCCTGCTCTAATAGAGGAAACACACTCTTTTAGAGGAAAAGCTCTTTAAAGCGCTGTCATAGCACCCAGGGTTGTAGTCTGCAGTAGATTGGAGAGAGAACCGCTGGAATGCGCCATATATTCAACAGCCATTCTTCGCAGAGAGGTGAATGGAACTGCAGTGGTATTCAGCTTGCTGTCAATACAACCGCTCAGCTCCTAAGAAAACGTCTGAATGAATCTGCATGAATCTGTCTCCCTTTTATACCCGTATGTCGGGGAGAGTGGCATGCAAATTCAACTCACCAATTTCTCATTGGCCTTTTCTCAAAGATCTGAAAGTGATTTGGGCTCCCAAGTGCGACCCTTGTGCCACTACATCGACACAATTTCGAGTGAGAGATAGAAGGGGAACAGAGATTTTCATGTACCTTGCAAAGGCAGGTCTCTCTGTCTGCAATGGATGGCTGGACCATTATAATACTTGTATTCTATAACCTATGAAAATAAACCCTACCAACATTGTCAATCCCTGTCAACTGTGTTACACTTGATGGGTAACACAGTTGACAGGTTACACAGTGGACATTTCTTCCATTTTAGGCCCTTGTGCTAACTGCAGACCTTGAACATGCCACCACATGCCTTGATCAACTCATGCTTTTATAAATTTTCTCAACATTTTTTTATATAATATTTAAAGCAAGTACACAAGAGCATGTTGATAACACGGTTGATGAGCAATTAATCTAATCTATGGGCAGACAATAATACTGATTAAATAATGAAGAGGATGAGTAGAATCTTACCACACTGTATTTAAAATGGCCACCACTGAAGGAAGTGACATCACGTGATGTAGGACATGTGACTTTGGAGCAAACATTACTGATTTATAGGAGTTTTGTCAAGGGATAACACAGTTGACAAAGATTTCTCGGACACACAAAAAAAGTGAATAATTTAATGGATATGAATAAGTCAAATCGTTTTTGAAACACCTTTCTCTTGTTTTAATTATTATTTTGAACAAATAATGGTAAAAAATAATGTGCAAAAACATGTATTCTAGTGTTAATTTGAAAGGCAAGAATTGACATTTAGCTAATCGAACCACACAAAAACAGCAAATTCCAGTACAGTATATGCATTTTGTCCTAAATAAATTATGGAACTGGTTGACTTTTCTGCATGAAATGAAAGAGAAATGTGCCCCAGTTAAAAGTGACCATTGCTTGAATTGAATTTTCAGTAAAAATGATAAATACAACATGGACATGACATACGTTAATTATACATGCACCATGTGCAAAGTGCAAATCAACTCTTTTGTTTAGTTTCTGTCCCCCGTTTATATCACAGACTTTTCCATTGGCACACAATCCACATAGTGGGTTGACTGCACTGTCTGTAGATTTTTCTTTAAAGTGTAGCAGCACTTTTTGAAATGGTTCCACTTGTTACTTTTATGGTTTCCCCTACAAGCAGTCTTCATAGAAACTCATTTGACCTCCTACAGGGAGAGAAAGATGGCAGAAAGCAGGCCAGGAAAGTCATAAATGTGTTCAAACCAGCCATTACATTCTTGCTTTCACCGCAACATTAGGAAGAAAAGGAGATCTGGACACCTGGCCATGAGCGCTTGATAAACTTCACTGGATGATGACTGCTCAAAACTTCTCCAGGCACACATGCAAGCACCACAGTCAAATTCTTATCCATACAATGATGGCAAAACATTCAAACTCCACGCCACAATTAATGCTACAGTTACTTGAATTTTCGGGTGAGGCCATTACACTGCCAGAAGTAGACAGTGGTGGAAGAAGTGTTCAGATTCTTAAATATTAATACCACACTGTGAAAATACTCTACTACAAGTTAAAGTCCTGCATTCAAAACCTTACTTGAGAAAACTATGTAAGCATTATCAGCATTTACTTAAAGTATCAAAAACGAAAGTTTGGTCACCAAATTACGGTGGTTATGTAAAAGGACACATAATTTGGCTAGCTGTGAGGAATCCGAAGACAGAGGCAGTATTGAGTCATCTTGGCGCCGCCCGGTGGTAATCACTTTGCAGAGGAATTATTTAATCACATAATCTATAATAATACGTTGAACTATTTGTTAAAAATGGGTGTCTTTCATCATATTCATAGTCTCCGTTTTATTAAAGCAGTAAACCTCTGGAGTCAATGCGGACTGATATTTCCCCACGGAATACAAATAACAATAGTGGCTTTATGTTCACAATTATGTTCTTTGAATTGTATTTCATAATGTGGGTGCAGTTCAGGCAAGATGAATTTCATATGATTTTTGTTTAAGAGTGTCGCATTGCAAACGGTGTAAATTTTGTAAGGGGGTGGGGACTTTTTCTATTTGTTCATGTTTAATTGCACCAAGGGTTGCGGTACACTGGAAAACAGCCGTACACGCCACATGGTAAGCCCACGCTACTTAAGAACTGCTGTTTGTTGATCACAAATTATAGACCAATACAATTATGCTTATTTCCACTTGATCACTCTTCTGCGCTCCGTGAGTGGAATGTAAGGGGGATTCTACACTACGAGGCTCGTTCGTTGAAGCTTCAAAACCGAAAGTAAAATGAAAGGCTACAGTACGAGACAAGAAGACTGAAAGGTAAGGTCGTGCTCACAGAGATATGGCTTCATTGGGATTTTAGTATTTAATTTTTTTCTTTAATATGTCTAGATTTGAAAAGATATTGGTGCATTGGTGGGCTACGATTAAAACATATATCTGGTTACCTCTGTTGTACTCTTTTAAAATACAGAATTTTGATTTTCCAGATTAGTTTTCATAAATTTATATTTCTTAATCTTCAATTCACACTAACCCTTTCAAACGGAATTGTTGCCTGTGCGACTGTCTGGCACATAGTGCAGATAAGACAATATGTAATGTCGGCTCTGTTACAAACACGTAATGAAAGGACTGTTAGATGGCCCACTGGGCTTTCATTTGGACTTGATTTCAAGGCAAAAATATACAGTATAAATTATATATTTCTGAATGTTTGGGGCTCTGGTTACTTTGAATCCGTGTATTAGGCTATTCGTTAATTTCAGTTTCAATTAGGAATTAAACAAAAAAAAATATTATTTCATTATTCATTTACAAAACCAATATTAAAATATAGCTGCAAGCAGCGATTACCCGGGTTCAAGCCTTTAAGGTCATTTAAGTTCACATGCAACATATATTAAGTATTAATTATAGCCTGAAAGCAACTAAAACAATTTAAAGTGCCTTAATTTTTAGAACATCAGGTGAGGTGTCACACAGATAAGGTATTTGTTTGACATTCCTGACTGTTATAACGCCATCAAGAGGCAAAGGTAGGCCTATGCATTTTCAGAATGACCCCTGACATTCGTGTCTCATATTTTTTGAAAATCTAATTTCATTCAAGAGTTATAACCGTTTAAGTAAAGGTGACCACACCCTCTGCTTACGTTTGGCCTAGCTTTGTAACAAAAAGTTAAAAGACATTAAAAGTTAACTTTTTAAAATGATTAATAATGGGACTCCAGAGAATCTTTCTCCACTAGTTTAGATCCGATCGGGTGAATGGACTAGGACTAGTTCAGATTACTGCTAAATGATTTGTTGATGGCGGCCATGTTTTTCAAGGTATGTGACTGTCCTTATAGACCTTGATGGCACCTTAGATACAGACACTGCATGCACAATTTCAAGTCGATTGGCCAACCATTCCATAGTTAGTGCCATTTTTATTTTATTTTTATTAGTTTACACCAAGTTTTTACACCAAGAGGCAAAGACGTGCAATTATGTGTTGTGTATGCTCACAGTGAACATCAGTGTACCAAATTTGGTGATAATATCTCAATCCGTTCAAATGTTATAACAGTTTTAGTAAAATTGCCATGGCCATTACATACGTTTTGATGTTTCAAGATAAATACATTTTTTTTTTTTTTTGATAGCTTTTCTTATTGGGACAATGCTGAATAATTCTGCACTGGTTTGGTTCCGATCAGGTGAACGGCCTAGGATGAGTTAGTTTAATTTTTTTTTTCAAACAATACAAAATAGCGGGAAAACAAAGGGGCGGAGCAATCAAAATTTGACAGGGGGCAAAACTCTTTTGCATGACACAAGGAATTACTGGAGAAAATAAATTCTAACCCTTATGGTTCAAGAGTTATGGTCCAAAATGTGATTTTATTTAATTTTTTTTTGTCACTATAGCGCCACCTATGGGGCTATCGGGTGATTCAATGTATACAGCGAGTTAACAGGAGTACTACCATACCTGTAAATTTCAAGTCTCTAGGTCTTACGGTTTGGTATGACATTTCAACTGCTTTGAGCACAGTTGCAAAAATAAGATTTTCTTAAGTCATAGTGCCCCCTAGCATCAAAATAAATGAAACATGGCATGTTACCTCAGAGGGTCCCCTTGTCCATGTGTACAAATTTTGTTAAGTTTAAAATATGTGCTCACAAAATATTTTTAATATAAGTCAATTAGTCTTAATAGGCCATACCCAAAACAAATATTTTGATAACGATTTGTCAGGAATGTCTGCAGATAATGTATTCAAAGTTTCAGAACTCAGTGTTTACTAAACAACTGATCCTGTTGATAGATTGTTTTTGTGTAGGAAATAATATCTTAGCAGTCTCACAATAAACTGTACTGTACAAAAAACTGCATGCAATACAAATAAACATTTATTTGGACATACATTATAAAGATTGTTCACAAAAGTTCAATGTTCTCTGTAATGCAACTATAAAACATTATATGTTATTAAAAGCACCATACAAATACATTTAATTGATACTGAATTAATGTCCACACTGTTTTCCAAATCACATTTTCCCCATAAGGGAAGACATGCACATTCTGCAAAGACACTCAAAAGAAAGTGAATTGAAGGCAGGAAAAATGCAGGAAAGTGGAAAATCATAATACAAGTAATTTCAAACATAATAAAATATCTCACTACTGTACATGTCTCATCTAATAATTATTGTCTTCACCTGTAGAATTTATCCATTTAGCATCACAGCATGCAAACAATTGATAACATCATCACTACTCACAGACAGTTCAGGAAAAACACTGTTGTTTTTTATACTCCGTAACAATGACATTTCAAAACACATGAAGCATTCACAAAGGCCAACACTCAATAGAAATGAACAAACTTTTAAAATGTCAAATTAACTTTTAGCACACGTACACACACCTGTCAGCACAATAATGCTATCGTTTATGTAATTCTTTGCGCTCTATCGTAGTCTGACCGTAGTGGTGGATAATATCCCCGCTGTTGACGTCTTGCCAATAAAGTGAAAAGTAACAAGATAAAATAAATGATCACAAATAAATTATCCCTGGGTGTGTTGAGTGACTCCAGCCATGTTTCCTAAGCAACCAAATTGTCCCGGTTGCTAGGGAGTGTAAAATGGATATGAAATTAACAGAAGTTACACAGATTGTCCCGAGGCTATTTCCAATTTTCCTATTTTAAATTGAGCATTAAATCGAAATTATGAAAAATAAGTAATTATTTATTTTCTAATATTGGTTTTGTAAACGAACAATAAAATGAGTAGTTTTTCGAATGATACATGGATTACATTTACTTAGAAGTTTTATTTTAATTTTATGTCAGGAAGGCTAAACTAACCACATACATGCATTTGTCCTTGCAGATTTTAATACTTTTTAACTTTAAAAGTGCTGAAAGTATGTACTACACAGATTTTTGAAGGCAGGCCTTTAAACTTGGTTGGAATCTTCAGAGGACTTATACTTGTGTATACACCCTTTGTTCTATTCAAACCTTCAGCTCTATCCTTTGTTCCCTATCTGTCACTCACTCGACGTCGTGTCGATGAGTTGACACTAGGGGTCGCTCCTGTGGAGCCCAGATACCTCTGATCTTGAGAAAAGGCCAATGGAAATTGGTTTATGGAATTTGCATGCCACTCCCCCGGACATATGGGTATAAATGGAGTGACGCTGCAAACACACATCAGATATCTTCTTCGGAGCTGAGCGAACAAGTCACAGAGCTGAATTCCTCTGCCGCCTCCATTCATCTCTACACGCTGTTGGATCTACAGCGCTTTCCAGCAGTCCTCCCCCTCGCACACTACATTGTGTTGAGCAAACACCCCTGGGTGCTTCAGCAGCAGAAAAAAACTAAAAGTTCATGGAGTGAATAACTTTGTTTATATATATATTTATTTATACCTGTCTATATATATATATATATATATATATATATATATATATATATTTATCACTCATATATATATATATATATATATATATATATATATATATATATATATATATAAACACACAAAAAGAGTTGTATTTTCTCTAAAAGAGTGGCGGAAACGGAAAGCGTCTTTTTCAAAATGCCTTTTCATTTGTGTTTATTTCCTGGTTGCGGTCGATGTCTCTCCCAATCTGATGGCCACAATCGCTGCCTTTTGTGTCTGGGTGCCACCCACGCGTTCGTGGATGGTTCATGTCCTCACTGCGAGGACACGACCATGGCTACGTTGTGGTCACGGCTCGCCCTCCGACGCGGCGGCTCAGTTGCAGGCCGACGCGGAGCTGACGGCCATGCTTGCCCGGGCAGCTGTGAGTGTCGGGCTGGAGTGGAATCCTCTGCCCCCCCGAACTCTCGCGACTCAACGATTGGTTCCTGGGGCCAGAAAGCCGCTCACGGCCACGGTCTGCCCCTGTTCTTTTCTTCCCGGAGGTGTAAGATGAATTCACACGCTCATGGCAGGCACCTTTCACTGCCCGCATGCGATCCGTGAGCTCCTCCGCTCTCACTACCCTCAATGGCGGGGTGGCAAGGGGCTACTCCGCGATTCCCCAGGTGGATCAAGCGGTCGCGATGCACTTATACCTGATTCCCCAGGTGGATCGAGCGGTCGCGGTGCACTTATGCCCGCATAGCGCTGCCACCTGGCAGAACCTTCCATGACTCCCGTCCAGGGCCTGTAGGCTGACATCGTCCCTGACGGCTAAGGCCTACAGCGCAGCTGGACAAGCCACCTCCACGTTGCATGCCATGGCACTCCTGCAGGTCGAGTCGCGAGAGGCTGACAAGGTGTGTTTCCTTGACGCCCCCATCTCCCTGGTTATGGCTGTTTGGCGACACCATTGGAGACTTCGCCCAGCAGTTCTCAACAGTGAGGAAGCAGACAGAGGCCATACAGCACATCCTGCCCAGGCAGAGCCACAGACCCTGCACTCCGTCTGCTCGTCTCCCAGGGCGTCCCCCTGCGGTGCCAACACCGACACCGGCCCTCGGGGCCGGCCCTGGCGCGGAGCTACCCACAGGACTGCGACGCCTCACGACCGGCCGCCAAGAACCCCAAGAAGGCATCAAAGTGCCCCGGAGACGACTGGCTAATCCTAGCTCACTCACGGGACATGTTGTGTGCGCACAGGGACCTGGTGCTCAGGCACCTCAGCCACTTGGGGCTTCGGGTCAATTGGGAAAAGTGCAAGCTCGTCCCGGTTCAGAACATCTCTTTTCTCGGTATGGAGTTGGACTCAGTCTCAATGACGGCGCGCCTCACCAACGAGCGCGCGCAGTCAGTGCTGAACTGTCTGCATGTGTTCAGACAGAACACGTTGGTCCAACTGAAAGGCCCCTGGGGCATATGGCATCCTCAGCGACGGTCACGCCGCTTGGGTTGATGCATATGAGACCACTTCAGCACTGGCTACAGACCAGATGCACTTATACCTGATTCCCCAGGTGGATCGAGCGGTCGCGGTGCACTTATGCCCGCATAGCGCTGCCACCTGGCAGAACCTTCCATGACTCCCGTCCAGGGCCTGTAGGCTGACATCGTCCCTGACGGCTAAGGCCTACAGCGCAGCTGGACAAGCCACCTCCACGTTGCATGCCATGGCACTCCTGCAGGTCGAGTCGCGAGAGGCTGACAAGGTGTGTTTCCTTGACGCCCCCATCTCCCTGGTTATGGCTGTTTGGCGACACCATTGGAGACTTCGCCCAGCAGTTCTCAACAGTGAGGAAGCAGACAGAGGCCATACAGCACATCCTGCCCAGGCAGAGCCACAGACCCTGCACTCCGTCTGCTCGTCTCCCAGGGCGTCCCCCTGCGGTGCCAACACCGACACCGGCCCTCGGGGCCGGCCCTGGCGCGGAGCTACCCACAGGACTGCGACGCCTCACGACCGGCCGCCAAGAACCCCAAGAAGGCATCAAAGTGCCCCGGAGACGACTGGCTAATCCTAGCTCACTCACGGGACATGTTGTGTGCGCACAGGGACCTGGTGCTCAGGCACCTCAGCCACTTGGGGCTTCGGGTCAATTGGGAAAAGTGCAAGCTCGTCCCGGTTCAGAACATCTCTTTTCTCGGTATGGAGTTGGACTCAGTCTCAATGACGGCGCGCCTCACCAACGAGCGCGCGCAGTCAGTGCTGAACTGTCTGCATGTGTTCAGACAGAACACGTTGGTCCAACTGAAAGGCCCCTGGGGCATATGGCATCCTCAGCGACGGTCACGCCGCTTGGGTTGATGCATATGAGACCACTTCAGCACTGGCTACAGACCTGAGTCGAGAGACGAGCATGGCGCGGCACACACCGCGTCCTTGCACGCAGGCTTGCTGCAGTTTTCTGAGCCACTGGTCAGTCCTAGCATTCCTATGGGCAGGAGTTCCCCTAGGCCACGTCCCCAGGCACATCGTCAGATGCCTCCCAACACGACTGCGTTGGCACATCACTTGCTCTGAGAAGGCTATTGCCGTTGATCTGGGGCAAGCACGTGTTGCTCCGGGTTACATGCCCAAGGTTCCCATGACGCCTTTTAGTGATCAGGTGGTGAACCTGCAAGCGCTGCCCCAGGAGGAGGCAGACCCAGCTTTGGTGTTGCTGTGTCCGGTCTACTTGGATCACACGCAGAGCTTTAGAAGCTCCGAGCAGCTCTTCGGTCCGGTGGACAGTGGAAAGGAAGTTCTGTCTCCAAACAGAGGATTGCCCACTGGGTCGTCGATGCCATCACTATGGCATACCATGCCCAGCACGTGCCGCCCCCTGCTGGCCTACAAGCCCATTCTACCAGGGGTGTTGCGGCTTCTTGGGCGTTGTCCCATGGCGCTTCTCTAGCAGACATATGTAGAGCCACGGGCCGGGCAACACCTAACACCTTTTCAAGGTTCTATTACCTCAGGGTTGAGCCAGTTTCGTCCCGTGAGTGAAATCCCGTGAGTCATTTGTGAGTGACACAAACAGGTAAGTTCAGCGTGGCATGCAAATTCCACTCACCAATTTACTTTGGACTTTTCTCAAAAATCAGAGATGTCTGGGGCTCCCAGGAGCGACCCCTACTGTCACTTCATTGACACAAAGTTGAGTGAGTGACAGAAGGGAAACTCCCTTTAGCACGCAATTTCTCGTTGTCTTCATTTCAGGGAACTGATGTTACATACATAACCAAGACATTCTCTGCTGTTTATTTGTTCAGATGAATTTGTCTCAAACTTTGTCTCTGTTAACACAAACAGGCTTAACATTTCTCATCCCAGTAAAATCGTCTCATTGTAAACTGCTATTAAGAGTTTGAGTTATATTAATAAGTTCTGTAAACCTATTTATAGTTTACATAGTGGAACTCTGTATCATCTGCCAGAAGGTAACAGTTCATAATATGAATATAGTAAAGTAAGTTTACCATTTTCTGTAATTGTTGCTGTAATTATTTGAGTGTTAAGATGCCACTAGAAGTTATTGTGCTAGGTTTGTGCCAGATCCATTTGTCAGGATGATGTAATAGACAAGGAACATTTGGGAACTTAACGGCATCGACACATATTCCTTTGAGCCCATTACAGAATGGACTGAAGAGTCAATGCAAACTATTATTAGTTGAGCACTAGAATTTTCTTTTTTTACAATTAGGTCCCATCTCTGCATATATGCTCATCTATATCTGCACTTTAAGTCATTTGCTGCTTTGTCTCACTGCTTCTTCCATGTTATGTAGCCAACCAGTCAACCAAAATATTGTGGCATATGGCGCTAAACTCCGGTGGTTAACAAGTCAGCGTAATGTGTGGGAAAGCCTGGACATTACTGAATTTGTTATCTGTGAGTTATGATTTATTTCACTAATACTGTATGTTAGTCTAGCTTTTTTGGAAAGAACATTACAATTTATTGCACTATATGTTGAATGTTGCCATAATTGTTTTAAAGTTGATGTGTATAATAATTTTTTTTGGTATCTCGAATCCCAGTGTAATATGTAGAGTCAACTATAAGTTAGCCATTTGTTGGTTGATTTCACCAAAAAGTTTAACACTTTGGCTTTGAGGTGCTATCAAAAACCGTTTTGGGTGGGACTCATTTGTGCATCCATTGCTAGATGGGGATGAAATCTGTTTGAGAATAGTGATTTTTGTAAATGCATTTGGTTATGCTAGAGGGTCGCAGAAATTACACTTCAGCTAGAGCAGAGATGCTCAAATAGGGCCCGCGCGGGCACCTACTTTGATGACCTTTCATTTGGCCCGTCTTGAAGTATATGACAAGAGTGAAAAAAAAAGAAGCTTTTGACACAGCTTTTCATTGCGTTAATTTAGCAGATTGCAAAGTAATTCTTTATTTTTTATAATTTTTTTGTATAATGAATTAGCCTGAATTCGGAACAGGATTGCGGCTATTGCACACAATTTTAATAATTCCCACAATTTCCACATTCATTATGCGGGAAATTCCCCACACACTTTTATTCACTTTACTGTGCAGCTGCACATTTGTAAATTAATAGATACAGATCAATAAACTCAATTCAATAAACTTGTTTTTGTATCATACATTTATTCCAGAAACTGCTAAAAAAAAGAGCTTTGTCGCATAGATACTGAACTTATGTTACAGATGTTTAAACCTTTCTAAACCTGTTAATTCTACATGTAAATGGTGTTATACCATGTTTCCATAAGCAAGCAATTCGATAAAACTATATAGATCCTGTATATCGAAGCTGTTAACATAGCAAGCGCGTGATAGTGAAAGCCTTTCATATCTTGTTGTACCATCATTTTTCATAATGCAGCACATTTGCAAGAAAGGCAGAAATAGCAAAAATACTTTTTGCTATGTACCAGCTGCATGATGAACATCTCCATCTCTAGTTCCATCCAGAATTGTAAATTAACAGAGGCTCTGGGCTAAAAAAAAATCTCCCTGCAATCTTATATAGTTCAAAATTAATATATCCATTGCATTCTTTCATTTGAACATTATTTATTTGCATTATTTATCTGTTGTGCAGATGTTGCCGAGTCAGTGGCGGATGCTCACGCCATAAAGACGGCACTCCGCTTCTCACGCTTTGCATCAGTTCGGTGTCATGCTCAAGTGCTAAAATGATCAAGCCCCTGAGTTTTTTATAATGCAATGTTCTGTTTGGCCCACAGCCCTGAACCAAGATTGTTTTTGGGCACCTCTGAGCTAGAGGAAGTAGAGCTCGAGGGATTTAGAGTTCATAGAGTTTCAAGCATCTTAAAATATTTCAGTTCATGTAGACAGCTGTTATTTTAACTTAATTCCTGCCCTTTTTTAATAGGCAATTTCATTCATAACAAATGTTCATCATGGCCAATGTGGTTGTATGCTTCAAGATATCAAAGTACACTTGGTGAGTTTTAGTTTTATTCTTTTTGCCATGTTCTGGCTAACCTGGGAAAGTTGTAGATTTCAGTATTTTTTTTTCCAATGAGGGGTCAGTAGCATAATTTTAAAGGAATAGTTCACAAAAAAATAAAATAAATAAAAAATAATTTTCCATCATTTACTCACCCTCATCCATCCCAGATGTGAATGAATTTATTTGTTCCTCAGAACAGAAAGATTTTTAGAAGAATATTCCAGCTCTCTAGGTCCATTAAATGCAAGTGAAAGATGGCCACAAATTTGAAGTTCCAAAAATCACATTAAGGCAGTATAAATGTATTCCATAAGACTCCAGTGTAGGTTGAACCAGCTGTGCGTAAGTTCTCACATAACTTGGGACATAAAGTTCACACTAAGGGCTTAGTAACTACTAGTTAGTTTGTAATTAAGTCAGTGCTTAATTCGGTTGCATCACCTGTTCTTAAGGCAAGACTTAACTAGCAGGTTGTAAACTCTCCATAAAGTGATGCGTAGTCACATAATATGACATTTACCCATATTTATCCAATAAGCAGCATTCAAATTTGTACACAGAAGTGTTAAAAAGCCGTGAATTTCAGTTTATCTCGCTATGGTTGATGTTAAAACCTTGTTTGTTCACATAACTGTCAGCTGTAATAAATAATATCCCCATTAATACACGATACGTAATAAAAGTAGATTTAATAAATAGTATATTTGCTCTGTGTAAATAACAATATATAGGAGCAGTGTCTAAAATAAATAAGGGGTGATAAATAAAAATGGACATTTATTCATTTTAATATCCTATATATATATTTTGAAAGTGTTGAAAATTGACACTGGGCGACACATCTTGAAAACTGCACCGTTAGAACGCTTTCATGCTGAAGAGCCGCTTAAAAGTAAATTTATTTTCTCTCTGGTAAATGTAAACGAGTTTAAATGCCAACATCATCATATATGTTGAAAGGATAGAAGCCTGTCACACAAAACATGAGCTCACTGATGCCATTAAATATCATTCTGCTTTTTTATTCCAATCATTACTCCTGGTCGGAGTCTGCCATAAATATATAGTTTATAGGTAGGGTAATCCTACCTAAGTTTCATGGTGCAATGCTGAAATATTTAGTAGTGTGCAAATTGTGACTTAGTGCCCATTTACACCACAACTGGGCCATGTCTATGCTAGTTTCTTGGCTGTGTTTCTTTTAGTGATTTGCATTCTTCATGCTTATCAACACCTTCTGGACATGAAGGAGAATTTATGGTAAAAAAGGACTTAAATATTGATTTGTGTCTCACAACTATCATATCGCTTCTGAAGACATGGATTTAACCACTGGAGTCATATAGATTACTTTCATGCAGCATTTATGTCCCTTTTTGCATCAAAGTTTTGGACCCTGTTTAATTTAATTGTATGGATCCATAGAGCTGATACTAAATATTTGTGTTCTGCGGAAGAAAACAATTCCTACACATCTGGGATGGCATGAGGGTGAGTAAATGTTGAGAGTCTTTAAGCCTGCTTGTAATGCGTCCAAAACATGCAACTAACAGCTTACAGTATGTAGTTTTGTCATCATTCTTACAACTCTCCTATGGTGTTTATTAATTTACATAAATAATGTATAGGGCTGGGTATTGATACAGATTTCCTGATTCGATTTGATTTCAATTTTCAAGCTCTCCATTTGATTAGATTTAGATTAGATTTCAGTTGTAATGTTAATTTTGCTTTCATATGAAAGAAATTCTCTCTCAGCTAATGCTGTTATACTGTATATTATACTAGGTACATTACGGAAATATTCATTCGTTTTTCATCGTTTTATTCACATATTTCAAAATGTAGAAATCCATGTATTCCATCAATAAATATGATGTCTAGAAATTGTATATTAAATGTCATGTATATTGAAAGTGTATATATATATATATATATATATATATATATATATATATATATAGCAGTTATTTTATCATAAATATGTATGGTACATAAACGCATTATATCACTCAACTTCGCTCAGCGAACAATGCCATCACACATCTCCTCCACACAGTCCTAGATCATCTGGACAGGAGAAAGGGTAATTATGTTAAAATGCTGTTTGTTGATTACAGTTCAGCTTTTAATACTATAATTCCCTCTAAATTCACCACCAAGTTGGAACCTAGGATTCATTTCCTGAATGACAGGCCACAAGCAGTAAGGGTGGGCAGACATCTCTCACCCCCCTCACCCTCAGCACTGGAGCCCACCAGGGTTGTGTTATAAGCCCCTTGCTGTTCTCATTGTACACTTATGACTGTGTCACCACTTCCAAATCCACCACCATTGTTAAGTTTGCTGACGACACTGTTGTGGTGGACCTGATCTCTAATAACGATGAGAGTGCCTATATGCAGGATCAAAGGCCTGGAGGACTGGTGCCAGGAGAACAACCTCCTTTTGAATGTCAGCAATACAAAGGAGCTGATAGTGGACTTCAGCACAAAGCAGGCGAGGAACTATCACCCCATTATGATCAACGGGGCCATAGTGGAGAGAGTGGACAGTTTCCGTTATCTTGGCAAACACATCTCACATGATCTGTCATGGACCTGCCACATTAACACCATGGTGAAGAAGGCCCGTCAGTGTCTTTTGCACCTCAGGCACTTAAAGGACTTTCAACTGTCCTCTATGGTGCTAAAAAACTTTTACACCTGCACCATTGAGAGCATCCTGTCAGGAAACATCACAGCCTGGTTTGGAAACTGCTCAAAACAATATGGTCTCTACGATCAGCTGAGCGCATCACCCCCATCAAACTCCCTGACCTGCAGTCCATCTACAGAAAACGATGCTGGTCCAAAGCCCAAAATCATGAAAGACCTCAGCCATCCTAATAATGGACTCTTTTCTTTGTTGCGGTCAAGGATACGCTTCCGCTCCCTAATGGCCAAAACAGAGAGAATGAGAAGGAGCTTCTTTCCCCAGGCCATCCGTGTCCTGAACCATGGACAATTCCGGGACTAGGTTCACTATTCAACATCACACACTTGAAGCAATATTACACTCTGCATTATCATATTATTATATTATCATAATTGTACATCTACAACATCACCTCTTTAACATCAGCCTGATGCAGGTCAACATTACTGCACAATTGCACTTTACCTTGCACAGTGTACATATTGCCAGTCAAACTGTTGCTGATACCACCTCTACATCTGTCATTATGCACTATTTCATATTCATTTGCATACTTTGTACATACATTATATTTCTTCTTTCTCCTATTTGATTGTGTTGTAAATTGTGTTTTTAATTGTGTATTTTTATTTCTGTTACTACTACTGTGGGGAGAAAAGTCGTACCAAGAATTTCACTACTTCTGTGTATGGTTATGTATGCGACCAATAAAACTTGAAACTTATAGTGTATTTAAAACCAATCAGCGCAATGTTGAGAGCTACGGAACAGTCTTCTCCCACGAGAGGTCAACAGAGCAACACACAGTACATAGACGAGAAGATAGATGGCAAACAGCAAGTAGATTGTACTGTAGCAGTACAGCTTGTGGAATTTGCCAAATAACGGTGTCATGTCCTGTACATCGGAAAATGACACCATCAGAATGGGGAAACCCGAACGGTGCCAAAAACATCCAGTGATCGGCAGTTCTGTGGATGGAAATGCCTTGTTGATGAGAGAGGTCAACGGAGAATGGCCAGACTGTTTTGAACTGACAAAGTCTTCAGTAAGTCAGATAACCACTCTGTACTATTGTGGTGAGAAGAATATCATCTCAGAACTCATCTTTATTTTGAATTATAGAACAAGTGCTAAAGCAGTTCTGTCTCTTTAAGAATAGCAGCATTTGAGTGAGTTTCTCACAGAAGTTTTTGATTGAGCGCACTAAAACGAGACTGAAATTGAATGACTTTTTTTTCCCCACATCTGTGCTACATTATGTGTGATTAGCATTTAATGTTTATTTAAATGGATGCGTAGACCTCATCTTTGGACAAACGTCAATCACCAAGTTCTTCACCAATATACTACTCATGGTGAGTGAAGTCTGAAAATTTACCAGCCAATGGCTAAATGCAGAAGTTTCTTGTATAGCCCAAAAATATTTAGTAAATAGTGATTGACTCGCGTTGTAGAGGGTTGCCACATGAGTGAAAGATTGGTCTTGGGATTTAAGAATCGATATCTAGATTTTGATGCATCGGAAAATCAATATTTTTACCCAACCCTAGTCATTTACAACATTAGAATAGAAATAGAAATAAGGTTTATTCTTTCTGCACATTAAATATACATAAATGTAAGCCATATCTTCTATGAATTCTTGTAGTATGATGAGTTGATGGAAGACCATTTGTTTGAAATTAAAGTGTTCTCACCATCCGAAACAAATCTTGCAGAGGTAAGAATAAACAGTAAAAGATTAAGTTTACTTTTATTATTATTATTATTAACATATTTTGTGTAGTTGTCAGAATGTCTTGTAGTTAATTTTTGTGTTTTTTTTTTAAATCTAACTCCTTATAGTTGTGTTTAAATTATAATTACATGCTAGCCACTAGAGGTGTACAGACTGTTATCTGTACACATATTCTGTATAGAAATAGATGGGGGTGATGGATTAATTGGTCAGAGACTTATTCCCTACACCTACAAGACAAGCAAAGTAATTAAAGGTCTTGTCTAGTTTGAATTTTAATGTATAGATTTAGTTTAGAAGTTTACCTTTTAGATTTGTATTAAACAATAATAGTCATGTTATGTTTATCATTCAGTATTTACCTATTTTTTTTACATGTGTCTTCTGTTTCCTTAGCAAGAGGTGATGCTTCTTTCGGTGATGAACACTCTATGTTCGTCTTGGAATAAAAATAAGAAGAAAAAGGACAAATTCAATGTAGTAGAAAGTTTTGAAATAATGCTATATGATGTGAGTATACTTGCTTGTAGTGTATTTATTTATATTTTTGAAATTGGCTCTTAAATATTAATTAGTATCAGTTGCTATTGACTGATTCCAATTTTCCTTTCTACAGATAATTCAAGAAACAAATGATTATTCCACAGAGAATATTGAAAAGATTTGTGCCAATCACAGCTGTACAGGTGGTTACAAAACAAATTATGTGAACAAAACCATCTTTGGTCAAATGTACGAACAATCTTGCAACGAATCATTATCAGGTATGGACTTTTAACCTTTCATTTACCTTTTTTTTCTTTTTTTCTCAAACTTCATTTAACCCTGGTATGGCCAAAGACCACTACACATCACATTTTCAAGGCTACAAAACTGTAGTGAGTGGCACCATGTGTAGTTACAAGTGAAAATTCTTGGCAATGCATTATCACCAGAATGACATTTCTGTGAACTTCACTATTTGGAATCGCATTTTTTTAATCACTGCCGTAGATCACTGCCAGTTCCTTTCAGCTGCTGTGACTTCAAATGGTTCACCTGGAATCTGATTTCACATTTGCTGTATGGATTGTGAGAAAAACATGGTGTGGTTAAATATTGCAAAATGTGTTAAACTGAGATGAGACTACTCCATTTTCTGATTAACTCATTTACTTAGCCCAAATATTGAATAAACAAACATGCACAGTATGCATAAGAATGATGAGCATTCAGATTTGATGGAAATCCGTGGAGATAAATACAGATTTCTGCCAGCACAGATTTGTTTATTACGTAACTGCCAATCTCAAGGAGCTTACTTTCTCTCTCTCCTTTGTCTCCCCTGAATTTATTAGCTCTAAAATGCCCATCAAAAGAGAGTAAGTTATTTGACTTTATATCACTTACAGCCACAAAGTATAATTTTAGTTTTCTATTCTTCTTTTAATTGTTGTACATATTTAATATGAACCTGGAAATGCAGATTTTGTATAGCAGATATTTTTACTGTCATTAACAAACATTATATTAAGCTTAACAGATCGAATATGAATATAAATTAAATTGTTCAATTCAAAGTTCATGACATTTCTAACTATTTAAAACGGATAGGAGGAACTAGTTACCTACTAAAAAACTTTTATGATTTGTTGAATGAAACTAACTAACTAACTAACTAACATTAACCTAATAAATCTTATAGGGACAACAAGTTCACCACCAAGAATCGAGCAAACCATAACTGCATTTGAATGTAAGTTGCTTTGATAGCTTGTCATATAAAATTCTATAATTCTAAACCAATATGCTGTAAATCTCTAAAGTTACATTATCCTGTTATCTTCATTTTTCATTGATGTATACAAAGTATACATTGTTTTAAAATCCAGTACAAATTTTGTAGCAAATTTGAAGAACACATTTTGCTGGAAACAATCTTCATTTGCTTGCATGGATAGAACAATCTATAATGGAAAATATTTAACTGTTTTATAGATTTGTCAACCACTCCATCAGCAAATACCATTCATCAAACCATCAGTAAGCACCAAGTTTGCCACCCTCAAGAGCAACTTGTTCAGTGATAATGAGTAACATAATTCTTATCATATAACTCTGCTTTTTTCAAATGTCAGTATGCTACATTTTGTAGATTTGTCAACCACTCCATCAGCAACTACCATTCAGCAAACCATGAGTAAGCACCAAAATCTGCCACTTATTCATCATAATGTCATAATGCAGTAATATATTGCTTTCGGTATACACTCAGTGGCCACTATATTAGGTACACCTTTAGAATACTTGGTATAACAGTGTGCATCTACTCTGAGTAAAATTCTGCAGGATTAAATGGAGCTGGAATGAACAGCTTGATTTTTAGTGGTTGTTTTTAAAATCAGAATAAGTATGAGCTTTATTGGCAATAAGTGTTCTGACATACTCAAGGAATTTTTTTGGTGATAGGAGCAACAAGTGCACACAGAACATTACATTGAGACAAGGTAAGAGTAAAAATAGACAAACAAATAATAGGACTTATAATGGCGTATGTACATGTGCAAGTAGTAATGCATGTGCAAGGCAGGGCTATGTACAGTTATTGAATTAAATATGTGAATTTACATATTTACATGAAATAGGTATTTATATTATTGCACTATGGGGGAGTCCTGAGGCAGTTTAATTGTTCATGAGGAAGATAGCCTGAGGGTAAAAACTGTTATTGTGCCTGGGTGTCCTGGCGCTCAGTGCTCTGTAGCACCAGCCACAGGGCAACAGTTCAAAGAGGGAGTGGGCAGGGTGTGTGAGGTCCAGAGTGATTATACCTGTGCATTTCCTCACTCTGGATATATACAGGTCTTGGAGTGTGGGCAGGAAGGCACCAATAATCCTCTCAGCAGTCCTGACTATCCATTGTAGTTTCTGTATGCAAACTTTTCACGGTCGTGGATGAGGGAGATGACCGTACTGTCATCTGCAAACTTCAGGAGCTTGACAGAGGGATCCTTTGCAGTGCAGCCATTTGTGTAGAAGGAGAAGAACAGTGGAGAGAGAACACATCCCTGAGAAGATCCAGTGCTAATAGTGAGGGTCCCTGATGTGAGTTTCCCCAGTCTCACTTGGTGCTTCCTATCTGTCAGAAAGCTGGTGATCCATCGACAGATTGGGGTGGGCACGAGGTGTTGCAGGATATAATGCAGTCCCATATTGACAGCATCATCCACAGACCTGTTTGCTCAGTAAGCAAACTGAAGGGGGTCCAGCAAGGGTCCAGTGATGTCTTTCAGCTAGGCCAAACCCAGTCTCTCAAATGACTTCATGACCGCAGACATGGGAGTGAAAGGTCTGTAGTCATTAAATCCTGTGATTTTTGTTTTTTTGGGGACCAGAATGATGGTGAAGCATTTGAAGCAGCAGAGAACTTCACACATCTCCAGTGATCTATTGAAGATTGGGGACAGTTGGTCAGTGCAGACTTTCAGACAAGCAGGTGAAACAGCATCTGGGCCTGAAGCTTTCCTAGTCTTTTGTTTACAAAAGACCTGGCACACATCTACAGATCATAAGTGCAGGTTGAGTAGCAGGAGGGAGAGGGGGGGTTAGGGGGTGTTAGTGTTTGTGTGAAGATCAGAGTGGATGAGGGGTGTGAGACTGGGCTTTTAAAACCTGCATTAAAACACATTCAGTTAATCAGCTATTAGTTGACTCTCTACAGAGCAAGGGGAGGTGTCTTGTACTTGGTGGTGCTTTTTAGACCTTTCCACACAGGTTCGTTGGCTGAAAAAAGTTTTTTCAGCTTTTCAGAGTAGCTTCTTTTCGCCACTCTGATTTCCTTAGTAAGTATGTTCTTGGACTGGTTGTACAATGTTTTATCCTCACTTCTATAAGCATCCTATTTGGCATGATGAAGCTGTATGATTTTCCTGTAAATCATTCATTATTGAATGTCAAAAATGTCCTTGTAGGGATGCACATATCCTCACAGAAACTGATATATGATGTTGCAGTATCTGTGAGCTCCTCCAGGCTGCAGCCTCAAAAACACTCCAATCAGTGCAAGGCTTGTAGTGGGCTGTAAATACTCACCAGAATAAACAAGGGAAACTCCCGCTGGGAGTAGAAAGGTTTACAGTTGATGAATAGTGTCTAAATTATGATAGCACATCTTCCACGTTGTTAAATCTGTACACCAACTGTATACTTGATGTAAAAGCATGTTCCACCGCCACACATTTTCCCAGATGTTTCCGCAACGCGATCTGCTCTGAAGCTGGAAGCACGGCAGATGAAATGCGCTGTCCGGGATGGCTTCACTCAGCCAGGTTTCTGTGAAACACAGAGCAGCGGAGTTAGAAAAGTCATTATTTGTATGAGTGAGCAGAAGCAGTTTGTCCATTTTGCTGGAGCGGACATGCGCCAGATGAATGCTTTGCAGCGGAGTCCTAAAGCCAAGTTGACGAAGCTTCACAAGTGATTTGGCTCGCTTCTTTTGGATCGCTTGCAGAGCACTGCTGAGCCTCCAACTCAGATGTCTAATAAAATGCCTGAATAATCACTGGCAAAAAATTATCAGGTATGCTCTGCCGAGTATTCAGCAGTTCCAAAGTGACAAAAAACATGATAAACAAACAAAAATAAAAAATGCTAGAGAGCTCCACACCGAAACAGCCATCTGCGGCGTCATCTTTTCAAATAATTTTAATATAACTTATTTTATATAATTAAACCATCTTAAAGCCCACTTGTTTGCTGAGGCCCTCTGGTGGGCCCTGGCCCCCTGATTGAGAATGATTGCTCTAGAAATTAATTCGCTTGAAAATTCAAGGAGATCAGCAGTTTCTGAGATATTTACTGAGACATTAAGTTCTGAGACATTACTGACTCTTGATCATGTGGGTTTGTTTATTAAATTGCTGCCACATAATTAGCTGATTAGATATTTGCCTTAAAAAGTACCTAATAAAGTCACCACTGAGTGTCTATTTTTACTAATTTAATAGTGTCACTAAATTACTTTTATTAAAGTAATGTGACCTTATTCACGTTAGCAACATGTTGAATTTTTAATAAGAATGATAACAACGCTGTAAGGGATAGACTTACCATCTCTTCAATGGGCTGTACTGCAGTTTAAAGTGTTTTTGGATCATTCTGTGGACAAAACATTGAAAATAAACATCTTTTTAAGAACATTCAGTAGACAAAGAAATTCAGACAACATGAGTTGTGGAAAATCAGATGTGATGTAGGAGATTTTATCAGCTTTATATCATCCGTACCATTGAAGAGAGTATGATTATCCATCACAGCATCATTGCATTTACATTTATGCATTTGGCAGATTACAGGGACAATCCCCCCAGAGCAACCTGGAGTTAAGTGCCTTGCTCAATGGCTGTGGGGCTCAAAATAACAACCTTCTGCTTAGAAGTTCAGTGCTTTAGCCCACTACACCACCAACACTCCATTGTCATTAAAAATTAAAGATGGTGCTAGCATGAATAAGGTCTGTTACTAATATATAACATGTAGTATGCATTGGCATACTTACACTTTTATTATAAACATAATATACTTACTGTACACATAAACATAATATACTTACTGTACTGTACATATATATACGATATATATATGTACGTAAGTTTGGCTCAGGGTACAACTAATCAAACAAATTTCATCATATGCAAATGTCATAAGTCAAAAAGTGATTTGTTTCGGTATGTTGTTTTGTGTGTCCCTGTTATTACAGATCACCAAATAGAAAATAAATCACTGGTACAGGAAATGCGTAAGTTTAAGAGCTCTTGGTCTGGCTGACTGATTTATTTTTGTCTGCCCTTCTTCTCTCTCTCTCTCTCTCTCTCTCTCTCTCTCTCTCTCTCTCTCTCTCTCTCTCTCCCCTTACTACCAAATGCCACTGTAAACCAACATAAGCATGTTTTTTTTGTTGTTGTTTCCCAGCGGGTTTTAATTTGTACATTTGGAGCCTTGCTGTCTCTCTACTACTGAATATCCTTCTACTCATTTGTGTGTGGTACCTGTACAAGAGTAAACATCAGGTAATAAAAGTCATTAAGCGGTTGGCATTTATGTGGAATCCCATGAGGAAAAAGACTTAAAACAAACACAATGTTTCAATTAAAAAGGTGTGAGGGATAGATTTTGCATTAGGGGTAGAAATACTTTACTATTAGCTCAGTATAACAAAAAAAAAAAAAATTCATGAAAAGTCCCCATAGACAAACAAGCGTGCATTTGTGTGTGAATTTAAAGCTGAAAATACTTTCCTTTTGGGTGAGGATGTTTTGAGATTCATTAGCTTTTTTATCAAATATGCCAAATATTTTGTTTTCTGTCCATAAACTTTTTTGAGTTTTATCTATTTAAAAACTTTTTTTGTTGTTGTTTGTTTTAAAGGGAAATGTTTCACAGGAAAATAATACCACAGGGATGGGACTCTTAGAGATTTCCAATGTCTGATTTAGGTAATACCAGCTTTTGTAGTTTTTCCGGACAGAGATACAATGTTCATTTGTACAGTGTCGATAACAAGCTTTAACAGCAGCTTTCACAACTGTACATAACATTATGAAATGCCATTCTGTGCACATACTGTAGCATTCCATAGCAGTAATGTAGAATGATGACATTATTCTGAAAGAGTCTTTTCTTGTCATTCTGAACTTCTTCCTTTTTCCTGTTCTCTTTCTTCCATGATGATACCTATAATGCCAGTCTGAAACACGGTAAGCTGCTTATATTGTCTTTTGGCTAATTTTTGTTGTCTTTTACATAAAGTTTGTGAATACATTTAATTTGCATTTCCATTTTCCCACAAGTCTACGGTTTTTGAGAAGGGTGAATCAGGATTGTTTCCAAACTTGTTCCAGTTCATCACAGTCACTGTCTGCCCCTGCTTATGGAAATTGAAGTCTTGTGCAGTTTTCTTCTAGATTCCATATACAAGCTACCATGTGTGTATGACAGAGTGTTATCTTTGAATCTGTCATTGACAATATCATTCACTCTAATGCAGCTTATTATCATGCACAAACAAATTCACCCAAGTGGTGTTATTTTCCATTTTGAAACAAGGTATCCTGAATTTCCCTTGTGCATGAATAAAAAACATGTTATATTAAGCTTCACAGACTTTAATTAATCAAGTGTGTACCATGATGAGCCTGTAGTTAAACATAAGGTTTAATTAAATATGTGACGCTTTCAACGCGTGGATGAAGAGACAGAATTGTTAATTTCTGTTTGGTTGTGCCAGGGAAAGGAAAGTATACTCACAGAAAAATACTGATATGTCAAATATAATATATACTGCCTTTTTAAGCAGCCATTTTTTTATTCAATGTAATTTGTTATATGTATTGTTATATTATACTTTATTGTTGCAAAATACACCCAGAGTGTATTTATTTTTTAAATAAAAAAGATAATGAAAAAAAATAAATAATTATGATATTATGAAAGTCTTTGTTTTCATGTCCAAATTATAGACTAGTTGAGGGAAGATGGTGTAGTGGCCTAAAGCACATAACTGTTAATCAGAAGGTCACTGGTTCGAACCCCACAGCCACAACCATTGTGTCCTTGAGCAAGGCACTTAACTTCAGGTTGCTCCGGGGGGACTGTCCCTGTAATAAGTGCACTGTAAGTCGCTTTGGATAAAAGCGTCAGCCAAATGCATAAATGTAGTTGATTTGTTTGTTTTATAAATGCTTTGCCTGACTGCATTTTCAGGTGCAAAATGATAAATAATAGTAACAAGGAAATTCTTATAAGTGGTATCCATTTGAGTAAAATCTATCTTGACAATGATGCTTTCACTGATATATTGCTTTTGATTAAACCTTTGTGTAACACATACCACAACAAGCGTCAGAATTTCCTTATAATTGTTGTAAGGGACTTTTTATTTGGACAGATCTGTGTGAACCTGCGTGTTGCTTACTTACTGAACTGTTTAGGCTACATTCGTTTAGTTGCATGCGTGCCAAGAGTCTCCAACTGTAACGTCCGTGAGTATGTCATGTTGTAAAAAAATTGCCCTCGTGAATTGATGTATATCCTCATGCTCCACATTTGTAAGTGCGTGTTTTACTTGTCATCATGAGTTAGCAAATTAGCAACTCTGGAGTGCCTAAACGCGTATTTATTTACAAAAATAATCGTGGTTAATGCAATTAATATGTATTATTATTTCGCATGTTCCATTCCGAATGTCCTGTGCGTGTATATGTTGTCATGGAAACGGACACGTCTCCTCTCAGTGTTGAAATAGAACAGAAACAGCAAGCAGAGTTTTATCAGTATCTGCTTCTTCATGCCGTGACAAACGCAGTAACTCTATAAAATGAGCGTTTTTGTACTCTTGATTTTGATGCAGGGATGCAAAATACTCACCTTTTAGTTTGTGACCTTATCTGCAGTTAATTTGTAATTATAATTTTGTTAGTGGTATTTTTTCCCCTTAATTTTCCTTATGAAAATCACTTGAAATGGTAAATTTATTCCTAAACACTTTAAAAAGCTTTAAATACAAAAAATAAATAAATAAATTGAAAATAATACGGCGGCGTTTTTGTGCCAAAAAAAAAGATAAAAAAGAAAGAAATTAAGGATTTCTAGATTAAACTCATAATATGTTGATAATAAAGTCAAAAGTATGAGAATAATTTGGACATTATTCTCAAGATATCATGACTTTAATCTCATAAGGCTACGACTTTACTTTATTCTCTATTTTATTATTATTATTATTATTATTATTATTATTATTATTATTATTATTATTTTACGTGGACCGAAAATATACATCTAGAACACCAGCTATGACTTACTCACCTTTTTTCCTCTTCAAGAGTTTGTATCACTGAGTGGGTCAGAGATAAAGACACATTAACCTAAAGCAAATAGTAACTCTAGAAAAACAAGCAGCAACATTGAGCTTGGTTTATTATAAATGGTGCAGACAAAAGGAATGACACTGATTAAATAATTTCACTGTTTGGTATCAAAACACAATGTGTTATTATGTGTGCGACGCCACCCTGAAAGTTACTTCTCTTTTTGTGTTCTTGCCATACTTCTGCAACTATGAATATCACTCTGTATGCTTAGGTCTACCCAACTGAAAGATACCCTGTTCCAGCAGTTTCTTATTTCAGTATCTTTGGAGGGACTGGAAAATAAATAGTCTAGAGTTTAGCAGATGGCTTAGTACAAACACTTGTACAGTATATTCATTACTTTGCAGGTAGGCCTATTTATACATGTTGCATAGAGTTAGTTCGCAAATTCAATGCATGCTGATGTGTTCTGATTTGTATATGTGTGTGTGTGTGTGTGTGTGTGTATAGTATATATATATATATATATATATATATATATATATATATATATATATATAGGGCTGTCAATTGATAGAAAATGTTAATTGAATTAATTACATCGAATGACGATTAATTAATCAAATTAATTGCAATTGAGTGCATATATAAATATTTGCTTATAAAGCCCCTCAAATAACAATAAGTCAATAAATATTGATTAAATTCACATAAATGGTTATATTTAAGTCACTGTAAATAAAATAAAACTATAAAAATAATAAAATAGATATTTAAAATGCATTACATCATGGCACATGAGCAAGGGTGGACTGGCCATCAGGGCCGGGACTTTTCCCAATGGGCAGGCCGCGAGAGGGGGCAAAATGGGCTGCCGCATTATGCAGAATGGGCCACAAAACGGCTCCGCTATATGCTGAAGAGTCCAGACATATGTAGCCCCCCCCCCAACAGACACACACACACACACACACACACACACACTACTAAAGATTAATAAATGCTGTAAACAATATACTGTTAACTGTTTGTTTGTGACACCTAATTCATTAACTAATATTAATGAATATAAACGTTTTGTAAAGTGTTACCAAAAAGACAATTCAAAAAGTGGCTTTAGGATGTAATATTTTTTTATTTCCATATTATTGAACTTTCCATTGAACTTCTTTACACTGGTGCCAAAACCCTGGAAAGTAGGAGGCGAGAACCGGCTTGACAATATATATAATATTTTAATGAAAACTTAAAGAAAAGACACAAACACACACATGACAGTCTGCTGCCTGTAAATGTTCTCTCTCTCTCTCTCTCTCTCTCTCTCTCTCTCTCTCTCTCTCTCTCTCTCTCTCTCTCACCACCATCCGCAGTTGGCCTTTATCCCTCTTAGAGGCTTAATTAGCCTAATAAGGGACCTGGTGTGTAAAATCACAACCTGGCCCCGCCCTCCGCCCTGTCACACAGTTAAACTATATTTTGTGTCTTGCTTTTAATCATCTTTTGTGTACATCAGAAATGTGATTTCATATACACCAAGACACATTCCTTGTATATTATAAAGATAAATGAAGTTGTAATATCTATACAATAATGTGTGAAGTAAGCATTAAATGGAATTGAACAAATGTGTTCACATCTTCTTTGTAAACTTTACATTAAATTATGTAATCTGTATATATACATGACCATCCTGCCAGATTACTCCAAACAAGTTCTGTGTTAAACCCTTTATTATTTCTGAACATCCAGTCTCTGGGTGTTTCCCCTGTCATCGGCTGATTTATCTTGTTCCCCATTCTCACAACTCAACAAAGTTGCTTCCTCCTCAGTGATACAGTAAACACAATCAATTTGATGACCAAATATTTTGCCAAAAAAAATAAAAAAACACTCTTGACCACTCTTTTTGGTATAAAGAGTTATTAAAATTCATTCCTGAGCAAAGGACACAAAGAGTACTATAGGAATAGGATCCCACTGAAAAGTTTCAACTATTCCTCTTCCCAGCTTGTGATGCTCCCACTTCCCAACGAATGGAAGAACCGATCTGTAATAATAACATATACTGACATATGTAAAAGTTCTTTTGGGCAAAAACTAATGTATTTCTCTGCAGACAGGAGTGAAAACAAAAATATGTTTCTCTTACCTGTCCGGAGAAATCCCCGTACTGGCCACCAAAATTAGATTATTATTTTATATATTATATATTATATTAGAGTATTTCTCCTATAATCTATCTAGTTCGTGGTTTTCTCCCCCAGCACTCTCCGTTGTCCTCTCGTTCAGGAATATGCTTGCAAGGGAAGAGACTCTGTCACAAAATTGATATCAAAGCATCTTCAAATGTTTATTGACAATTAAACATATTTATAGCAATGTGCCAAGGATAACAAACATCTCTATCTATGTGCCAGTCTAAACAGCGCTTTCAGAATACCAGTTTATACGTTTGTACTAGAAGGCGAGCTTAAGAAATCCCTGAGCTTCAGATAAGTGACAAAAAAACAAATGCTACGTGTCAGAAAAGACTAGTGACAATGGAGGCCCAAAATGAAAAAGTAGGCCTGAAACTGAGACCAAATCTATATTTCTCACAATATATGTACCACCAAACAACACTTGATAAAATTAAAAAGCATATGAACAGAAAATTAAACTGATTACCTCAATAACTCATTAATACTTAAATTAACAAACCACTGCCGTTGATCGAGATCCCCTTCGACAGAATTGGAATTAGAACAGGTAACACAGGAGAATTTGCTCCAAGCACAAGAAAGTCAACGCCGACTGCACGACAGGGGCACTAGACTACGGGAATTCACACAGGGAGATAAAGTGCTTGTACTGCTGCCCACCTCGAGCTCCAAATTACTTGCCAAGTGGCAAGGACCCTTTGAGGTCACACGACGAGTTGGAGATCTCGATTATGAGGTTAAACGAACGGATAGGAGAGGGTCACATCAAACCTACCACCTCAACCTCCTCAAACCATGGAGGGAGGCGGAACCTGTAGCCTTGGCGATGGTGGTTCCGGAGAGGGTGGAGCTCGGGCCGGAGGTATCTCCCAAATCAAGTTAATTCACCCCGGTCCCTTGCGGAGACCACCTCTCACTGTCGCAGCTGACAGATGTAGCCAGGCTGCAAGCGGAATTTGCAGACATGTTTTCTCCACTACCCGGTCGCACTAACCTTATAGAGCACCATATTGAGACCACCCCGGGTGTGGTGGTTCGTAGCCACCCCTATCGTCTTCCTGAAGACAAGAAAAAGATTGTTAAGGAAAAATGGGCGTAACACAAGAATTGCACAGCGATTGGGCCAGCCCAGTAGTTTGGTAGTTCGGTAGTCCATTTCTGTGTTGACTACCAGAAAGTGAATGCGGTGTCCAAATTTGATGCTTATCCAATGCCGCGAATTGATGAGTTATTCGGTCGGTTGGGCGTGGCCCAATTTTACTCGACGCTGGACTTAACAAAGGGTTATTGGCAGATCGCTTTAACTCCAATGTCCTGTGAAAAAACTTATTTTTCCACACCCCTCGGATTACACCAATTTGTGACACTTTCGTTCGGTTTGGAGCCCCGGCCACATTTCAGCGCCTTGTGGACAAGATCCACAGACCGCACACGGTGTATGCCGCAACATATCTAGATGACATCATAATTTACATTAATGACTGGCGGCAGCATATGCAACATGTGAGGGCTGTCCTGAGTGAGCTGAAATGGGCGGGACACACGGCCAACCCAAAGAAGTGTGCAATTGGGCAGGTGGAAGTTAGGTATCTTGGGTTCCACTTGGGTCATGGGCATCCACAGGTTGACAAAACCGCAGCGATCGCAGCCTGCCCGGCGCCCAAGACCAAAAAAAGGGTAAGACAGTTTTTGGGTCTGGCTGGCTACTACTGAAGGTTTGTGCCTAGTTATTCTGATGTCACCAGCCCGCTGACTGACCTTACTATAAAGGGGGCTCCCGATCCGTTGGTAACCCATATTATTAAAGCTACAGTCAAATGCTTTTGAGGACACTGCCTCCATAGGAAATGTCACCAGCGTAAATGTGATATTACCTCATAATGCTGAGTTGAGGGAGAGCAATTTGATTTTAGCAGGTGTTCAGATGACATTGCAGAAACGATTCTGCCCACAGGTAAACGCATGATGTTACAGATAATGGATATTACAATTAATATACTATAGCAAAAGGAAATTGGAAGATAATATTCATCTTTATACAAAAATAAGCAGAAATTTGCTTGTTGCAGTACGTGAGCAAATAAATACTTGCACTGTGAGAATAGACGTTTAAGTATATTACAAAGTAAAATCTTTAAATCCTTTAGCAATTTTGGGATCTACCATTCCCCTTTGGTGAAAATGTGAGTATGCTATCCACAAATATACCGAATCACTTATTTAACTTACCCTCATATATTCACTTCCATTGTCAGATTTGTCTGTGTACCTTACTATCTAACAATATGTTACTTATTCTCTTATTTACGCACACATAATGCACATTCCACAAACAGATTATTCACAACTGCAACATTAGCAACATACGGTGTAATGCTTGCACTGTCGAAGCCTCTACTCAGTTTCAGAATAACAAGCGAAGACTACATCTCAGCTTCCGTTGTTACTTCATCCAAATTAATTTACATAATGTTTTTAATTCACACTTTCATACATTTAATTAACAAATTCCTACGCTGCCTTGGCGTGAATTGTGTGGTAAAGATTGATGATAAACGGCTTTGTAGACGCAAGAGTTTATTTATTTGATTTTTTTTGTGTGTGTGTGTGTGTGTGTGCGTGTGTGTGTGTGTGTGTGTGTGTGTGTGTGTGTGTGTGTGTGATATATTATGTCAATGGACAATGGTAATTATACAAAAACGTAATATTATGTTAACGGGCTGCAGGATGCAAGCACAGTCAGACAGTTAGTTGATTGAAGAGGCAGCAGCATTGCAGCAAAACAACATATTACCTGTCTAGATTGGTCTAGACTAGTTTTAGATTAAAGATTTTGTCTTCTGTGTAAAAATAACGTGTTCCTCTATATTAAAATAACATTCTGTTCCGTCAACTATGTACTCTTATGAAATTCCCAATGAGCACTGTTGAAATATGTTGGAGGTGGGGCACAGCAAACGCCACCTGCCCCAAGTGCCAGTGCTACAGCTGGTGATGATACAGCAGGTGAGTTTTCAAAAATCCCAGATTAATATATTTATATGGATAAACCATGCCTTTTGTGAGATCTTTTTTCATTTTGTTTGTTTGCATTAACTTCTAATATGATATCTAACATGGCTAGCTTTTATTATTATTATTATTATTATTATTATTTTCATAATCTTTCATCAGGTCCATCCTCTGCAGGGGAGGAGCACTTACCAGCACATGCATCCACTGATCCTGCTGAGGTTGAAACATGTCTGTTTCAACCTCAGCGGATGTGGCAGGTAAGTTAATAGCACAGCAGCCTTATTTGTATTTGCTCAGTTTCCTGTAGTATATCCTGAGATTAATATGTCTAATTATAATTATTAATGTAATACGGTTTATCTTAAGTTATTTGTAGTTGGTTTTATTGCAAATTTTTTTAACCAAAAGCAATTAAAGTGGTTTACTTGTTTACAGTAAATGCAATGTCTGCTGGTTTATTTTGCTATGTTTCACTAAACCACATTAAGTATGCCACTTAGTACTGTAAGACTTTGAATATGAAAGTGCAAATGAACACCTGACCACACTTGTGGATTTGCTATTTTTACAGTTAAAAACCGTAGAAGGGTAAAAACAGGCCAGGCAGACATTGGTATGAAGTAGGCAAATAAAATTGATAATGCGTGTGTTAGATTTATAGTGTGAGAATAATCAAGCATTGACAATATTCAATCATATTGGTAGCACAGAGGAGCCCCCAAATCAAATTCTGCATAGGGCCTCATAAAGGCTTGGGCTGGCCCTGTCTGTAGCAGAGCAAGACATGCGCACCAAGAACAAGCCTGTTATCCAAGAAATTGACTCAGAAGTGCGTTTTCCCCCTCTCAAGACAGAAATATCCTTTTACCACTCAACACCCTTATCTTCCCACACTTTTTTACATTCTGTTGTTCAGTCTCTCTTCTCCACCCACATCAGTATGTCCCTCTCATTCACTTAAATGTTCTTTCAACATGAGGGTGGTGCTACACTTTTGGCTGATGTTTCTAAACAAAGACTTGTCTTGACTATCTATGGTAGTATGTGATATACTAGCATACATTTTAAATAGGCCTGCCAGTGTAGCTGTACTAGATACAAGCAAGTACATCTGGGTGCAGGCTGATGACCATAATAATTTTAATGAGTGAAAATGTATCCTGCTTTACATGTGCATAAAACTCGAATACCTTTATTTTACATACACATGAGCCTTGTCTGAAGGGTCGAGGAGGAGGTGTTGCTACAAATTACAGTGAAGATTTCAGTGTTACTCAGAGAACTACAGTTTAAGTACTTTGAACTAATAATGCTTAATGTGACACTGTCAGATATAAATAAAAAATATCTGTTGTCTTTTGCCCTTGCTGCAGTATATAGATCACCTGGGCCGCACTCAGATTCCCTTGGTGAATTTGCACATTTTCTATCAGATCCAGTAGTTAATGTAAATAGAGCTTTAATTGTTGGAGACTTCAGCATTCACACAGCTAATGTAAATGACACATTGGGATTAGAATTTATCGATATTCTCAACTCTCTTGGAGTCAGACAGGATTAACTCCTTGCCATAATCATACGCTAGATTTAATTCTGTCATATGGAGTTGATGTAAAATACTATAGAATTCTTGAGCAGAGCGATGACATCTCAGATCTTGTATGCTGCGATCAACTAATGTCACTCAATCTATACCATGCAATTGTTCAGGTAGAAGTATTCTTTTGACTATATAGCTTCATTAATAATCTTCCAGAATTGTCTCAGATACTCAGTAAGCCAAAAAAGTCTAGAAGAGTTTGATGTAATAACATAAAATAAAAATACAGTCTTCTCCAGCACTCTTGATAGGTTCACCCCCACCCCTTAGAATAAGTAGAATTCAAGAAAAAAGTCCTTCACCATGGTACAATGATCACACTTTCAAGAGAGCAGCTCGGAAAATGGAGCGCAAGTGGAAGAATACAAAATTAGAGGGGTTTTGCGGTGCATGGAAGGATAGTGTTTGTAGCTACAGACAGGTACTTAAAGCAGCCAGGTCAGCATATTTTAGCAAACTCATAGAAAATAAACACAACAATCCTAGGTGTTTATTCAGTACTGTAGCTAAATTTGTTAGGAAGAAAGCATTGACTGAACCAGATGTTCTGTCGTAGCACAATAGTAATGACTTAATTAATTTCTTTACTGATAAAATTTAAATAACCAGAAAAAAAAATTGCAACTGTAATCAAGCATCACAGAACTTCAGAAAACATTTTCTCCTAATTTTCCACACAAGCAAATTAAATACATCGCTGTTCATAGGTCATGAAGAGCTAACAATTTGTATCAAAGCATCAAAAGCCACAACATTATGTTAGATCCAATACCAACTAAGCTCTTAAAAGAGGTATTTCCCTGAAATTTCAGACTCTCTTCTTAATATTATTAAATCCTCGCTATCCTTAGGACATGTTCCAAGAAGCATTAAAATGGCAGTTATCAAATTGCTTATTAAGAAGCCATCGCTTGATCCTGGAGATTTGGCTAATTAAAGATTGATTCCAAATCTATATTTGGAAAATACTAGAAAATGTAGTGTCCTCCCTACTATGTTTATTTCTACAGAGAAATGGTGAATATGAATAATTTCAGTCACGACGTAGGCCCCATCACAGTACAGAGACTACACTTATCTGAGTTACAAATTAATTGCTCATATCATCTGAGCATGGATGCATTTCTCTTCTAGTGCTTTTAGATCTTAGTGCTGCCTTCGACATGATAGATCACGACATTCTCTTGAATAGGTTGGAGAATTATGCCCATTAGTGGACTTGCATTAGCATGGTTTAGGTCCTATTTAGCAGACCATTACCACTTTGTATTTGTAAAATAAAAATTGTCCAATCAATCAAAAGTTATGTATGGCGTGCCACAGGGATCAGTTTTAGGGCCTCTGCTTTTCTCCTTATACATGCTTCCCCCGGGAGATATTATTAAGAATCATGGAATAAGTTTCCACTGTTATGCCAACGATATCCAACTTTATATTTCTTCTTAACCCAATGAAAATTTACAATTCTCCAAATTAGCAGTGTATCAGTAAAATCAAAGATTGGATGGCCAAAACTTTCCATCTACTCAATTCTGAAAAAAAGAGGTACTAATTATTGGACTAAAAACCTCTAAAAATAAGTTGCTAAAATATAATTTGACTCTCGATGGATGTACTGATACGTCGTCCTCTACAGCGAAGAACTTAGGTGTTATATTTGATACCAATCTGTCCTTTGAAAATCCAATTTCCAATGTTTGTAGAACAGCATTCTTCCACCTCTGAAATAATGCTAAGTTATGAAACATGCTCACTGTTGCTGATGCTGGAAAAATAATTAATGCGTTCATAACCTCAAGACTAGATTATTGTAATGCATTACTGGGAGGATGTCCAGCAAGTTCAATAAATAAACTTCAATTGGTTCAAAATGACACTGCCATAGTGCTGACTCGAACCAAGAAATATGATCATATTAGCCCCATTTTATTGTTTTTACATTGGCTATCTGTTAAATTTTGTATTAATTAAAAAATTTTGTTAACTACATATAAAGCTTTGAATTTTGTAGCTCCACCGTACTTAAGTGACCTTCTGACATGGTATATTCCATCATGTTCATTGCGATCACAAAATTCAGGCTTGTTAATTTGGCTCCTAAACTATGGAAAATTCTCCCTAACACTGTTCGGGAAGCAGACACACTCACTCACTTTAGGTATAGATACTCTGCCCCTTCTGTCACTCACTTGATGTTGTGTTGATGTAGTGACACTAGAGGTTGCTCTTGAGAGCCCCAAAACACTTGGAATTGGAATTTGCATACCACTCCCCTGGACATACGGGTATAAAAGGGAGCTGGAATGCAGAGTTCATTCAGATTTTTTCTTCGGAGCCGAGCAGTTGTGGATCAGCGAGCTGAATTCCACTGCTGTTCCATTCACCTCTTCAAGAAGTGTTTGCTGTTAGATATACAGTGCATTCCAGCAGCTTTCTCTCCATCTGCACGCTCAGTGCAGAGCACGCCCCTGGGTGCTTTGACAGCGTTAAAAGAGTGTATTTCTCCTCTAAAAAGTATATTTCCATTATTATAGCAAACACATTGACGTTGAATGTCTTTTTGAAGACGCATCTTTTTAAAGATGACTTGCCATCTCTGTGTAGTTCCTGGGTGCTGTCTTTACCTCTCCACATCTGACGTCTCGATCGCTGCCTCATGTGTCTGGGTCATGATCACGTTGAGGAAGCGTTCGTGGATGGTTCATGTTCTCACTGTGAGAACATGACCATGGCAACGGTACGGTTGCAGCTTTCCTTCTTCTGGGGGAAAGCCACTTCAGCTGCCCCGCTGGTCCTTCTACCTACAGGTATGAGGCTGCCCCAGTTGAGGCTGAAGGCGATTTGCGGGCTTCAATTGAAACGGTTCCGCCAGGTAATCCCCCTCAGACTCTCGTTTACTCCTGTCCAGTTCTGGGATGAGACAGGCAGCTCGCCTCAGTGCCAGCCTAATGTCTGTTTCGGAGCTCGCGGATTGGATGAGATGTTGGTTGCTGCATCAGAGAGTGCCTTGGTGATGTCAGATGCTGAAAACTCGATTGGCTGGTGCCTTCGGGTATGCCAGCCCAGTCTGTGGCTGACACGGAACTGAACGCCATGCTTGCCCGGGCTGCCGCAAGTGTCGGGCTAGAGTGGAACCCTCCACCCATCCCTGATCACTAGCAGCTGGATGACTGGTTCTTGGGGTTGGTGTACTGCTCGCGGCCACTCCCCCCAACAGTCCCCTTCTTCCCGGTAGTGCAGGATGAGCTGACGAGCTGTCTGCTCTCACTACCCTTGACGGCGGCGCAGCCATGGCCCTCCTATATGTCCTTCAGGCCAAGGCTCTAAAAGAGCTGCACAAGGGAAGTTCTGATTCCGATGTGCTGCAAGAACTGCGCTCGGCAACCGATCTCGCCCTTCGTGTGATGAAGGTCATGGCGGCTCTGCCCCAGCCTGAGCCAAGCTCTCGGCCCTGGCGTAGAGCCCCCCACAGGAGAGCGATGCCCCCTGCCTCTTGACCTGCCGCTAAGACCCCCAAGTGGGCTCCTAAGCCCCTGAGATGGGCGACCCAATGAAGGAGATGTCTGCTGGAACACAGGTGAATAGACCACTCACTCCCCGACGTGGCATTCCCTGCTCCCCCCTGCTGTTAGGCCCCACCCCCAGGTACGTCGGATGTGATCCTTCCATTAGTGCCCCTTGCCTGGAGTTTGGACGTGTGGCTAGCGATTTCCAACCCGTCACACTGGTTGGCCAGAACCATTCGACTCGGCTATGTGATTCAATTTGCCAGGCGACCGCCATGGTTCTGCAGCGTTCACTTCACACCGGTGAAGGGTGAGAAAGCCGCTGCCTAGGTGCGAAGATCATGGTCCTTCTGCAGAAGGGCGCAATAGAGCCTGTCCCTCCAGCCGAGGTGAGGCAAGGGTTTTACAGCCCTTCATCATTCCGAAGAAGGGTAGTGGGTTGTGGCCAATCCTGGACCTGTGAGTTCTGAACCGGCCTTGCACAGACCCCCATTCAAGCCCCATTCAAGTTGCTGATGCAGAAGCATATTTTGACGTGCATCCGGCATCAAGATTGGTTCACGGTGGTAGACCTGCAGGACGCATACTTTCACGTCTCGATTTTACATCAACACAGTCCCTTCCTACGGTTCGACGATCGACGGCCAGGTATATCAGTATAAGGTCCTCACCTTTGGCCTGTCCCCTCACGTCTTTACGAAGGTTGCAGAGGCAGTCCTTGCCCTGTTAAGTGGGCATTCGCATACTCTATTACCTCTGGCTGATTTTGCTGCATTATCGAGAGTTACTGTGTGCACACAAGGACCTGGTGCGTTAACACCTCAGCCGTTTAGGGCTTCGGGTCAACTGGGAAAAGAGCAAGCTCTCGCCAGTTCAGAGCATCTCTTTTCTCTGCATGGAGTTGGACTCAATCTCAAGGTTAGCGCGCCTCACAAGCGAGCGCTAGCAGTCAGTGCTGAACTGCCTGAACTTATCCAGGCGGAGAATGGCGGTCCCACTGAAATACATTCAAAGGCTCCTGGGGCATATAGCATGCTCAGCAGCGGTCATGCTGCTCGGTTTGATGGATATGAGACCGCTACAGCACTGGCATACATCTAATTTATCCATCAAATCACAGTTAGGCTGCTTTAGTTTGGTCTGCTAGAACCAAAAACATCTATCACGATCTATAACTGCATAAAATTTAATGGCATCTACGCTAAGATTCATATCCCTGAGGTTACCAGAGCCGGCCAGATCCAGCTCTATTTCTGCTTAGTGTCATACTCCACTGCTATGTGTCTCTGAGTGAGGATGACTAAATGCAGCTGGTGCTAGCTAGACATCACTTCAGTCTTTTGAGATGGACTTCAGAGGATGAACTGATGCCAACGCCAACTGTAAGACATCAGATACTTCATATGCCACTGCCTGAACATTGGACTGAGGATGGACCCTTCCGAACCTTACGGAATTGACCTACCAGTTAAACTGTAATGCACCTCATTGATCTCTGCCTGCATCACCTTTGTCGATTGATAGACTCAACTCTTGAAATGGAATACATAGACTATCATTTAATTACCAGCAAAAGCCTTCATCAGCCAACTAAAAAAGAATGCATCTATGTGAAGTTCTGCAGTTAATCCAGGATGGACTTCAAAGATATTAGTCATCTTACGGTTCATAAAAACATATATATATTTTAAACACTGGACCTTAACACTTATTTTGTGTAAAAATTTTAAACCATGACTTACATTGCACACAAATAACTAATGATGTCATTATATTCATGTTGTTTATCCAGAGGAGAACTGGCCCCCACAGTGAGCCTGGTTTCTCCCAAGGTTATATTTCTCTATTAATCAACATCTTCTAGAGTTTTGTGCTCCTTTCCACAGTCACTTTCAGCTTGCTCACAGGGGTTCTAAGTACAATTATTTAATTATAAATTTTTTATACACAATTTACAATTATATTTAATCAAACTACACCAAGATCACTCTTAAGACTTTATAGACATTACAGTTTAATTTTTTTAAATGGATAATTTTCTGTAAAGCTGCTTTGAAATGATATGTGTTGTGAAAAACACTATACAAATAAAAATACTTGACTTGAACAGAGCAACAACACCCAGACTCTCTTTTCATAATCTACAAACAACCCATTACGTGCCCCACCAGAGACAGAAATATACTGGACCACTGCCACACCACTGTAAAGGATGCATATTGCTCTGTCCCATATTCAGCTTCAGGACTCTTTGATCGCTGTCTGATTCATCTTCTCCTGACCTACAAGCAGACAATAAAATCATTTAAGCCTTTTAGTAAGGACTGTAAAGAGATGGACCAGTGAAACAGAGCTGGAATTACAAGCCTGCTTTGACTGCACTGATTGAAGTGTTTTTGAAGCTTCAGTCACTGTGACATCATAGATCAGTTTCTGTGAGGATATGTGCATTCCTACAATGTCTTTTTAATAATTTTATAACGACTAAACATGTTTTTTTGGAAAACTTAGACAGCTTTGTCATGCCAAAGAGGATGCTCACAAAAGAGGGGATAAAATAGTGTACAACCAGGCCAGAAACACACTGAATAAAGAAATCAGAGTAGCTAAAAAAGCTACTCTGAAAAGCTGAAGAAAAAAAACTGTTTTCAGTCAACAATCTTAGATCTGATGGAAAGGCCTGAAAAGCAATACCAAGTATAAGGCTTGATAATATGTTTTACTGCAGGTTTGAAAAGCCCAGTCTCACACCCCTCCTCCACTCTGGAACCCCCCTCCTGCTACTGAACCTGCACTTATGGTCTATGAGGTGGATGTGTGCCGGTCTGCAGGAGACAAAAGACTAGGAAAGCTTCAGGCCCAGAGGGTGTCTCACCTACCTGTCTGAAAGTCTGCGCTGACCAACTGGCCCCCATCTTCACACAGATCTTCAATAGATCACTGGAGCAATGTGATGTTTCCTGATGCTTCAAACGCTCCACCATCATTCCTGTCCCAAAAAAAAATAAAAAAATAAAAATCACAGGACTTAATGACTACAGACTTGTCACTCTCACATCTGTGGTCATAAAGTAATTTGAGAGACTGGTTTTGGCGTACCTGAAGGATATCACTGGACCCCTGCTAGACCCCTTTCAGTTTGCTTACCGTTCAAAAAGGTTTGTGGATGATGCTGTCAATGTGGTACTGCATTATATCCTGCAAGACCTCAACAGACCTGGGACTTATGCAATGATCCTATTTGTGGACTTCAGTTCAGCCTTCAATACCATCATGCCTGATCTTCTCTCAACCAAACTGACCCAGCTCTCTGAGCCCACCCCAACTTTTAATGGATCATCAGCTTTCTGACAGATAGGCAGCAGCTAGTGAGACTTCAGAAATCTCATCCGGGACCCTCACTATTAGAACTGGTGCTCCTGAGGGATGTGTGCTCTCTCTCTCCACTGCTCTTCTCCCTGTACACAAATGACAGCATTGCAAAAGACCCCTCTGTCAAACTCCGTGATGTTGAAGAGTCTGCATACAGACTCGGCAGACGTTGCACTTCCTATGCCAGCTGAGGAAGTTCAACCTGCCACTGGAGCTGCTGACTCAGTTCTAATTGGCCATCATAGAGTCTGTCCTGTGTACAAATATAACTGTCTGGTTTGGTTCAGCCATCAAACCAGACAGAAGGAAACTGAAACGGACAGTCAGGACTGCTGAGAGGATTATTGGTGCCCACATTCCAAGGCCTGTATGTCTCCAGAGTGAGGAAATGTTCAGGTAGAATCAGTCTAGACCCAACACACCTTGCCCACTCCCTCTTTGAATTGTTGCCATCTGGCCGGCACTACAGAGCACTGAGTGCTAGGACATCCAGGCACATGAACAGATTACCCTCAGGCCATTTTCCATATGAACAGTTAAACTGCCTTCAGGACTCCCATAGTGCAATATTAAATAAATATGTCATGTACATATGTGAATTCTCTCATATTTAATTATATAATATATATATTACCATTTGCATTTGCCATTCTACGGCATCCTTTAAAAAAAAAAAAAATTCTCACTGGGGAAATTTTTATACTCCTACCTTTTTATATTCTATGTATCACTGTAATGTTCTTTGTGCACATCCTTGTTTCTCCTATCACCAAAAAAATAAAATAATAATGTCCTTGGGTACGTGAGCACACTTGACAATAAAGCTCATTCTGATTTTGCCAAACGGTAAAAAATTACTGCTGTGTTAATTTCAGTGTCAGGGTGCAGGAACAGTAGTAAAAGGCAAAAACTGAGAAATAGTAGGACAGCCTCCATCACAGAAAAGCTAATGTTTTTTGACAATCAAATAGAATGATTGTTAAATTAGATGACTTCTGGCTAGATTCTGCAAAATACTGCACCTGTTCATTAAAGCTAAAGTGTGTAATTTCTGCACCACCAAATGGAATTGCAAAAATAAAAATTGTTTTCAAGGGGTTATGACATGCATATATAATTTTCTTCCTTGAGGTTCACTTGTAATGTTAGTAAAGTTGTTTTTTTTTTTTGCACAAAAAAAAGGAAATAAGCGATGTTTGTTTGTGTTGTGTCCAATATTGTTGCCACTGCTACATCTTTCAATACAATTTTTTTTGCAAGTTCCTTGGTTCTCAGAAGAATTCATTTCATCCATGAATCCATAACATCCAACAACTTTGTTTGAATTAGCCACTCATTCCTAATGTTGGGATCATTTAGAATGCTATGCAGAGATACAATTTTTACACAGTCAGGAACACAACAACTTCTGGGGACCTAACTTTAATCTTATCTTTGGTGGAAAGCAAACTATAGTTATAATAGTACCATTTTCAGTGTTGCGGTATCCCAGCCACCTTTCTCTCTGTCAGCTCAAGTGCCGCGATGATTACATATGTTGTGGAGGCGGGTACTATGCAAATGACACTACACTGTGATGTCACAATGTAGCCAATTTCAAAACAAGTTGTTTTTGCAGGGTGGAAAGAATAAATGCTCTTTTTGGGCTGGAGTGAAAGTTTTGAGTTATAAAACTTACAGTAAGATTTTATAGCACAATGACCTCTTTTATGTCAAAATATCAAGGGAAATGTGTTTCCTTGTGTCATGACCCTTTATAACAGCCTTCCAAATATGACCCATCAGCTGTTCAATGTCAATGTTGTTGTGTCAGGCTGGATGGATTGCTTAAAACAAATAGAGGAATATTTACAGCACTTCTTTAACACAACAGTGTTAAAGTTTTGTAATAAAACTACAAATGGATTACTTCTAGTTGTCTCTGCATATAATGCTGGGATAGGAGAAAATATTTTAACACTGAAAAAGTAACATCAGCTTTAAAGGAATAGTTTACCTTAATGAATTGTTTCTTCTGTGGAACACAAAAGGAAATATTTTGCAGAATGTTCAAGCTGCCGTTTTCCTTCAAATGAAGGTGGACTGATTTTTACATCCAATCGAAAAAAAAAATAATTATAAATTAAATAAATAAAATTAAAAAAAAGCACAAAAAGTGATTTTACTAAAGCAGTAATAGGAAGAAGATATGTATCATTTATTTGTGGGTGATTCAACTTTTGTCTATGGTAGCAATTATTTGAATAACAAAACTGGCAAATAAAAACGTCATAAAAACGTCATAAACTTTTTAGGTTCCCGGCATCCCGGAGGGGAATTAGCGGACCAGAAGGCTAGGGAGGAAGAACATCCAGGGAGCTCGAGTTTAGTGGACTCTCCTAGGCGAAAAGAGCACACGTGATCACCTCAGTGGAGGGGAAAGGCTATATGTGCAAGCGGAACACCTGGTCGGATGTTCCACATTCCCGAGTTCTATGTGCTCTGATCTGAGAGAACCCGGGACGAGACCGACTCTGAGATTGTAAAATATCGTAAAGGTATTGGGTGTTGCCCAGCCCGCTGCTCTGCAAATGTCTGATAGGGAGGTACCTTTGACCAGTGCCCAAGAGGATGCCACACTTCTCATCGAGTGTGCTTGAACCTGAAAAGGCATGGCCTGGTGTGATATTCCAAAGCGATGGCATCAACAACCCAGTGGGAAAGCCTCTGTTTGGAGACAGCGTTCCCTTTCCGCTGTCCACCAAAGCAGACAAAGAGCTGCTCAGTACATCTAAAGCTTTAGGTGCGGGCCACATAGGTATGCAAAGCACGCACCAGACACAGCAACGAAAAGGCTGGGTCTGCCACTGCCCGGTGCAGCTTCGCTTGTAGGTTCACTACCTGGTCCCTGAAGGGGGTCATAAGAAACTTGGGCACATAGCCCGGTCATGGACCAAACTCAAGTCAAGTGTCACTGACAGAGAATGCTTGCAGATCCCCAACCCTCTTGATGGAAGCGAGAGTGATAAGGAGGGCCGTCTTCAAGGAGAGGGCTCTGAGCTCGACTGATTCTTGTGGTTCGAAGTGGGGTCTATGAAGGCCTGAAAGGACCACGTATATATCCCATGAGGGTAACAGGCATGGCCTGGGAGGGTTCAGCCTCTGGGTGCCTCTAAGGATCCTGATGATCGGATGCTTCCCTAGGGACTTACTGTCCACTGCGTCGTGGTAAGCCGATATGGTGGCTACATAAACCTTCAAAGTGGAGGGGTACAGCCTCCCCTCCAGCCTCTCCTGCAGGAATGAGAGCACTGACCTAACTGCACATCTCTGCGGGTCTTCGGATCGGGAAGAACACCAATTCACTACCAAGTGCCATTTCAGGGTGTAAAGTTGCCTGGTAGAGGGAGCTCTGGCTTGGTTGATCATGTCTGAGACAGCAGGTGGTAGGCCACTTTGATCTTCTGCATCCCATACAGGGGCCAGGCGTGGAGGTTCCAGAGGTCTGGGCTCGGATGCCTTTCCCTAAGAAAGAAGGTCCAGGGAGGGGCTGTCCGAGGAGCATGAGATCCAAGAACCAAGTCCGTGTAGGCCAACAGGGGGCCACCAGAGTTACTTGTTCCTCATCCTCCCTGACCTTGCACAGCACCCGTGCAAGTAGTCTAACTTGGGGAAATGCATCATGAATGGATCAGGACTACCCAAGTGCAGATCTTTAAGTGCCTGGTGTAATTGCAGGAGGGCCATGGCATGCAGGGCGGCGATGGCCTGAGGGGCCGCTCTGCCGTCGAGGGTAGTGAGAACGGAGGAGCAAGGAAGCCAGTTCCAGGCAGTAAAAGGTGCCCTCTACGGCTTCGTCAACTCATCATGCACCTCCGGGAAGAAAGGAACCAGGGAGGCGTGGCTGTGAGCAGCGGCCTGACCCAAGGAACGTATTGTTTAGCCACGAGGGGTGGGGGGACGGACAGAGGGTTCCAGTCCAGCCCCACGCGCACTGCGGCCCGGCAAGCATAGCGAACATCTGTGCGTCAGGCTTAGACGCCGCTGTGACGCTCTCCGATGCAGCGGCGAAATCATCATCCAGCTCGCAGGGTCCGAGGGACACATCAGACTTGGCATTGGGGTGAGCCGGTCTTGCGTCGGACCCAGACGGAAGCAAAAGAGCGTGCTAGGGGGTGGGTGGTTTGTGGGGATTTACCTGGCGAAACCGAGCATGCTACACTCATCAAATTACCTTCATCGTCAGCCGAACCAGCCCCAATCCCGTAGGAAGGAGGTGAGGTGCGGGGGGCGGCTGTAGTAGCTTTCTCTTGGAGGAAAGTAAGCCGCGACCACAACATTGCCATGGTTATGTTCTCGCAATGAGAACATGAAACATTCATAAAATGCTGCCTGTGTATGATCGCAGCCCAGACACGCGAGGCAACACTTATGACCGTCAGAAGCTGAGAGATATCTGCCGCATCCAGGAACTACACAAAGGCAGAAAGACATATTTAAAAAGACATGTCACCAATGTGTATACTCTTTTAGAGGAAATATACTCTTTTACAGGTCTATTTGCTCTTTAAGGAAACTCAGGGGCATGGACTACACTGGCGTGCAGAGAAGGGAGAAAGCCGCTGGTAATGCGCCTTAGGATCCAACAGCAATGCTCTTAGAGGCAAGTGGAACAGTAGTGGAACACCAGCTTGCTGAACAGACAACCATTCGGCTCCGAAGAAAGAATCGGAATGGACAAAAGCAAGATTCCCTCCTTTTTTATACCCGTATGTCCGGGAGAGGGACATGCAAATTCTGTCTGCCAATTTCTCATTGGCCTTTTCGCAAGTTCAGAAGTAATCAAGGCTTTCAAGAAAGACCATTAGTGTCGCTTCATTCAACACAACGTCGAGTGAGTGACAGATGGGGAACAGATATTTAGTGTTTTAATACTGAATATCTGTGGCTTATTGATCTCTTCTGCACCTGATCCCATCAGTTGTTGTTCTGTTTGTACAAGAAACCTTATGCCACGCCTTCATATGCCAAACGGTGTGTTTTTAAATTTGTTTGGATATGTAAGTGCAGCGTAGTTCTAGCGGGAAGACCAGCAGCTGTACATCATTGCACTATTAGCTGGGTAATTCCCAGCCAATCACATGTAAGCCATTGCTTTATAAGTCTGCTCACAATCTATCACATTGCTGTTTCAGTGTGCTAACATGGCAACCTCCACAACCACAAGTTGAGTCCCATCCTGCATGGGGGTAGGCTCCTCACCCCTGCCTCCTATCTCCGGCAGTATATGACAGTTCCGAGCACTACAACTTGGGACCACCAGACGGGGCATACGCCAAAGACAGACATTACTATTCTGTTTTATATTCATCCAATAAATGTCATCTTCAATTTCACTCAAGTCTGCGAGTCTTCCTGATAGAAGTATATTCCTGCACTTCAACAAAAGTGGTACAGCTTGAGTTGTAAAATGTTTGGTTTGTTACATACTGTTTAATTATTATTTTTGTTCACTTATGTTTAACCAGATATTGTACATAAGCCATGCTTTGATTTTTCTTCACTCTTTTGTTATGCTAATTTGCTAATGCTAATGTGAGGCAAAACTTTGCTTGTTATAATGTAACTTATTAATGCATGCCTTTATTTTGCTTACAAACTTCAGCCCAGAGTTCTGTTCATTGGTGGAACCCCCAACTGGAAATGCTTCTTGGAGTGGTGAGTAATGCAGATCTGGTTTGTAATTAGTTAAAGCAAATGATGATAATCACAAAGAAAAACGATGTTTGATTTTGATTTCTTCAAAACAAGAACACTATAGTTTCCAATATTTTTTAAATATGTATTTTGACACATCTTGCAATAGAAGTAAATGGTACACTACATATTCAGTCAGTCAGTCACATTTATTTAGAAAGCATATTTAAAAACAACAACTGTTGACCATAGTGCTGTACAATTAATCAAATTAAAAATAAATATAGCTTTATAAGATTCACCATAACAACACAAAGTACAAAGATCAATTACGCACATACTCAAGACAATAAGAATAATAATGCTACACTAGCATAGTTCCATATATGCTACAGAAAACAGGTACGATTTAAGAAGTGATTTAAAAACATACAGTTGAAGAGGATCTTATATGGAGCGACAAATTATTTCAAAGGTGTGATGGTGCTGCAGATGAGAAGGCTCGATCACAGTTTAATTTTAAATGTGACCTGGGATATATTCCAGGGGTACTGTACGGTGCATCAACAGTTTTGTTAGCCATGTTTAATTAATATGGTTTATAATAAAAAAACACAATGACATAAAGAGGACTGTCATGTAGAATTATGTTTTTATATATATATATATATATATATATATATATATATATATATATATATATATATATTTACAATTTTACAAAATGTATAATTTTGTACTTTGAATGTGGTGTATTTTGTTTGTATGTGTACTTAATGTGTGATAACATAACTACCAAATCACCTCAAATAAAGACATATTTAACTTTTGTATCTGCTTTTATATCCACTATGTATGCACATTTTAGAGAGCACACTCTCACCAGATGTGAAATTTAGAGGTATAGAACAATGGAGGTGCAGATTCAATTACTGAAGATGTCTCTCCTCTGTTGGCCTCTATGGTTCCATAACTAAAAGAACAATAAAGGGAATCTAACAAATTTCATAATATATTTAATAATACCAGTCATTGCAAGTAGCATGTAGTTGGTTTTCCACATCATGTTTCTAACAAGTAGGAAGTCAGTAATCCCTTAAATTAATATTTAATTCATGTTATGTAATTAAATACAGTACCTATAGGAAGTATTCACTGTAGCCCCTATATTTTGTTCTAAACATTCCATTAACGCAAGTCTATGAGAATGTTTTTGTAAATTTGATCATCTACTTGATGGAAATCACAAGTCTGTTTGCTTAGAAAAGGAAAAACATATCTCTCCTCCACAAGCTGTATGATTTTAAGTATCAATTATTTGGGGCTTTGGGTTTTGTTCAAATTATTAATAGTTACAAGAGTATTAGCACTCGATCGAAGATGCAATCCTAAGGACAAGCAATAAAAACAATGTTAGGGAGCAGGGAAGATAAGAAAATATGAAATAACAGGGAAAAGGAAACTTGACAGAATAGTAACCAAGTCTTGAATTCCTAAAGTCAAGTAATATCACAAGACAGTACAAGCAATGAACACAGGAACATGGCAGGAATAAACACATAAATGTAGGCTAATAGAGAACAGGTGAGATGACTAATCAGGGCTAACAAGTGCAAACAAGCAGGGAGGGGCAAGGATGACACATAGTAACTAAAACTGACCAAAACCCAATTGTAAAAACAGAACATAAAATAAAAATAATAATAATAATAATAAAAAAGAGTACAGGACTGCCAGGGCAGAATCCTGACATGACTAAAAAAATCATATTTAAATCTTTCGGTAAATAATTTGTTCTGTAACGTTGAAATGGATAATTATTCTAACAGATCATATACTAAATACCTGAACATACATCTGACATTGAAATGTTTATTTGGCGGTCTGTATTGGGTTGTGGGGCTCCTTATGTTGGCCGTTCCCTGTTTCCACTGAATTGACCAAGAGACTAGCAGCATCTAACAGAGCTGCAGGGCCATTTTGCTAAAATAGTTAGGTTTGCACCACCCAAGACATAATTAATCTCTTCAACACTTCTCAGTTCCAACTTATCTGGGAGAATAGCCAAAAGAAAGCCATTTTTTAAGAAATGCAGACAATAACAGTTTACTGGATTTTCCTTGGAAACAATCTGATAAAGCATTAAACTTTTGGAAAAACATTCTGTGGTGTGGTGAGTGTATAAGGTTGAGCACTTTGGCTTTAATAAAGAGTGCTACTTTTAGTACAGACCAGCAGTTAAAATCATAACTTTCTACTAGACATTTGGCAGTATGATACTCTGCTTCATTTTCAGCTGCATATGTGTTAAAATACTTCCTCCTATCCCAGCATAATCTGCAGAGGCAACTATAAGTAAGCCATTTGTAAGTCTTCTTGTATTCTTTTAAATAAATATTCACTTTAAAAGACCAATATCATTTGTAAGTGATGGAAGTCCATCCTTTTACCCTTCATAGTGTGAATTTGAAAATATGTATTCTGGGAAGAATTGTGAGTAAATCCCCTGCACTATTTTTGTCCCCAACTGTCCCTTTTGTTTTTTTCTATCTCTGTTTTTGTTGTATGAGGTCATTCCCCCTGTCTCCCCTAATCCCTTGTGGTGGTCATCTTTCTGTCCCAGGGTTAATTTCTAATCCACCCATGGTCCTCTGCTGTAGCTGCTAAAACCCTCCATCTGTCCCTGTCCACATATAAAAACAACCCATTGCCCCTCGTTACAAAACTCTCATAATTCACTGAGACTCTCTTCTCATTGAAAGCTGATGTGTGCTTGTCTTTCATCCTTATCTACAGTGAATCCATCCTAGCCTCACCATAAGGTAAAAGTCTTTTGTTTCTTTCTTTTTAAACAACTCCATATGAGTAGTTGACATGTCTTGTGGTGACACCCTGCATCTATACTCCAAAAAATCTTTTATATAGCACTTTGCTAAAAATGGGGATTAAATTGTGATTAAAAAGGGTAAGCAGGTATAGGATCTAAGATATATGCTAACCTTTATACATTCATGTAAATTATACCCTTAAAACTTGATGTTAATAAAATGAAAGTCCATGGATAGTTTACGCATCAAGCAGAATTGTTTGTTCAGAATTGTCTTGATAAACTCTCATTGTTGACTGAGTTGGAAAAATTAAACTCATTAGCTATGATTTCTCAAAACTGGAGGTCTACGTGTTATCTTCAGTTCGTGTATGCAGTTATAACAGTGCTATTTGTAAATGTGCATCAGTTAAATGTGATTCAGTTTCATGTAGGGGACCAAAACTGCACTTATGTGGTTATTCAGGACCAAATAATTCATGTAATTAAATTACTTTGGACAAAATATTATGCACACCAAATCTATACAATATATGTGCACTGAATCTAATAGAAATGTCTGTAGTTTGACAATGATGGTCATACCTGAATACTTTTTTCAGGCATACTTGTGTCTCGTTCAATTGCATATTGGATCGAGTGCTAACACTCTCGTAACTATTAATAAAATTCACTCTTAGAGCAATAAATATTCGTCGTGAATCATATAATCTCCCCATGCACCCTTAGCTTAAATTAACCCTTCAGAAATACATGGTTAATTCTTCTACAACCTCTCATGACTTTACACATCCTCGAAACCCTCTCTTTGTCTGACTCATTTCCCATCTTATTGTCTCAAAATGACTCTTTACTCTGCTCCTTTTATGCCCTTGAGTCATCTGGAGAAAGAGCATCCACCGTTTGCAATTTGATCTATTTATCTCTCAATGGTTTCTTGCAGAATTTTGGTATACTCATGTCCTTTAGATGCTGCGGATCTCATTAGCACAGTAAGAGCAGGGAAAACTGTTGAAAGGACACAAGTTTTATATGGGCAAAGCCTTTGGAGATAGTAAAGTATAAGAAGGGTGGTGACAGCTATCCACCTCATAACATTTCTTGGGTGATGACATAGCAACCATACAATTTATTTAAATAACAGAGATAGATTTGAATGACACTGATAAGACAGGCTATCTCATTCCAGCATAAGGCACAGGAGGTGAAATCGCTCAGCAAAAGGTGAAGGATACCAATGATTATTTTCTCACTCTGTAATCAAACATTGTGTGATAGTCATTAACTGCCAGTTCCTAAAATCAAATACTGGAATCCCATTTTAAGAAATCAAGTGCAGGTACTTAGCAACACAAGTCATTTGAAACCACCAGTGATTTACACCATCTTTATTTAAAATATCCTTGTTCTTGCTATTGCATATTGCAGTTATACAGACTCTCTTATCCACTTATCAGCTACAAAGTTAAAGTAAGTACCTCTTGATCTTGGATAGAGAAAAAATGAGAGAAGACTATGTCTGAAACAATAGAAATGTGCAAGATTAATGGAAGAACTGAACAAAAGCAAGTGTCAGAAATTGTATCTCTCTCTGTGTTTTTTGTCTCTGCATTCCCACCTGTTCGCACCCCATCAGTCTTCTTATGAAACATTCAGAGGGGTGTCAGCAAGCTGCAACAATGGAACAATTTAGATCTGTTGCTACTTGGGTCTTAACTTGTCACTCTCGCCTGCTCTCTCATCCCCACTCTAAACATATTAAAGGGATAGTTCACCGAAAATGTAACATTCCATCATAATTTACTCACCATAATGTTGTTCCAAACATTATTTCTTTCTTTGGAACACAACCGAACAATGATTGGTAGAATGTTATATGCAGTCATCAGTGTTGGGTGTATCCTGATTACAAAGAATTAAGCTGATTTAATATTACATTTTTCAGTCAAAGGTAGCGTAACACATTAAACACATTAACTAAAATTTGTGTAATTCAATTACACTTACTGCCACTCATTAAAGTTAATTGCTTTAAGACCATTGCTTGGGTTACACATATTTCCATTTCAATAATTGTATTTATGTAAAATATATTTAAAACATGATTCATGTTCATATGTTTGTCTGTTTGGGTTTTTTGTGGATGCTGAAGACTCACTAACAAGTTATTATAAGGGAGAAATGCGAGGTGCTGAATGTATGACTCACATGTGACAATGAACAAGGAGGAAATATAGACATTATTTTTTTATTGGTTGAGTGGAAAAACAATAATTTTTCTGTGAAAAGTGCTTTAGAAAATACCTTAAAAGTGTTAAGGCAAATTAGTAATACAATGACTACTTTCATGAAGTAATGAGTTTTATCTGATTACAATTTTGGAGAAGTAATTAGTCATTTGAAGTGGATTACTTTTTTGAGCAATTTACCCAACACTCATTGTCTCTTTTGTCCATACAAAGTGAATGGTGTCTGAGGCTGTCAATTCCTAATAAAATTTTTCCTAAACATCATCTTTGGTGTTCCACAAAATACAAGTCAAAATGAGGATGAGTAAATGATGATGGAATTTGTATTTTTGAAGTGAACTATCACATTAATAATTGCTATTAAGATAAAGGGTTGTGTTCTTTTATCTTTCTTTGCACTTATAATCATCACTCTCTCTTCTGTTCTCTTTCCTAGTTTCATCATGTCTGATGTAGAGGAGGAATATGAGTTAGTAATGTATTTTCATTTATTAACATTAACTTTTGAGCTTAAAATATCACATTAAAGGGCACATGCATCACTCCTGTCTGCTCATTGTTTTGTTTTGTTTTTCTTCCTTTTGTCTGTCTTAACTGTTAGGGAACAAGCAGAGGGTGAGTAGACATCCATTTTAATTGTTCTGTGATTTCTGTCACTTATGTGCGTATATATATCCTTGACTCGTATTTGCCCCGGCCAAAAAAGGCTTCAGCTTTAGTGATTATCAATAAAGCCTTGCCAATTACACCAAAAATGACTTTGAATGCACTATATGAATGCTGAGCTTTGATTGGTTTTACAGAGCCATGCATGGCCCTGATTGGGTGCTTTGGCTTACTGTTACCCTGCCTTTTCCTGGGAGGGTTATTATTACATACTGATCTCATGTTTCTATTAGCTGACATCCCTAACAAATGGTGTACACATACATAATCCTGGGCTCCTTTCCAATTCCTTATAATCCTTTCCAATATTTCCTGGCTCATTCAATTTTATATTCTTTTGAAACATGGCATGCAATTTAAAATAATAAAAAGAAAAAAAAATGAAACTGTATCCTCCCTTATTCCATTATACTGTCATTATTTTTTTTTTTGTGCATTTGTGAAAGCAGAGGAGCAAGAGGCAGCAGATGATGCAGGATCAGGTAAAAAGTCTCACAAGAGGGTTCAAAGTGTAAAATCTCATAATGCAGAAATTCATAGCTCATAATTCTTCAGAAACAGCATTAGTCCAATAAACAGGACAAAATATGTACACTACTGAAAGAACTTGAAAGAAATACACAAAGGTCTGCATGTGATAAAGCATAATTAATGGAGGAGAACTATGGTAAATGCCCAAGTTGTAAAGCCTTAAACAATCATCTGTAATGGATTGAATTGTTGTTTGAATTGATTTTTTTAACTTACTTTTATCTTTTCCCTCTTCCAATGTGATGTTTTCTTGCTGGACCTAAATTACAGAGCAGCAGGAGTATACAGACTATCAAGGTACTTTGTTATACTTTGTTTTTAATACTTGATTTTATTGCATCCCATGTACATCATTCACAGTAGTACCATTTGTTTTTTGGCAAGAATGAAAATGAGGCTGTGAGTGATAGACTTGCAGTGTCTTCAGTGGGTTGTACTATTGTGTAGAGAGTTTTGGATTGTTCTGCTGACTAAACATTAAGAAAAAAAGTCTATCCCTAAAAATTAAATGGCACTGCTGTGAACATAAAGTAAATGTATGTTTGTCACATTTACAAATGTTTGGCTGTACACTGTAAAACGTCTTACAGATACATACATACATAGATACATAATGGGAAGTTGAGTTCCCCGTCTGTCGCTCACTTCAGTGTTCTGTCGAAGACGCGACACTAGGGGTCTCTCTTGAGCACTGAATATGCCTCTGATCTATGAAAAAAGGCCAATGAGAAGTTGGCAGGCAGTATTTGCATACCCCGCCCCCGGACATACGGGTATAAAAGCGGGGAAATTTTCTTCGGAGCCGATGGTTGTGCATGCAGTCAGCTGTGCGTCCTGTTCCTCTGACGCTTCTACAGCTGTTGGATCTATGGCGCACTTCATTGGCTTTCTTCTTCTTGCACAACAGTACAGTTTGCCCCTGGGTGCATTCTTCAGAACTAGAAAGAGTTTATTAAAAGAGTTATTTTTTCTTGTAAAAGAATAATTTCCTCTAAAGAGCAATACACAGTGGCGTTGAACGTCCTTTTCAGGATGCGTCTTTTTAAAGATGCCCTTCCGCCCCTGTGTAGTTCCTGGATGCGGTAGAGTGCACCTCAGCTGTTTGTGACTTCAGGTCAACTGGGAAAAGAGCAAGCTTGCCCCGGTTCAGAGCATCTCTTTTCTCGGCATGGAGTTAGACTCAGTCTCAATGTCAGCGCGTCTCACTAATGAGCGTGCACAGTCTGTGCTGGAATGCGTTGCTGCCTTTAGGCCGGGCACAGCGGTCCCCTTAAAACTTTTCCAGAGGCTCCTGGGGCAAATGGCATCCTCCGCGACGGTCGCGCAACTGGGGTTGATGCATATGAGACCGCTTCAGCCCTGGCTTCAGACTCAAGTCCCAAGACAAGCATGGCGCCGCAGCACGCACCGTGTGGTGGTCACCCCAAACTGCCACCAAACTTTCAAACCTTGGACAGACCTCTGCTTTCTGCAGGCAGGAGTACCCTTGTAGCAGGTGTCTCGACGCGTCCTGGTTACGACCGACGCCTCCAGATTGGGTTGGGGCGCTGTGTGCAACGGGCAAGGGGAAAGGGAAAGGGGCCCCGCTGCGCTGGCACATCAACTGCCTAGAGTTGCTGACTGTTTTATTTGCCTTGCTGAAGTTTCTTTCGTTAGTTCAAGACAAACATGTCCTAATCAGGTCAGACAGCACCACCGCAGTAGCGTACATAAATCAGCATGGTGGCGTATGCTCCCGCCACATGTCACGACTCGCACTCAAGTCTAGCTAGTCTACAACTTGCCGTCGTAGACACGATCAACCAAGCCAGAGCCCCCTCTACCAGGCAACTTTACATCCTGAAGTGGCGCTTGTTCGCAAATTGGTACTCTTCCCGGGCTGAAGACCCACAGAGGTACGCAGTTAGTCCTCCTATTTCTGCAGGAGAGACTGGAGGGGAGGCTGTCCCCTTCCACCTTGAAGGTGTATGTTGCTGCTATCGCGGCCCACCACAACGCAGTAGACGACTTAATCATCAGGTTCCTGAGAGGCGCCCGGAGGTTAAATCCTTCCCAGCCAAGCCTGTTCCCCTCCTGGGATCTCTCGGTGGTCCTTGCGGGCCTCCAGAGACCCCCCCTTCTAGCCGCTAGAATCAGTTGGACTCAGGGCCCTCTCTCTAAAGACGACTCTGCTGATCACGCTTGCCTCAATCAAGAGTGTCAGGGACCTGCAAGTTTTCTCTGTCATCGAAACTTGCCTGGAGTTTGGTCCGGCTGACACATATGTGATCCTAAGACCGCGACCGGGCTACGTGCCCAAGGTTCCAACCACGCCCTTTAGAGACCAGGTAGTGAACCTGCAAACGTTGCCCCGGGAGGAGGCAGACCCAGCCCCTTCGTTGCTGTGTCCGGTACGTGCTTTACGTACCTACTTGGTTCGCATGCAGAGCTTTAGACATTCTAGGCAGCTCTTTGTCTGCTTTGGTGGACAACGGAAAGGGATTGCTGTCTCCAAACAGAGGCTTTCCCATTGGGTGGTGGACGCCATTTCATTGGCCTATCACACACAGGCCGTGACCCCCTGACTGGAATAGGTGCTCCACAGGTCAGAACTCATGCTTGGACTCCCCCTGTGTGTATTTTCCACGGTACGGTCCCTTTACAAGTGGACCCGCATCTCCCTTAGGCAGTCCCAGCTGCCCTCCGGTCGCCGTGTTGTAGCAACTCCCCCCTCCTTGAGACTGGATCCACTACCGCGCCACCTTCCACATGTCGCCTGAAAACCCATGTGACGCATTCACCACTCTTACCTCCCCCTTCCTGGGCAGGTGTGGTCTCCGCAGGGTCATTTCCCCCTGAAAGAATAGGAAACTGGGTAAGACCCTCTTCCCTCGATGCGTGTAAGGGCCCCAGCCGTTTCTTTCTCTATGCGGAGAAACATAGAGAGAAAAGAGGCCCGGCTAGGCTCAGCTCGTTCCCGGGTTGACAAGCATTGCCTTGTTCCCATTTAGGGTAACCAGAAGGATTACAGCAACTTTTGCAGGGTACGTGCAGTCTGACACAGCTGGTCGCCTTTGCATGTAAAATACCTGCCCGCTCTTGTGTCAGCAGAACATGTACACGCATCAGCGCATGGCATGATTTAAATTGGACCCCTAGTGTCGCTTCTTCGACACAAAGTCGAAGTGAGCGACAGACGTCTAGGTTATGTATGTAACCTCTGTTCCCTGATGGAGGGAACGAGACTTTGTGTCCTCCCTGCCACGTTACTGAGCATTTCCGGCTCCTCAGAAAAATCCTGAATGAACTCGACGTATTTCCCCGATTTATACCCGTATGTCCGGGGCGGGGTATGCAAATACTGTTTGCCAACTTCTCATTGGCCTTCTTTCATAGATCAGAGGCATATTCGGCACTCAAGAGAGACCCCTAGTGTTGCTTCTTCGACACAATGTCTCGTTCCCTCCATCAGGGAGTGGAGGTTACATATGTAACCTAGACGTTTTTCAAAGAACATTTGAACAACTGCTCTTAGAATTCATCATTATCTGTTAAGTGTCAGCTTGTTTACTCATATTTTGCGTTAATTTTCTCATTACTCATTTCCCTCTTTTGTTAATGTGTTCCTGTATTCTTTCACTTTCATTATATTCATCAGAGGAGACTCAGGAAGAAGGTGAGTCTTTTAGATAAAGCATTTCCTTTAAAGAGGCTCTATTATGCTTTTTGGATTTTACCTTTCCTTTAGTGTGTAATATAGCTGTTTGTGCATGTAAAAGGTCTGCAAAGTTACAAAGCACAAAGTCCATGCCAAAGGGAGTTACACCCTCCCACAGAAAACACTGCTCATGAACTGCCTGAAACACCTGGCTTGCAGTCCAGCCATTACTTCTGTGACATAGAAAGGTCACTATGTAACACATTTGCATAATGCCCACCTAAGGGCTACTTTAAGCTGAAACTCAGTTATGGTAAGTGGCATTACATTTCCAACACACGCTCTAAGTGGTTCACCAATCACAACAGACTGGACCAGCTGACCAATCAGAGCAGACTTGGATTTTCGGAAAGGGGGGGCTTTAAAGAGACAGGAGCTAAAACAGAGAGTTTCAGAGGGTGAAAAGAGGTGCTGCAGCAATTTACAGTATGAGAATTGTGAACATTAAAGCATGTAACCCTATTCTAGTAGACCCCCCAAAATCTAATTATGAACTTGTAAATAAGCATAATATGGGCTCTTTAAATCTTGACCTTGATCCCTGAATATTGTATACCATTAATTGCACTGTCCCATCCTCTACTCATCACCTGGCATACTTGATTTTCTTTGTGAGGCATGGCAAATAGAACTATTGTTGACTAGAGCATTAATTACAATTGGAATAACATTTCTTAAATTTGTTCACATATGGTACATTATTTAAAAATACAAAACTAATTTCTTTACAAAACTATATTTTTTTGGTTCAGTTTATTACACTTGTGTTCCCAGTTAAAAATCAACAACCATTTGAAATGAATGGATTAGACTACAAAATACAGAAATATTAAGTGTTCAGGAGCAGTCCAATCCTTTAGATGAGCACATATGGTATGTGAATGTGTGTTTGCACACACAAAGTCTGCACACACACACGCACACACAAATACACACACATCGTGTGTTGAGCACCCTCTTGTGCATTGTCTTTCCATGTACACTCTTTGAGGAATATTTCAAGATCTAGTCATCATATGATGTTGTGTTTGGGCCCGTTTGAATCGGGATAGTCTGTTATAAGTTCCAATGTGACATTGTTTTAGTTATATGTTTGTTTCAGGGAGTAATAGGGAAAATGTGACAAAAGGTCTCTCCTGTTTATTATATTTATGTACCTCTGTGAAGTTGGCACCCCATATAATTAAATAATCACCAAAACTATTCTATTCATTTGTGCTACGTTTGTGCTGGTTTGGTGTTTGAGATATTAAGCATTCTATGTGATGTCACTCTCCACCCCATCTGGCTCAAATCGATCCAATCCGGTGCTGGTCGTTTGTGCACAGTTTTTACCATTAAAACAAACTTTGCAACTATTTCCCTTCCTTAGATATAGCAAAAATGTTTTCAGGAACGGTGACGTTAGACATGCATTTACCTCATCTCGTCCAATGAACACATTTTCTGACTCGCTCGGTGCAGGTTTCTTACCATTGCTGTCATTTAAAAAAAAAAAAATTATTATTGACAGTTTGATCATTGGAAGTAACGTCAAGCCTCAAATCCAAATCACATATTCCCTGTATTTGTGAGTGCGGTAAAGTTAGTTTTATATTTGGCATTAGTTTGACATTGATGCCACAAATGATGAGAATGAAACAGTTCTTATTTGTCAGCAAATTAAAAAGCATTATTTGAGAATATGTAGTGTCAGCTACTGTATATGCATTGTAAAGTTTAGATTCTAGGCTTTAAAATGACACCTATTTTGTCTAGATCAAGCAAGTGGTTATTAATTTATTATGTAATTATTATTATTATTTCTGCAGGGAGTGCCCCCCTGTTTAATAGACAATTATTTTGGTCTTTTTGGTAAACATTTAATTGGTTATATGCATTGTCCCTTCAGATTCTGTTTTTGGATGAATACCCGAATTAGCCTTAAGGCCTATTCAAACCAGCTCTGTTTTTTTACTACGAAAATATGTTTGTCAAGACATTAAAATAAAACAATAAAGATTTACAATCTCCAGTTCAATACATCATACAACAACAATCCATCTTTTTTTTTTTTTTTTGGAAGCTAATTATTTATTTAGTTAGTTAAATAATTACTTTGTTAAAACACAACTTGCCAAATAAATTAATAAATGGACATTAAACATTAATCTGAACTTTGAGATGAAATTATTTTATTAGCATGCTTGTAGAGATTGCACAGTGATCACAAACATGGCTTGTAATACGCGGATAAGCGGTATGATATGTGGATATGCGATTGTTACTCAGACCACTAGATGGCGCCATTGACCAATCCAAATCAAGTATTCCAGAGAGCCATCTAATCATTAATTTGATCAATTTATTCAGGAATCTGACTTTTTTCTTCAAGAGGTGAAAATTTTATTTTAAATTGTTGTGTTGTTAGCTGTTCTCCCAGTCTGATCTGATTTTTGGCACTTGGCAGCTTGTCAGGCTAGGAGGCCAGCTAAAACCAGCAAACCAACATAGGCTGGTTTAAGGAATGTTCCTGGTTCAATACAAGTTAAGCTCAGTTGACAGCTTTTATTAAATAATGTTGATTACCACAAAAAAATATTTTAGATTTGTCTCACATATACAGTGTATTTTGTATATATAATAAAAATTGCGGTAACAGTGAAGCACTTACAATGGAAGCGAACTGGGCCAGTACATAAACGTTAAAAATACACATTGTTTCAAAATGATAGCCACAAGATGAAAATATTATACTTGTTACCATGATTTTAGTGTCATATAGTTGCTTATTAACCTAATCTGTGTAAAGTTGTACCCATTATTACAACTTTGTTGCTGGTAAACCTGTAAATTATTTTTTTATCACTCTATACTTTTGCAACAATGTTTATTTAAATGTTTAGGGACTGGCCCCATTTAGTTGTATTGTAAGCAACTTACTGTAACTCTGTTTTTTTTTTTTGTTTTTTTTTTTTAAATAAATGAGGGATGCTTCAAAAATATTTTCTGTGGTAATGAACTTTATGCCACAAATGCTACTTAAGATTAGATTAGATTCAACTTTATTGTCATTGTGCAAAATACAAGAACAGAGCCAATGAAATGCAGTTATATATATATAAATATGTGAGTATATACAATATGTTTTTTGTTTTTTTTTTGAGTGAAAAGTTATGAGGTGGAGAAGCAGAGACCATCAATGAATACAGTACAAGGTACAAATGAACCTTGTAGGCCATCTCATCGTCACTGCTGATCAGGCCTACCACCGTGGTGTCATCTGCAAACTTGATTATGGAGTTGGAGCCATGAACAGGTATGCAGTCGAGGGTGAAGAGGAAGTAGAGGATTGGACTCAGCACACAGCCCTGTGTTGCACCAGTGATCAAAGTGAGGGTGGAGGATTTGTGGTTGCTGATCCTAACACTGTGGTCTGTTAGTGAGAAATTCCAAGGTCCAGTTGCAGAGGGAGGGGCTGATGCCAAGATCAGTGAGCTTGGAGATCAGCTTGGATGGGATCACATTATTGAAGACAGAACTGAAATCAATAAATAGCATCCTGACATACGTGTAGTTTTTGTCCAGGTGAGTCAGGGCGGGGTGAAGAGCTGAGGCAATAGCATCCTCAGTTGACCTGTTGGGTTTGTAGGCAAACTGATATGGGTTCAGCGTTGGGGGCAGGCATGTTTTCAGGTGGGAGAGGACCAGCCTCTCAAAACACTTTGCTATGATGGGAGTAAGAGCAAAGGGGCGGAAGTCGTTGAGGGCCACTGCAGTAGCATGTTTTGGTACTTGTACAGTGGTGGCTGTTTTGAAGCAGGTGGGGACAATGGCCAGGGCCAAGGAGAGGTTGAAAATGTTGGTGAAGATGTCAGCCAGCTGTTCTGCACAGGCTCTGAGCACTCGGCCCGGGATGCCATCAGGGCCAGCAGCTTTATGTGCATACATTCTGCTCAGGGTGGAGCACACTTCGCTGGAGGAAAATCTGATTGGCAGATCATCATGTGGGAGCTCAACTTTTATGGGTGGTTCTGTGTTTCCATGATCAAAACGAGCATAAAAGGTGTTCAGTTCGTCTGGGAGGGTGGCATTACTGGTTGGGGGGGGGGGGGGGGGGCTGTTTGCTGGTTTGTCAGGTCATGGATGCCTGTCCACATATGTCAGGGGTCGTTGTTAAAAGAGCTTAACTTGTCTTGAACATATTTTTTCATCAGAGTCCCATTGTGTCTTTTACTTGCATCAGATGTAGTGTAAACAGGCCTTAAATGTTTGCTCAAATCCACCTTTTGCAGCTAACATTGTGCCATTAACCACTGACATGTTTTTTACAGAATGTTATACCACTAAATAACTACAATAAATAACTAACTTAAATAAAATATTTTGAAATTCCCCCATCATGGCTGAGAGTTATTGAAATGATCTACAATGGTGTCCTTTGGTCCCATGCTGCTTCAGAGGGATCGGTCCTATACAAAAAGCTGATTGTTCTACAAAGAAAGAGGCCGACTGAAATCAAATTATATTTGCCAGATATTGGAGAAATGTGAAAAGATAAAAGTTACCAAAAATACTGCCATATTGTGCATCTGGATGTGGTGCATGATCATAATTTACAAGTCTCCTTTTTCTCCTTTTCTGTGCTGCTTTTATTACACAGAGGAGGAAAGACCCCGTCCCAAGTAAGTATTCAGACACTCTTTTTAACTTGCTTACATCTGTTGATCATTAATTCAACAGACACACTCTAGATTCTCGTAGTTATCTTCAAGCAATTATTCCCCAAATTCCCTTGCTCCTTGTTTATCACTCTCTCTCACTCAGACCCATGGTTCCACAACTTGCCCCTCCAAAGATCCCAGAGGGTGAGCGTGTAGATTTTGATGTAAGTTCCATTTCAGTCCACCTTGTTTAATTGTGCAACAAGTTGAGACTCGAATTATACAGAGCATTGAGTATTGTTTTATATATAGCCTTAATGACAAATAGAATTCTGAGTCAGGGTCTAGTACATAAACATGTTGAGCTGTGCCCTTTTTCCCAAACACAAAGTCAAATCTGTCTTATGTTAACATTCCATAGATAGATAGATAGATAGATAGATTGATTGATTGATTGACTGACTGACTGACTGACTGACTGACTGACAGACAGACAGACAGACAGACAGACAGACAGATAGATAGATAGATAGATAGATAGATAGATAGATAGATAGATAGATAGATAGATAGATAGATAGATAGATAGATAGATAGATAATCTATATCATGACACTTTTCCTCTCTCAGGATATTCACCGCAAAAGGATGGAGAAGGACTTCCTAGAATTACAGACTTTAATTGATGTCCACTTTGAGCAGAGGAAGAAAGAAGAGGAAGAACTGATTGGACTAAAAGATAGGATTGTAAGCATCTTTTTGTGTTTTTGACAGCTTAAACTCATTCCCAGCCTTGATCTCTTCATTCAATTTCTCCTTTGTTATCACTTCTTTTTTTTACACACATTTCTCATTGCTATCTGTTAACCTTCTCCACATATCCGTAATTCCTTCTTTCTCTGTCTTTGCTTCCTCATATACAGGAAAGGCGGCGGGCAGAAAGAGCAGAGCAACAGCGTGTTAGAGCAGAGAAAGAACGGGACAGGCAGACAAGGATTGCGGTAAATTAGGAATAAAACTTAAAATCTAATACATAAACGCTCAGAATACTCTACTGAGTACTGATAAAATCCACCAAGATATGATTTACACTGTTTCAGTTTTCCGTATTCTATCTCAGGAAGAGCGTCAGAGAAAGGAGGATGAGGAAGCTAAGAAGAGAGCAGAAGATGAGGCCAAGAAGAAGAAGGTTTTGTCCAATATGGGGGCCAACTTTGGTGGCTTCTTAGCTAAGGTATGAGCAAGTTATCTGTAAATGTGTTTTTATCATATGTAGACGTTCATATTTTGTTGTGTATACAGAATGTGTGTTTGGATGTGCTTGTGTTATAGGCAGAGCAGAAAAGGGGGAAGCGCTTGACTGGACGAGAAATCAAGAGAAAGACTCTTGCAGAGAGGCGCTCTCCCCTAGGCATCGAAAACCTGCGAGAGGATGGGTTGAGGTGAACACACACAAACACGTGCATGTTATTATAATGAATATACTGTATGGATGTCTGCATCTTTTTCTTCTATAGGCAGATGCTTGTTTTTGTAATCATAAGCTTGCTTATGTAAGATTTGTCTCTTAAATTTCCATAAATAAATCTGTCTATTGATACAGATTGTGCCAAGCTCTTCCCATTTTGCATGAATAGGCATCTGTTCAAACTGAATTTTGGCTGTATTGTCCTTTTACTCTCACAAACAGGCAGCGAGCTCAGGAGATGTGGAACTGGGTTTACCAGCTGGAGTCGGAGAAATTTGACCTCTTGGATCAAATGAAGAGACAGAAGTATGAGGTGTGATAGCGTTGATTCTCTCATAGAAAACAGAGCTTTGGGGAAAGAAGGCACTGGCAACCAGGGGTGTAAAGTAATGAATCACAAATACCCACATTACTGTAATTAACTACTTTTCCCCAAGAATTATACTTTAAAAAAATGGCATACTTTTACTTGAGTACATTTTAATTGCTGTATCTGTACTTTTACTGTGCTATATTCCCACGGTCTGTGTTCGCTACTTCCCTGTCCTGATTTTATTTTTATCTATCAACATGATTGGCAAGGGAGAGCTAACGTTTGAACCCGAATGCGCCTAAATGATCAAATACACTTTATAATTCCACCAATGCCTGTCTTGATGAGGCATTAATGTAAAGGCAGTCGTTTATGTCTAAAGTGAATTTAAACAGTGGGACAAAAAGCATATATGCATCAAAATGTTGGACTTGACGTGTACATTGAACGTCTAGGTTACGGATGTAACCTCCTTTCCCCTGATGGAGGGAACGAGACGTTGTGTCGAAGAAGCGACACTAGGGGTCTCTCTTGAGAGCCTTTTACATCTCTGATCTATGAGAAAAGGCCAATGAGAAATTGGCAGACAGAATTTGCATGTCCCGCCCCTGGACATACGTGTATAAAGGGAGGGAAATGCGTCTGTTTCATTCTGGATTTTTCTGAGGAGCTGACAGTGTGGTTCGGCCACAACAGTGGCTCGGTTCAGCGATGTGGCCAAGAGGACACAATGTCTCGTTCCCTCAATCGGTCGCTCAGTTCGTAAAAGTGTCGCTCACTTCGACATTGTGTTGAAGAAGTGACACTAGGGGTCCAATTTAAATCACGGCATGTGCTGAGTCATGTACGTGTACTGCTGACACAGGAGCGGGCAGGTATTTTACATGCCAAAGCGACTGGCTGTGCCAGATTGCACTACCCTTCCCCAACGCCCCATAAGATCGTCAAAACCTTCTGGTTCTTTACACCCCGATAGGGGGAACAAGGCGACGTGCCAAGCCTTTTCTCTATGTTTCTCACATAGAGTTAAAGTGGCTTCGGCCATCTTAATGCTATCATACGCATTGGAGAAGGCGATCTTTCCCAGTTTTCCTATTCTTTCAGGGGGGAAAGACCCTGCGGAGACCACACCTGCCCAGACTGGGGGAGGTAAAGAGTGGTGAAATACATCACATGGGCTTTTAGGTCACATGTGGAGAGTGGCGCGGTGGTAGATCCTACCTCACTGGGAGGGAGGAGTTGCTACAACGTGAGGACTGCCCAAGGGAGACGTGGGTCCGCTCGCAAGGGGACCGTACTGTGGAAAATACACACAGGGGGATAAGTCCATGTAGGAGCCTGTCCTGTGGAGCACCTATTCCAGTACAGGGTAAATTGAGTACCCGCATTGGTCTTGGTCGGCAAATTCCTCCGCTGAATTTGTGGACCATAGGGCTAGGGAGGAGTCATCCAGGGAGCCAAGTTAGTTGGATCTCCTGGGGTAAAAACGCACGATATTACCTCAGCAGAGGGAAAAGGCGCTAGGTGCAAGCAGTCCACCCGGTCGGTTGTCACCGCGTTACCGAGATTCTACTGGCTCGGACCTGAGAATACAAGGGACAAAACTGACTCAACCCTGAGATTGTAAAATCTCATTAAGGTATTGGGTGTTGCCCAACCCGCTGCTCAGCATATGTCTGCTAGGGAGGCGCCTCTGGCCAGTGCCCACGAGGATGCCACACTTCTCGTCGAGTGTGCTCGTACTCGCAAGGGGGCGGGCACGGCCTGGGTGTGATAGGCCAATGCTATGGCATCAACGACCCAGTGGGAAAGCCTCTATTTGGAGACAGCATTCCCTTTCCGCTGTCCACCAAAGCAGACAAAGAGCAAAGCATGAAGGGGCTGGGTCTGCCTCCTCCCGGGGCAGCGCTTGCAGGTTCACTACCTGGTCTCTGAAGGGAGTCGTAGGAACCTTGGGCACGTAGCCCGTTCGTGGTCTTAGGATCATGTGTCTGCCGGACTGAACTCCAGGCAGGTGTCTCTGACAGAGAATGCTTGCAGGTCCTCGACCCTCTTGATGGAGGTGAGCCCGATCAGGAGGGCCATCTTCAGGGAGAGGGCCTTGAGTTCGACTGATTCTAGAGGCTCGAAGGGGGACCTCTGAAGGCCCGAGAGGACCACTGAGAGATCCCAGGAGGGGAACAGGCTTGGCCGGGAGGGATTCAATCTCCGGGCGCCTTTAGGAACCTGATAAATAAGTCATGCTTACCCAAAGACTTGCCGTCTACTGCGTCATGGTGGACCGCGATAGCGGCTACATACTCCTTCAAGGTGGAGGGGGACAGCCTCCCCTACAACCTCTCCTGCAGTAATGAGTACACTGACCCGACTGCACACCTCAGTGGGTCTTCAGTGCGGGAAGAACACCAATTTGCGAACAAGCGCCACTTCAGGGCGTAAAGTTGCCTGGTAGAGGGAGCTCTGGCTTGGTTGATCGTGTCTACGACAGTTGGTGGTAGGCCAGCTAGATCTCTTGCATCAGTTTGGAGGTCGCTGGAAATAGAAAAAATGGACAAAGGGAACTAGAACAAAAAGGGAGCAAGACAGGATCAACTCTAATTCAGTTCCTGCAGTACATTAGGATCAGGACTACCCAAGTGCAGATCTTTAAATGCCTTGGCCTGGTGGACTTGCAGGAGGGCCATGGCAAGCAGGGTGGAAGCGGCCTGTCCATTGTCACTGTAGGCTTTGGAGGTCAGTGAAGGCCCTGGAGGGGAGCACAGGGTGATCCCCCAGGTGGCGCATTCTCGGGACATAGGTGGATCGCAACCACTCTGTCCACCTGGGGGACCGTTGTGTACCCATGGGCCACTCTGCCAGCAAGGGTAGTGAGATCGGATGAGCGAGAGGCACGATGACAGTGAAGGGTGACCTTCACAAACTCGTCAGCTCATCATGCACTTCCGGGGGGGCCGGATGTGAGTGGTGCACAGACCTGAGGAACCAATCATCCATCCACTTAGGCTGTGGGGAGGATGGAGGGTTCCAGTCCAGCCCCATGCTGACGGCGGCCCGGGCAAGCATGTCGGACATCTGGGTGTCATCCTCAGACTGGGCATGCTGGCCCAAAGGTGGCAGCCCAGTCGAGTCATCCGCCGGACCACTCTCAAATGCATCGGCGAGCTCATCCAGCTCGGGAGGCTCATGAGGATAGGCAGGCTGGCCGTGATGTGAGCCGCTGTTGCCTCGAGCCCTGGCGGAAGTCAACGAGCGTGTCAGGGGTACCCGGCGAAACAGAGCCAGCTGCCATCCCCAAATCACCTCCATTGCCAGCCGGGTCGTCCTCAATGCCGTGGGAAGAAGGAGCGACGTGGGGGGCAGCTGGAATGGCATTCCATCTTAGGAAGGAAAGCCGCGACCGCAACGCTGACATGGTAAGATTCTCGCAGTGAGAACACGAACCATCCACAAACGCTGCCTCAGTGTGATCGCTGCCCAGACATACGAGGCAGCGCTTGTGACCGTCAGGAGCGGAGAGCAATCTACCACATCCAGGAACTACACAGGGGCGGAAAGGCATCTTTATAAAGACGCGTCTTGAAAAGGATGTTCAACGCCGCTGTGTATTGCTCTTTTAGAGAAAATAATCTTTTAGTGAAAATGTCTCTTTTACTAGCGCTGTCGAAGCACCCATGGGCAAAGCTGCACTGCTGTGCAGAGAAGGAGAAAACCACTGATATGCGCTGTAGATCCAACAGCAATCACTCAGAGATGGGAGGAAAACCAATTGGGACTCGCAGCTCGCTGCTCACACAACCGGTCGGCTCAGAAGAAAATTTCTGAATGAAACAGACGCATTTTCATCCCTTTATACCCATATGTCCGGGAGCGGGACATGCAAATTCTGTCTACCAATTTCTCATTGGCCTTTTCTCATAGATCAGAGATGCAAAAGGCTTTCAAGAGAGACCCCTAGTGTCGCTTCTTCGACACAATGTCGAAGTGAGCGACAGACGGGGAACCGAATTGAGCACTGTCTAGTAGGCTATATAACTTTTGGCTGAATAACTTCAGTAGTTTTAAAAGTATTAAAAGTAATTGAATAAAACAGTGATATTTTTATTAATAATATATTTTTTTTAATTGTTCGTTTTATAATAATACTGACCCCTGATGTAGAGAGTGTGTTAATTGGTATACTCCATTAACAGGAAAGTGGAGATGATAAAATTATTTATAATTATGCTTAGCCTTTATAAAGATATAAAAGCATCATTTGCAGAGCAATACTTCAACAGAACATTCCACCAGGCACAAACTTCAGAAAATTGTGCATCATGCATTAGATTGAGAACAACTATTTCTGGGCTTAAAAGATACAAAAATTAAATCAATGTTGAACATTGTGTCTCAAAAGGAGGACATTGTATCACCACCATCATTATCATGTCTCCCTTTTAATTTTTGGAATCAGATTCATGTAGTGTTTATCATAGATATGTGATATATTTTAAATGTTGGCATACAGTGTTAATTATAATGGGGCATAGGTTTTGCAAGTCGGTACTCAATACTCACTACTTATGAGTACTTTTAAATGAGCTACTCTTTTACTCTTACTTGAGTACTTTTTAGGACAGCTACTTTTACTCTACTCATGCTACATTTTTTGGGAAGTAACAGTACTTCTACTTGAGTATGATTTTTTCAGTACTCCTTCCACCGCTGCTGACAACAAATGAAAGATACTATGCAAGATAATTTGTCAGTTAACTCTAGCAAGTTCTAATCTTTGTGTTAATATGGGCAGGAGAAAGACAGAGAGAGAGTAAAAGAAGTGAAAGTGTGAAAGCAAGAGGGGAAAGAAAGTGTCTCAGTTAACTAAACTTTGGTTCTTCTCAACAGATTGTTGTTCTGCTGAACAGGATTTCTCATGCTCAAAAGTTGTAAGTCACACAAACCCATTCTCAAATTAATATTCCTTGAACCAAAATTACTGGGTACAATATTGCCCATTATTAAGCATTTTGTCATAAAGTAATTTTTTACAAATTATGTTTTACCTATCCTGATGTTTTATCTCTCACAGTAAAAAAGGCCATGGTAAAGCAAAGTTTGGAGGTCGCTGGAAATAGAAAGAAATGGACAAAGGGAAATAGAACAAAAAGGGGACAAGACAGAATCAACTCTAATTCAGTTCCACAGGCTCTGGATTATAATACTGTAGCAAAAGAATAATATTTCTGGATGCATTCATAATAAAGAAAAAATACCTTCTCAGATATGAATCTGAACCTTTACTAATATAACAATGTACACAATTGATGTGACTAAACAGATTCACTCACAAACAGAAGAGGAATGTATGTAGAGGAAATAAAAATGAGAGTTGTGTCCGAGAAACACTTTTGCCTTTATTCATAGTGTTTTGAACAGGGTCGGAGAACTCCGTTTATCCTGCCTCACACATGTGGGTATTTAACAACAAGAATCATTTCCTTAAATGTACCCTCCTAAAAATGTTTTGGTCTGTATATTACGACAGTGTTGTCCTCAGGTGAGCTGCAGTAAACAGCTGTGGAATGTAATCCATGTCAGTGAGTCACGTCAATTCAAGTCTTTATATTTGTATGGTATTTTTTACATCATTTCATGGCAGATTTACAGAAGATTATGCCTTAATGTTTTAAACCCCCAGTGAGCAAGCCAAAAGTATGGTGACTATGGCAAGGAAAAAACTCCATAGATTGTAAGTTAGTGGTGAGGGAAAATAGACTGAGATAAACTAGACTCAGCTGATGGAACCTATCCTCCTCTGGCTTTACAATAAATGTACACATGCCAGTAGTACAGTGGTGATAAAGGCACACTGTAAGGATGTAAGGAAAAAATATTTTTTTTCTGGTCACAAAGTATAATATTGGTGGAGCAAAATAATTTGTGTGAAAAGAAATAATAACAGATGGTTGGTTTGATTTTTTTAAGGTGGCCAGGGGGGTCTTTTTCACCTCTGTTGGGGTAAAAGTCAAACACATTTGAGGTAAACAGCACCCATGATGATTTATAATGATATATCGTGTAGCTATATTGGCAATAGTTATAGCACCAGATTTGACAACAAATTAGAATAAGTTTGAGACAGCACAATGCTTTTTTTGAGTAACATATTTAGATAATGCTTATTCAAAATAACCACTTCAGAAAAGGGTTAAACATTTCCTGTTAATTTCAGTCACATTTGGCATTTCCTAGCATCTAAAGTATTATATTAACAAATTAACCTCCATTGTGATTGGATCAGACGATATGAGTCCACTTAACCTTTTTTCATAACAAATCTATTCGCTCCACTTAAAAAACAATGTGTTTAATAGGGGCCTTTAGCACCTGCAGCAGAGGGCTTTTTACCCCAAATACCATCCTTTACTTTTTGAACAAATCAAGTCAAGTAATTTTTATTAGTGCTTTTAACAACACACATTGTTTCAAAGCACTTTTACAAAAAATCATGCATTACCAGAAAATTAACCTGTAATACCTATAAAGTGTTTTTTATTGAGGACAGTTACTGAAAAACTTTTGATTGAATCACCTTGATCAAAACTGACTTCATGCAATGAACTCATGGATCAAGAAAATGTTGCTGCTTAGTAACAAACAGGTGTTTAGGAAAGTGCTGTGGTTGTTTTTGATGCTATTTTAGTGTTTTGGGAGGAAATATAATAAAATGTGCTTTTTACCTGGGGGGCCTTTAGCCCCATTGTACCCTATTATTATAGTGTAATACAAGTCATGCATTGAATAGATTACAGGATCTAAAATGTCCATTTAGGACAGCAAGTCAATGTGTACTGTAATGATTAAATTAGATCGGTTAGTTCGGTATACTTCAGTGAACCGAAAAGTTTAAACTGTCATGTACATTCAATACGAAGTCTTCAGTGCATAGTGTGCAGAAGTGAGAGTAGAAAAGTAAAAACATTTTGTGTGTGGGAGGATTTATTAATCAGTGTTATCTCTTTACCTCTCCCATGCCAAACGTTACTGTGCAATATAGCCCCAGCAAATGTGTTTCAATATTCTAATTGTTACAAAGTGTCAAATATTTTGAACTGAAATTCACCCAGGTGGCTGTCAGGGCATTTCAGCTTCTAGTAAGAATGGGTTATGACATGCTAACACTGTGCCTCCTACTGGTGAATGGTAGAGACTTAATGGCATTCACCCCCCAAAAAAATAATTCTCTCATTTAAGCACCCTCATGTCATCCCAGATGTGTATGACTTTCTTTAATTTGCTGAACACAAACAAAAACTTTTAGAAGAATATTTCAGCTCAATAGGTCCATACAATACAAGTGAATGGGTACCCAATTTAGTAAATAAAGGCAGCATAAAAGTAATCCATAAGACTCCAGTGGTTAAATCCATGACTTCAGAAGCGATATGATAAGTGTGGGTGAGAAACAGATCAATATTTAAGTCCTTTTTTCATCAATTTTCCTCCCTGCCAAGTGGCGATATGCACAAAGAATGTATATTGCCAAAAACAAAAAGAAGAAAAAGTAAAGAGTGTGAAAGTGGAGATTGATATTCCATAAAATTACTTAAATATTGATCTGTTTTTCACCCACACTTATCTTATTGCTTCTGAAGATATGTATTTAACCACTGGAGTCTTATAGATTTTATACTGACTTAATTTGCTTTTGGAGCAACTATCCCTTTAAATAAATACCTGATTAAATGTTCTTGGTGTATTAACAAGTATGCTAATGTAGCTGTTTTCAAACTTTTTGATTCCTAGGAACACCAAATGTGATGATCCCTTTAAGAGGGACCCCCTTCCTAAAATATATAGGCAACATTATATTTTCATGTATAATCCCATTTATACTGTGTGAGAAAAATAGTAAGCATGATATTCTAAATACAATATGCTGTTTACAAAATTAAATAACTGTATTTTACTATGTCTTTGGGTAACACTTTAGAAAAAGGTTCCATTTGTTATCATTAGTTAATGCATTAAATGGGATGAACTGACAATGAATGAACAATATTTTAACATAATTTATTAATCTTTGTAAGTGGTGTAGCCAAGGGTGGCTGGGGTGGGCCTGAGCCCACCCAGAACATTAGAAATTATTCTATGACTTCAATTCTATATTTATAAAATAGTGAAAAAAAAAAAAAATTGCATCAGTTCTTATTTCTGAAAGTGTATACAAAATGGTTGAATGTGCTGCCTCTCTGTTATTAATGGAAAATTTGGTCCATCCATTTTTATTGAGGCCCACCCAGAAGGAATGTCCTGGCTCCGTTGTTGATCTTGGTTAATGTTAATTGATAAAAAGAGAACTGTTCTGCATTAGATCATGTTTGTTATTATTGCATAAACTTTTAATTTAAAATATGAATTATTACATTTTTAAATTAACATTAACCAAGATTAATGTACTTGTAGACTGTAGAAAACAGAATTTAAAAAAAAATTGCAGTCCTGCAAAAAAGTTGCATTTGCATTTTTCTGCATGCTCTAGAATACCCAGTTTACATTTTTCAGATATAGTACTAGCTTCTTGCAGCAGTATTTAGAGTGAGAATCTCAAATTCACTGCCTCATCATAGGGAAATATTTGAGAATATTATCATTGTTGATTACAATAAGAAGAGTCTAATGAAAGAAATCTATATTAAATGTTCCTGATTTTCCAAATTACTATTCTAAAGCCAAATCTTATGACAATATTCTAGAAATGCTTTAGTTGCATAAGCACTCACAGAAGTCATCATCAGGCCCGCTGTCAGGGGGAGTCAAAGGGTACAGATGACCCCGGGCCCAAGGGGGCCATGCAAACGTGGTGGTTATATGGTTGACCCATAATTGAATCAAGTATAATTACTTACTGACTTATATCACCGAAAATAGAGTTCACAAAAATTTTTTTGTGTATGATGCTACAAGCTTGGGACACCTATTTTTGGGCAGTTTCTACCATTCTTCTTTGCAGGACCTCTCAATCTCCATCAGGTTGGATGGGGAGCGTCGGTGCACAGCCATTTTAAGATCTCTTCAGAGATGTTCAATCGTGCTCTGGTTGGACCACTCAAGGACATTCACAGAGTTATCCCGTAGCCACTCCTTTGTTTTCTTGGCTGTGCGCTTAGGGTCATTGTCCTGTTGGAAGATGAACCGTCGCCCCAGTATGCTCTGGAGCAGGTTTTCATCAAGGATGTCTCTGTACATTGCTGCATTCATCTTTCCCTCGATCCTGACTAGTCTCCCAGTTCTGCCGCTGAAAAACATCCCCACAGCATGATGCTGCCACCACCATGCTTCACTGTAGGGATGGTATTGGCCAGGTGATGAGTGGTGCCTGGTTTCCTCTAGACATGATGCTTGCCATTCAGGCCAATCTTTGTTTCATCAGACCAGAGAATTTTGTTTCTCATGGTCTGAGAGTCCTTCAGGTGCCTTTTGGCAAACTCCATGCGGACTGTCATGTGCCTTTTACTGAGGAGTGGCTTCCGTCTGGCCGCTCTATACCATACAGGCCTGATCGGTGGAGTGCTGCAGAGAAGGTTCTTTTCTCTCCACAGAGAAATGCAGGAGCTCTGTCAGAGTTACCATCAGGGTTCTTTGCTACCTCCCTGACTAAGGCCCTTCTCCCCTGATCGCTCAGATTGGCCGGGTGGACAGCTCTAGGAAGAGTCCTGGTGGTTCCAAACTTCTTCCATTTACAGATGATGGAGGCCACTGTGCTGCTCATTGGGATCTTCAATGCTGCAATGTGATTTTTTTTTATTTTACATATAAATTTGCAAAGATTTCAAACAAACTTCTTTCACGTTGTCATTATGGGATATTGTTTGTAGAATTGTGAGGAAAATAATGAATTTAATAATTTTGGGAATAAGGCCGTAACATTACAAAATGTGGAAAAAGTGAAGCGTTGTGAATACTTTCTGGATGCACTGTGTATGTATTTACATCATAAATACATTAATTTTTATCATTAAAACACATTTCGACTTGTCAACTGATTCTTAATTTAACTGAAATCTTTAAATTGCACCTTCCTCATGTTGTATTTGACTGTCACTCAATTTTAAAGGTGACATGCAGGTGTCAAGAGCGCTGCGCATCAAGAGCACATCAGAAGACCAGCACGAGCGCAACATACAGACATGTCCGGGTAGGCTTTAACCATTATTTCCTCTGTCTGGGATTAATCAATGTTGATGGCTACCCAGTTTGTAAAGTTTGCTGCAAAAATTATCGGCTCAGGCGGGAAAAAATGTAAAGCTTAAGCACAAACTCCGTGAGCACCATCCATCGGAATTTGCGGAGATGAATGTATGTGGAAATACAGTACAAAGGATAATAAATTATTGCCCGTTTTATAAAATTCAATGTAGTTTTACATGATTTGTAATGACTATTTAGGTTAAAGTTATGTTTATGCTTTCTGTCACATTCACAAATGCAGCAAACGGATTTAATTCCTCGTTCAACTGTGCAGCGCAACAGCAGGCCAATGTGTTTGATACTACTAATAATATGTTTTATTTGTAAAACATTGTACTAAATAGGGTTTACAAAATGCATGGCTTTTGGTGTTCAGGAAATTGACATTGACAATATGATGCAAGAAACTGACAATGAAACTGTGGCAGAAAATAGACAGTATTGGACAAAATGCCAATAAATAAACTGCACATAATATATTGTCAGTAGATATTGTAGAATTGAACTAAATCACAAATGCAACAAATTACTGAATGTATACAAATATATATCTGAAGTGTTAACCTGGGCAATAATCATAACAAATTATTACAATTCAATTTAATAAATAATAAAATAACAATAATATATATATAATATATATTATAATATTATATTATATTATATATATATATATATATATATATATATATATATATATATATAATCATCTGACTACGGTACATGTTTCTTTTTCATTTTTTATCTTGTCAGATTATGAGTTTATGATGTTCAAGATCAAAAGATAGGGATTAAAGTGAAAGAAATACAAAATAAAGTTAAAGAATTGGTTATAACTGAAATATTTATCTGTGTTTTATCAGAAATATAACCAAATATTGAACTGCTTTTAATATTATAAATGCACCTAAATACCGTGAAACCGTAATAGCGTGGTCATTTTTGTGACGGTTATCATACGGTTACACCCCTATTAGGAAGACGGTGACAGGTCCACCTGCGCTTGACCCACATGTGCGCAGTTTGATTGACATCAAACACAGCCCCTTGATGACAGCCTTCCCTGCTTTCTACACAGCCATTGGATACAATTATTTTATTGACATTTTAGATTTGTTTGCAGTGAGATATTGAGTTTATAGTGACTTTGCTGTTGTAAACATTTCTGTTGCTACTCTAGAAAAAAAAAATTGTATTTAAAAAAGCAATTATTTAGTAAAAAAAAATTTTAAAAAAAATTAAGAGTAACGTTCTTTATTAGAAAATTCGTTTTTTGTATCCAGGTTGGCAATGAGCATGTACAACACTCCACACAGTTTAATAGTTTTTAACCCCATGTCCATAAATCCTGACAGCAGCCCTGGTCTTCATGGCCAATAATGTTATCATTCTCTTTCTCAAATGCTGTCATTTTGGCATACTACTCATTGTATTACTCTTTCTTAACCAATTTATTTTACCATCTCAGCAGTTTGTCTGTCCTTTCATATTTCCTTCCCCAATCTTTCTCTTTCTCTCTGCATGACTTTGCCTCTGTTTCCTTTCTGGTGTCCTTCATCCCCTCCACACCCCCACCCTTCCCTGGCTTTAATTCCCTGCTCACATGTATGGCTTAGTCTAGCACTGCACTTGGAGCACAGCCACAAACAGCACAAGATTAATCCTGGATTCCCCCCTTGCAACTGAACAACTCTAAATGCTACTGAACCGAACTGGACAGTAGTGATCTTCACTCCCAAAGAATAGTGACTGCTATAATATTGAATCCTTTTTCAATACATTATAAAACAATCTTTACCAACAATTTATTTACAGTGTTTACCTATGGAAAATAGGTTTACCTAATGCACCTAAATGTATGTTTATGTACTGTTTATGCCTATTTGTGTGATGTAAATACATCTTAAATCTGTGATAATGTATCCAGTGCAAAGTTATTATCATAAACTAAAACTAAATATAAAAAAAAACATTTTCGTAAAATGAAATACAAATAAAAATCAACATAGTTGGAAAAACTGAAATTAAATAAAACTAAAATAGCATGGTTCTGAAAAAATTTAATTAAAAATAAACTTAAAACATATTTAGTTTTCATTTTTGTTGTGATAGGTTTTTAAACCTTTAAACCCACTATAACCTTAACATGAAGATGCCACTAGGTGAGGACAGTACTAGCAGATGGTATATTGCCCTCATTACAGCAGCAAAGACAGAGTGGGAGGGAATCACTACAGTACCTCACTACAGTTCACTGGCTGCCAGTTCAAGCTAGAATTGATTTTAAAATGTTATTGTTTGTTTACAAATCATTACACAACCAAGCTCCCAGTTACTTGTCTGACTTATTACATGCTTACAATCCACCTAGAAGTCTGAGATCCTGTGATCAATATCTCCTCGATGTCCCACAGAGGCTAAAGTGTAGAGGAGAGAGAGCCTTTTCTGTTGTGGGTCCTATTTTATGGAATAGTTTGCCTATCAGCATTAGATTGTCACCTTCATTATCTGTTTTTAAATCTTTTCTTAAAACTCATCTCTTTTCACTGGCTTTTAATAGTATGTAATGTCCTTAAATTGATGTGTATTTTTATAATTTTGTATTGTACAGCACTTTGGTCAGCCTTGATGCTGTCTTTAAATGTGCTATTTAAATAAAATAACTTGAACTTGAACTACATCATGGAGAGAAGCAAAGCAGCTAGAAACCTATGGAGTTAGAATTTTCTAATTTAGAGACAAATGGAAAGTGATTCACAAATAGGAAGTTGGTTCACAAATAAATGTAAGGAGTTTCATAAAAATGAAATACATTTTTGTTTTTACAAATATATATTTTTTAACTCAAACACAACTCTGTCCAGAATTCATTTGTGAATTGCGTGCATTTATTTGTGGATCAATTGCTGCACAGAACAGGGGCTACAGGGGTGCAAGCCACTGCTCCTTCATTCACAAATCAAAAGGTGAATCAAAAGGCCCTTTAAGAGCGTGGAGATTTAAGCAGAGGTGTCTTTACTACAGCACAATCCCTTTTGTACTATCCCCAGCAGCTTTGAGCACTTGCCTCTTTAGATGCTGCTTATGAGGCTGAAATGAAAGCGAGGCTGCCAGTCCCTATCATAATTCCTGACATCTCCTTCCGCAGAAGAATGTCAGTGGTTTGGGTTTGGAACAAAGTGAATATGAGTATAAATGATGACTCATCTCATTTGACAAAATGTTTTTTGTAATTTAGTTGACAAATCTTTTATTGAGTTCTATCAAGGCATTTTGAGGAAAACAGGTTTTAATGAATGTCTGTTTTTTTAAAACTTTAAAGCAAGGCTTTTGGCTAAAAGGTATGATTTTTTTTGGTTACAAATTAAAGGTTGTCATGCATGTAACACAAAAAACAATACATTTGAGTACATGTACACTACCAATCAAAATTTTTGAAACAACTGAAATGTTTCCCATAATCTTATAAATCTTTTGATCTGAAGGTTTATGCTTAAATGTTTGAAATTAGTTTTGTAGACAAAAATATAATTGTGCCACCATATTAATTTATTTCATTATAAAACTAAAATTTAATTAAAAAAAATTTAAATTGATGACTTGGACCAAATAATGAAGGAAAGCAGCCAATAAGTGCCCAATATAGATGGGAACTCCTTCAGTACTGTTTAAAAAGCATCGAAGGCTGATACCTTAAGAAACTGTTGAGAAAATGTCAATAGGCAAAAGGTGACTACTTTGAAGATGCTAAAATATTGATTTTGATTTATTTTGGAACATAATTCCCATTTCCATTTATGTTATTCCATAGTTTTGACTTTACTATTATTCTAAAATGTGGGGGAAAAAATTTGAATAAAGAATGAGTAAATGTTTCTAAACTTTTGACTGTTAGTGTATATACACACACACACACACAAACACTGGAATTGGATATTACAATTGGAGTGCGTGCTTGAGTTTGTTGTACATGAACATCCTCATTGCCACCGTGCCACATCATTGTGTTGTATCAGTTGTCTGGGATGGATACTCCTAGTAAGGGTATAAGCATTCTGCACATATGATTGAAAAAACAACAACAATATATATATATATATATATATATATATATATATATATATATATATATAAAATGTGAAACCATATTAATGCCATAGCAGATCTTGTACACTGTGTAATATAGGGTATTCATTTATAGTTTGTGCTCCTAAGATAATCTAATATTATTAATTTTTTATAAATGAACTATCTGTACTACTGATCTTTTCTAGTGTCTAGTAGTGCGTCTGTTTGGATCTGCCAAGTAACTTTAAGAGTAAATATGATAATGACACACATGCATTTCCACTAGGAGTTTCAGTCAAAAAACTTGGTTAAAATTAAAATAGTTTCATAGACTCATATAGTCAGCAAGGTTAGCTATAAAGCTAATGAGGACTCAGGACACTCTACAAATGGGCAATTTCCAGCTTTCGACATTTAACAAAACACATGTTTATAACTGAGAGAAAATTATACTAACCTTAAGTATTCCTCTGATGACATCCATTTCTTTAAAAGTTTGTGACCTTGGAGCTTATCTGTAAGTGCTTGATTCCATGCTCATAAGAGCACTGTGACTCGGTCCTGCCCTGATAGTAAAACAAAGTGTGATTGGTTGAAGACATGCTACGGTTGGTCCGAGTAATGTGGCCATTATCTGATTGGCTTGAGTAGACGATGGGTGGAGTCCACCTATTTGTGGATTGCCTGCAGTTCTGGCACAAGAAATGTTTCACAGCAAGCAATGCACGAATAAATGCTGGACAGAGTTGAGTTTGTGAGTTAAAATATATTTGTAAATATTTTTTTTATTTGCAAATCTACTTTTATTTATTTGTGAATTCACTTTATTTTTGGGAAACTCCTAACATATATTTGTAAATCTCATTCTTTTCGTTTGTGAATTAATTTAATTTTGGTGAAGCTCCTTACATTTATTTGTGAATCTCTTTCCATTTGTCCCTCCATTTATATCTGGTTCCCCGTCTGTCGCTCACTTCGACGTTGTGTCAAAGAAGCGACACTAAGGGTCTCTCTTGAGCACCGAATATGCCTCTGGTCTATGAAAAAAGGCCAATGAGAAGTTGGCAGACAGTATTTGCATACCCCGCCCCAGACATACGGGTATAAAAGCGGGGAAATACGTCGAGTTCATTCAGAAATTTTCTTCGGAGCTGATGGTCGTGTATGCAGCCAGCTGTGAGTCACACACAAGTTCCTGCCCTGTTCCTCTGACGCACTGCTTGCTGTTGGATCTATGGCGCACTTCAGCGGCTTTTCTCCTTCTCTGCACGGCAGTGCAGCTTGCCCCTGGGCGCTTCGACAGTGCAGAGAGTTAAAAGATTTATATTTAAAAGAGTGATTTTCTCTATAAAATAGTATTTTCCCCTAAAAGAGCTTTACACAGCAGCGTTGAACATCCTTTTCAGGACACGTATTTTTAAAGATGCCATTCCGCCCCTGTGTAGTTTCTGGATGCGGTAGAGTGCTCTCCGCTTCAGACGGCCACAGGTGTTGTCTCGTGTGTCTGGGCAGCGATCACACCGAAGCAACGTTTGTGGATGGTTCATGCTCTCACTGCGAGGGCATGACCATGGCAACGTTGCGGTCACGGCTTGCTTTCAATAAAGCAAAAGCTCTTTAGAAAGCACGCCACTCCAGCCGCCCCCCGCGTCGCTCCTTCTTCTCACGGGATTGAGGACGATGCGGCTGGCGCTGGAGGCAATCTGGGGACAGAAGCGAGTGCAGCTCCGCCGGGTATGCCCCCCAGCACACTCGTTGACTCCCGTCCTTGCTCGAGGCAACAGCAGCTCGCCTCACGGCCAGCCTGCCTATCCTCTAGAGCTCGAGGTGGATGAGCTCGCCGCTGCATCGGAGATCGCGGCGTCTGACGCTGATGCCTCCCCTGGGCTGCCGCCTTCGGGCCAGCATGCCCAGGCTGAGGCTGACACGCAGATGTCTGACATGCTTGCCTGGGCCGCCGTCAGCGTGGGGTTGGACTGGAACCCTCCATCCTCCCCACAGCCATCGTGGTTGGATGACTGGTTCCTGGGGTCTGCACGCCGCTCACAGCCTCGCACCCCCCCAGGTCCCGTTTTTCCCGGAGGTGCATGATGAGCTGACGTCTTTGTGGAGAGCACCCCTCTCTACTCGTCACAATGCCTGCTCATCCGCTCTCGCTACCCTCGATGGTATGCCCCAGAAACCCTACCACCTGGCAGGGTCACCCTGTGCTCCCTTCTAAGGCCTGCAGGACGACTTCATCGTTTACTGCCAAAGCCTACAGCGCCGCTGGTCAGGCCGCTTCCGTCCTGCATGCCATGGCCAACCTGCAAGTCCACCAGGCCAAGGCGCTCAAAGATCTGCACGAGGGTAGCCCTGATCCCAATGTGTTGCAGGAACTGCGCTCAGCTACTGACCTCGCCCTCAGGGCCACGAAGGTCACAGCGCAGTCACTCGGGCAGGCGATGGCCACGCTTGTGGTCCAGGAACGTCATCTGTGGCTGAACTTGGTCGAGATGTGTGAGACCGACAAGGCTCAATGCCCCCATCTCCCAGTTCGGCGTCTTCGGCGAAACTGTCGAGGACTTTGCCATCTCACATATCCTGCCCCGCCGCAAGCCTGCCGCCATGGACCATGCCCCGTCTGCCCACCGAGGGCGTCCTACTGCGGCAAAGAAACACCCTGCTCCGCCTCAACCCGGGCCCAGCTCTAAGCCCCAGTGTCGAGCATACTGCAGGAAGCAGACGCCCCCCGTCTCACGGACCTCCTCGAGAACCCATAAGGCTCCCAGGCACTCCTGAGACGTCCGACCCAGGGACCAAGATGTTAAGACCACCGGTCTTAGATCTCCGGAGATGGTAAGACCACTTTTGTTGGATTTATTTTATTCTCAGTAAAAGAGCTATTTCCTTTGTCTCTGGGTCACCTGGCCCGCAAATGTAGTTCTACTACAATCTGCCGCCAGATTTCAACAGTCCCAGCATGCTGGATGCGGATCCCCCGCCTTCAGCCCCATGACTGTTCCCTGGCCGGCCGATTCCAATGACTCTAGAGGACGCCTACGTTGGACCTCCTCCTCAGTCGCTAACCCGGAGGTTAATCATCCCCTTGGTGCCTCAAGCATGGAGTTTGGATGCGTGGCTTTCACTTCCCAACCCGTCTCGCTGGCTGGCCCGGACCATCCAACTCAGTTATGCAATTCAGTACATGGCGAACATGCCAAATCCCTGCACGCGGAAATCACTACTCTCTTACTCAAAGATGCGATAGAGCCTGTCCCTCCAAACGAGAATAAAAAGGGTCTCTACAGCCCTTACTTCATCGTACCCAAGAAAGGCGGTGGCTTACGACCGATCTTGGACTTGCAAGTTCTCAACCAAAATTTGCACAAACTCCTGTTCAAAACGCTCATGCAGAAATGCATACTAACCTGTGTTTGGCATCTAGATTGGTTCGCAGTGGTAGACCTGAAGGACACGTACTTCCACGTCTCAATTCTGCCTCGACACCGACCCTTCTTACAGTTCGCGTTTGAGGGCCAGGCATATCAGTACAAAGTCCTGCCCTTCGGCATGTCTCTGTCCCCTCGTGTCTTCAAAAGTCACAGAGGCAGCCGGCATTCTCATACTCAATTACCTCGGTGACTGGCTTATTATGGCCCACTCACGAGAGTTACTATGCGCTCACAGAGTTATTTTTTCTTGTAAAAGAATAATTTCCTCTAAAGAGCAATACACAGTGGTGTTGAACGTCCTTTTCAGGATACGTCTGTTTAAAGATGCCCTTCCGCCCCGTGTAGTTCCTGGATGTGGTAGAGTGCACCTCAGCTGTTTGTGACTTCAAGTCAACTGGGAAAAGAGCAAGCTTGCCCCGGTTCAGAGCATCTCTTTTCTCGGCATGGAGTTAGACTCGTCTCACCAACGAGTGTGCGCAGTCAGTGTTGAGGTGCCTCGCCGCTTTCAGGGCAGGCACAACGGTCCCCTTAAAACTTTTCCAGAGGCTCCTGGGGCATATGGCATCCTCCGTGGTGGTCGTGCCGCTGGGGTTGATGCATATGAGACCGCTTCAGCACTGGCTTCAGACTAGAGTCCCGAGACGAGCATGGTGCTGTGGCATGCACCGTGTGACGATCACCCCCACCTGCCACCAAACATTCAAACCCTGGACAGACCTCTGTTTTCTACGGGCAGGAGTACCCTTGCAGCAGGTGCCCCGACGCGTCTTGGTCACGACCGACGACACCAGATTGGGTTGGGGCGCCGTGTGCAACGGGTGCGCAGTAGCAGACCGTTGGAAAGGGGCCCCGCTGCGCTGGCACATCAACTGCCTGGAGTTGTTGACTGTTTTCTTTGCCCTACGGAAGTTTCTCCCGTTAGTTCGAGACAAACACGTCCTGATCAGGTCAGACAGCACCACTGCGGTAGCGTACATAAATCACCAAGGCGGCGTACGCTCCCGCCACATGTCACGACTTGCCCGTCGTCTCCTCCTCTGGAGCCAGCAGTGACTCAAGTTGCTGCGCGCCACTCACATCCCCAGAAACCTCAATGTGGTAGCGGACGTGCTGTCATGACAACGCTTGCCCGGTGGAGAGTGGAGGCTTCACCCCCAGTCGGTCCAGCTGATTTGGGAACGGTTCGGAAAGGCCCAGGTAGACCTGTTTGCCTCCCAAGAGACTTCCCACTTCCAGCTCTGGTATGCCCGATAAGAGGCTCCCCTCGGGGCAGACGCACTGGCACACAGCTGGCCTTCTTCTCAGGGACAGGGCACGCTCTGGCATCCGCACCCAGACCTTTGGAACCTCCACGTCTAGCCCCTGGATGGGACGCGGAAGATCTAGCTGGTCTACCACCCACTGTCGTAGCCACGATCAACCAATCCAGAGCCCCTTCTACCAGGCAACTTTACGCCCTGAAATGGCGCATGTTCGCAAATTGGTGTTCTTCCCGTGCTGAAGACCCACAGAGGTGCACAGTTAGGTCAGTGCTCTTATTTCTACAAGAGAGGCTGGAAGGGAGGCTGTCCCCTTCCACCCTGAATGTGTATGTTGCCGCTTTTGCGGCCCACCACGATGCAGTAGACGGCAAGTCCTTGGGTAAGCACGACTTAATCATCAGGTTCCTAAGAGGCGCCTGGAGGTTGAACCCTTCCCAGCCAAGCCTGTTCACCTCCTGGGATCTCTCAGTGTTCAGCCTCCAGAGACCCCCCTTCGAGCCGCTAGAATCAGTTGGACTCAAGGCCCTCTCTCTAAAGACAGCCCTGCTGATCGCGCTCACTTCCATCAAGAGGGTCGGGGATCTGTAAGCGTTCTCTGTTAGTGACACCTGCCTGGAGTTCGGTCCGGCAGACACATATGTGATCCTAAGACCACGACCGGGCTATGTGCCCAAGGTCCCTACCATGCCCTTCAGAGACCAGGTAGTGAACCTGCAAGCGCTGCCCCGGGAGGAGCCAGACTCAGCCCCTTCATTGCTGTGTCCGGTACGTGCTTTGCGTACCTATTTGGACCACACACAGAGCTTTAGGTGCTCTGAGCAGCTCTTTGTCTGCTTTGGGGGACAGTGGAAAGGGAATGCTGTCTCCAAACAGAGACTCTCCCACTGGGTGGTGGATGCCATTTCATTGGCCTATCACACCCAGGCCATGCCCCCCCCCCCCCCCCCCCCCACCCCACATTACAAGGAGTATTGCACCTGGCACCCTTTCCCTTGGCAGAGGTAAAACTGTGAGCCCCGGGTCCCTGGTTGATTCCTCCCTAACACTTTTGGGTCCGCAGTTCAGCAGAGGAACTTGCCGACCCAGTCCACTATGGGTACTCAAATATACCCTGTACTGGAATAGGTGCTCCACAGATCGGGACTCTTACACAGACTCCCCCTGTGTGTATTTTCCGTGGTACGGTCCCCTTACGAAGTGGAACCACGTCTCCCTTAGGCAGTTTTTGCTGCCCTCTGGTCGCTATGCTGTAGCAACTCCTTTCTCCTTGAGGTTGGATCTACCACTGTGCCACGTTCCACATGTTGCCTAAAAAACCCATGTGATGTATTTGCCACCTTTACCTCCCCTTTTGGGCAGGTGTGGCCTCTGCAGGGTCTTTTCCCCCTTCCCTCGATGCGTGTAAGGGCCCCGGCTGTTCTTGCTCTATGCGGAGAAACATAGAGAGAAAAGAGGCCCGGCCAGGCTTGGCCCATTCCCAGGTTGGCAAGCGTCGCCTTGTTCCCAGAAGGATTCTGACAACTTTTTTGGGGCATTGGGGAAGGGTACGCGCAGTCTGACACAGTTGGTCGCTTGTGCACGTGAAATACCTGCCCGCTCCTGTGTCAGCAGTACACGTATACGGCTCAGCGCATGGCGTGATTTGAAGTGGACCCATAGTGTCCTCCCGGCCATGTCGCTGAGCCGAGCCACTGCAGTGGCCGGACCATTTCTGGTTCCTCAGAAAAATCCTGAATGAACTCGACGTATTTCCCCACTTTTATACCCGTATGTCAAATACTGTCTGCCAACTTCCCATTGGCCTTTTTTCATAGACCAGAGGCATATTCGGCGCTCAAGAGAGACCCCTAGTGTCGCTTCTTTGATACAACGTCTTGTTCTCTCCATCAGGGAACTGAGGTTACATAGGTAACCTAGACGTTACCATGACATCGATATCGTTATCATCCAATGCAAATTAGAAAAGAAGCTGATCTATTTCTTAGATCCACATGAAAATGGAATTTAAATGTTTTGCTGTCACTGTAAAAGTTATCTTTGGCCACAGGGTTAAATAATAGATTGCAGCTCATTTGCATACAGCTGTATTTAAAATAAATAGATAAATTGTACAAGCACTTAAATGTGGAATTTTATTTTAACTTTTAGGTTCCAATGTAGTACATTTTGTGTAAAAATGTGCATTTGACAAGAAATTTCAAGCACTGAAAAGTCATATAATTACTGTATGCAATATGACATCATATGGATAGAATATGCTATATGGAATTTGTACATTTTACAAATATCTAAAATGTGGTTAAAATAGTATAAAATATATATATAATAAAATATATTTTCACATACTAAAATATGTTATTTTGAATTTAGCAACATATTTTAATACAATATATATATATATATATATATATATATATATATATATATATATAAAACCCCCAGTTTTCCCAATTTGAGACTTTCAAAATCTGATCACCTTATAGAAAACACGCTAACCGTGTCTGGGACTTCAATTATGATACATTTGAAACTTTATTGGAATGACTGTTCGTTGTGTTGTTAATGCATGATGTTAAAACAAAGAGAACAGAAACAATAAAATATCCAGTAATTTATTTTTTTTCTCTCTCTCTCTCTCTCTCTCTCTCTCTCTCTCTCTCTCTCTCTCTCACACACACACACACACACACAAATGGTTTTTATATATGTATCACTTGATATAAAATCTAAAACTAAATTAAAACTATATGTAATGAAAAACAAAAATTAAATGATCAAATATTTAAAAACTTACACTAAACTAAAACTAACACAAAACTAACAAACAAAATGAAAACTTAACTAAATTGGAGCGAAATTTTTAAAACTAAATAGAAATAAAAACTAATTTAAATTAGTTTTTAAATTAAAACTAATAGAAATTTAAACTATTATAACATTGATACAGTGGTTGCATTTATACTCATCTTGATTCACAGAAAGACAATGCAAATCAGGACAGATGTCATGCAATTACAGACAAATAAAACAAAATCCAGATGAACGTAATATAAATAATATAAATATTAATGATATAAATAATCCTTAGTGAAACACAGATTAGATTTAGCAGTAGATTTAAATGGTGTGTTGACAAAAGTGATATTGTAGATGTTCAGTTAAAAATGCTGATTTGTGTATGTCTAATTAGATACCATCCAATGAATACAGTTAAATACTGATTGCAGGTATGTTTTAAGATAAGATACAGATAAGAAATATCTGTATTTTTAAAGCTTTTATTTGAGGGGCGGATAAGCACAGGTATTTAGCGGATGGGTGCCTTAAGGGCAGCGTCTACTTCCTCTTCTGGCTGAAGGGTGTGCCACTGTGCCACAGGACGTCTGGGATTGGCCAGCATGTCTGACCAATGGCGGAGACCCACCCCACTTGCACCAAACCCGATCCAGCACTTCCCAATCGGATCATTGCTCCCCAGTTTGTCGTAATCATAGACAGTGATCAGCACCTGGATCTTCTACAGAGACACAGAGGAACAGAGAAAAATTGGTTAATTCACACTTAATCCACTTGTTCTTTCTCATTATACTCTTAAATGATAGACAACCATGTCAGTAGATTTATTACAGATTGTGACAGGGCGGAGCCGGGTCACTCATCAAGCCTCAGAGAGGGATAAAGGGCGACTGGAGACTGCAGTGGTACAGAGGGAGAGATTTTCGGCACCAGTGTAAAGGTATTAATGGAAAGGAGGAGGCGACAACCGACTTAACAATATAAATAATATTTTAACAAGGAAATTAAACAAAAAGACAAACACACAAAGGTGTCGGACAGCTGCCCGAAAATCTCTCTCTCTGTCCCACTGCAGACTCCAGTCGGCATTTATCCCTCTCTGAGGATTGATTATCCTGATTAGAGGCCGGGTGTGTAGCATCGTGACCAGGCCCCACCCTCCGCCCTGTCACACGGATGCAAATAGGTAACTCGTCACAGACATGTTTCAAATTGTCATGATTTCAGATGTTGTACCTGTATCTGGGCGAAGGGAATTTCAAAGCTGAAGCTCTCATTAAAGTAGGGGTTTAGTGTGTTCTGCTTAACGGTTGTCTTCTTCTTCTTAATACGCTTCCCATTGTGTTGCAACACTATTTTCACAAATGGATCTTAGAGAGCACATCAAAAAAACGGAAAAGAAAAAGAGAGTAAGAGAAAATGGCTTTGTTTTATGGATAAAGACAGTAAATGGAGCCACATTTGATATAGCATAACTGGATAGTGATTCACGATATGGCAAAAGGTACAGTATGTGAACACCCAAACACCACACCCATATGTACATGTTGAGCTTTTAATTTCGAAAGTTGGTCCTCGTTGACAGCTTCCACCCTTCCACCATATGTTGAAATGTGGCTGTCGGGATAAATATGTTGCTTCCATTCAGACAAACAGCACCAGTGAGGTCAGGCACGGATGTTGAACGATCATAGACAGCATTCCAATTCATCCCAAAGGTGTCCAACATGATTCAGGTCTGGGTTTTGTATAGGCTTCTTTGTAGGATCTCACTTTGTGCACAGGGCATTGTCATGCTGGAATAGAAAAGGTACACCCCAAACTGTTGCCACAAAGTTTGAAGCTTACAATTCCCTAGAACGTCATTGAGTTTTGCAGCATGAAAGAAGTTTTCACTGAAATTAAGAGGATTAACCAAACCTGATATGAATTAGAAGGGGTGTCCTCATACTTCTGGCTATAGTGTATATTTGATTGCAATATGTAAGTTAGTATTACAGGAGGGAAAAGTCAACATGTAAGACAAGATATCTGACTAATGATAGTCCACACACCTGATAAACCACCTACATCCATCTTTTTGAGGTTCTTGGCTTCCATGATACAGACAGTGAGCTTCCCTGAGGTGGGCACATAGCGCAGGGAGATACAGATGTCACCAAGGTTTTCTTGCTGTTTTGGAGGAAGCGAAGAGTATATTGTTAAAAAAACATAACAATTCACTATGGTGTTTAACCCTCTGGGGACTGAGGGTGTTTTGGGCCCTGGAGAAGTTTTGACATGCCTTGACATTTGTGCTTTTTTCAGTTGCTTAAAAACACATTAATGGCTGAAGTCAGATAAGACTGTATTCAGCATAAACTGGGCTACAATAATATGTGAGCAACATGCATGTACATGTTTGTATTTTTTAGAAAATAATTTTTATGCATGGTTTTTGAAAAAACTAAATTTTCAAGTCATTGAAATAAAGCCATATAACAAATACTCAACATTTCTCTACAAGCCTTTTCACAACTGGATATTGTTTGCTAAAAAATTATGTGAAATACATCCTGATCACTCATTCATACAAAACAATATAGTAATTGAACTTTTGTAAGACACTTTTAGTGTTAGAAAGGTAATATGTGAGGAGGCGTGAACTATCATGAATATTGATTGTAATTCACACATGAGGAGACAAAAGACCCTCTCCTGGGCCTAGCAATGAGGAATGTGACAGAAAGAGAATGAATGTGAGGAGACTTAATGATCAAAATCAAGTTTTAAGTTAAAAGAAGTAATCTGACAATACATTTTCTTTACATAAAAGACTTTACTTAATTTTAGACCTACACTACTGTTTAAAAGAAGTCTCTTCTGCTCACCAAGACTGCATTTATTTGATCCAAAATACAGTAAAACATTGATATTGTGAACTCTTTTTACAATTTAAAAGAACAGTTTTCTATTTGAATATTTTGTAAAATGCAATTTGTGATCAAAGCTGAATTTTCAGCATCATTACTGCAGTCTTCAGTGTCACATGATCCTTCAGAAATCATTATAAGATGGTGATTTTCTAATATGGGCATATTTAAAGTGCATTTTACTCATTTAACCTGAACACATATTTGCAAGCAAAAGCTTTGTCGATGATAATGAGGCAGCATAAACATTCATATTATTTTTATATCATATTACATATCCTATTTATATCATACAGCATACAATTTAAATACCTGCTTTAGCTGAAACAGCATTTAAATGTAACTAAAACTTGCTTATTAGGACATATTTCAAATGTATACTCTGAATCCTGGCTGACAAGTCTGGAAACAGTCCCACTAGTAAAATATGTTCAAGTTTATATAAAATAGCATGTCAGCTAATTAAAACTAAACTTACTCATCCGAAATTGTATCCTCGGCTGGATCAAGTCTCTCTTCAAAATACAAACGTTCATCGGAGTCCCGCTCTTCTTCTGAGGAAAATGTTTAACTCTTCATCACTATCCAGGAGTTTTTTCACTTTTGTATCATGCTGTCTTTCAAACGTGCAGAAAAGCGAATGAACTATATGTTTTCAAGGCACAGTCGGGGGCGTTCACTATTTACATATGTCGTCTCAACACATTACCATAAGAATAGCGCCCTCTGCCCGTAGAAAGTAGATATTTTAAGCTTTCTTTAGACACATGTTTCATGTTTGTGTGATGAGTATTCGCGGAGTTTCAGTTCATTTTTGTGACGTGTTTCAGATATATGCTCGCAAACCCAGAGACTGCTGACAGCTCACCCTTTTTATTTTCTTTATTTTACAAAATCACAAGATTTTGTTGTTATTGTGAGTGCACACAAATAAAAGTAGGCCCTTTATAGTCTCTAATGATGTCTTACACTTATCTGTATGCCCCTAAATGACAGAATTTTATGTTGTTTCCACTGTAATGATGAAAAAATCCAGCAGGAGGCGCCGGCGTGTCCGTCGACCCCAGAGGGTTAAATAAAATACTGTATAAAACAGCCTAATGGAAAGCCTTACCTCCTCTTTCTCTCCCCCAACCAGATCTCTCCATTCATGTATGGGCTGGCCCAGGTCTACACTGTTCATTGGGATTTTGATCTCTCCAATTACATCATGTTTCCCAAAGCGGTCAAAGTCAAACACCTGCAGGACCAAGGTCTGTCCAGCTAGATCATTAAAGGGGATCTGGAAACCGAGATATCAAACAATATGTTTAACGAAGGCCTTCTCAAATATTGACAAGTACCATTTACGTAAAGCAAAGGAAATTGTTTTAGAAAATGCTATTGGCATATATTCTACAATGAGAGCACACAAGGAGGACAAAAATAAAATGGTATTAAAAAATTATGATACCTTGAAGATGAACGTCTCATTGAAAACAGGGCAAAGATTTTTGCGCTGGACTTTAGTCTCAAATTTTTTCTTCTTGTCTGGTAGCATATAAACTTTGACATAGGGGTCAGAGGTACCACCAATATCCATGGCTGGAAGGTCTTGGGCTTGTAAGATGCCAACAATGAGCTGAAGAGGAAAAGGATGTACATCAAGTGTTTAAAATCAAGTACTCACAAGTGGAGTGGTTTCTTTATACAGGCACACCGACATAAGACTTTTAGATACTGATTTGTTTAAAAATGATCTAAAAGGAAGTTCATCCAAAATACCAAAAATATATGTTAATTACTTCATATGCACTCACATTTAGTGTGCACATTAATAGCATCCACTCTCAACCCCCAGCGAAATGACACACCTGATTTTCAGTGAAGTTATAGTCCACAGTGTACTCCAACTTGCCATAGAACTCTTTTTCGCCCTCGGTTTCTCCATCCTTAGTTTGTTCCTGAGAGGGATGCATATTAAAGTATAAATATCACCAGTATAAAAGTATTTATACCTGTAAGCCATACATTACCAAATTAATTTTCACATTTAAAATGAAATCATAGTAAAGCTTTTCACTAATTTGACAGAACAAGATCTTCCACTTTAGTTTTGCCATTCTAAATAACTAATCTGTTTGTCCTCTATCTCTATAAACATTTTGCCCTTTACATGCTTTGCACACTTGGTGCCACGTTCTCTTACATCGCCTGCTTGTTCCTCTCCCTCCTTTTTCATCCTTCTGCGTCCTCCCTTCCTCTCTCTGACTTTCTTTGCTTTCTTCTTCCCTCCCAAGCACTTCTTATAGATGCAAAAAGCAAAGCAACCAACCAAGGCAAGCATTACCACAGTTATGGCTCCAATAGCCCACATGGGCACTACGCAATGGAGAGAGAGAGAGAGAGATGTAGAAAGTGAGAGAAATAGAAAAAGATATGGCGAGAGGAAACAGCAAATATTTTACATAATTTCATGGATCTGTTAATAAAAATACATGTAAACATCTTACAATGTATCATGTTTTTAGAAAATTGCCAAAAAGAAAATAACAGACTTTCTGCTAAATTGTGAAACTGAATGGATGGATGAATGGATGGATGGATGGATGGTGGGCTGACAGAAAAAAAGGCTTAGATTGAACTTACATTTGATAGTGTGGTCTGAGTGAATTGATGGAATAGGTGAAAACATGAAGGATTGACATGAAGAGTGGAAATGGGAAAAAAATTAGGAATTAATGAATCACATAAATGTGCAGTTTGATGGGGTGTGTCCTATATTTATAATTATTAAGAATTATGCATGTTGTGACTTGTCGAGTAGATGTGTGCCACAACATACTTACTTGGTAAGTGGCCAAACTCATTGAAAAACTTGTTTTTCATATTTAGGAAATTATGGGAGTGATGAGAGGGAGGGGGTGGGGGAGGGGGTTTAGGCTCCGCTTCAGGCTCCGCTGCCCTCCGTTCACGATGCTGCATACTGACAAATCGCATGGCTGATGAGCTAGGGAAATAAAACAGGCACTGTTATTATCCTGAGCTATCTCACATGGTGTTCAACTACAGTGCATCCGGAAAGTATTCACAGCGCTTCACTTTTTCCACATTTTGTTATGTTACAGCCTAATTCCAAAATGGATTAAATTCATTATTTTCCTCAAAATTCTACAAACAATACCCCATAATGGCAATGTGAAAGAAGTTTGTTTGAAATCTTTACAAATTTATAAAAAAAAATAAAAAAAATCACATGTACATAAGTATTCACAACCTTTGCTCAATACTTTGTTGAAGCACATTTGGCGCCAGTTACAGCCTCAAGTCTTTTTGAGTATGATGCTACAAGCTTGGCAAACCTATTTTTGGGCAGTTTCTACCATTCTTCTTTGCAGGACCTCTCAAGCTCCATCAGGTTGGATGGGGAACGTCACTGCACAGCCATTTTCAGATCTCTCCTGAGATGTTCAATCGGGTTCAAGTCTGGGCTCTGGCTGGGCCACTCAAGGACATTCACAGAGTTGTCTCGTAGCCAATCCATTGTTATCTTGGCTGTATGCTTAGGGTCGTTGTCATGTTGGAAGATGAACCTGCGCCCCAGTCTAAGGTCCAGAGCATACATTATGGGGTATTGTTTGTAGAATTTTGAGGAAAAAAAATTATGTAATAAATTTTGGAGTAAGGCTGTAAAATGTGGAAATGTGTACAAAATGTGGAAAAAGTGAAGCGCTGTACTTGTAATACTTTCCGGATTCACTGTAAATGCTCCAAATTCACAATCAAATTTTTGCTCAGTTTAAATGGTCATTGTCACAAATAAATGGACAAATATTCCATGCAGTCTCTCAATTACTATGAGGGCATACAAATGCAAGCATAAAAAAATACAGGAAAAGTAAAATAATAGTAATAGTAGAAGTATAGTAAAATGCTGTAAAAAGATGTCAGACATCAGGGCACATCAATTTCCCAACATTAGTTTATGTTAACATCTACCTGTTGTTATTAGATCAGTCTCATTTATCCTGTAGCATCCACTTATTTGGCCTCTTTTTAAAAACATGCTCCTTTCCATCTCATTTACCACCCCTCCATCTGTCAAGCCCACAATATCCCTCTCTATCCCTCCCCACCCCACATCTCTTGGTGCCTGACATGACTTTTGATGGACAGTAAACTCTGATTCCCTGGCCCTGCATGTGTGTCATTTATCCCTTTGGCATGCTGACATGCAAAATCACAACCATGCACACATAATGCCCATATGTGCCCAAACATTTATGGGAAAACAACACACATGCTCAAATGTATTTCGTGTCAGATACACTCCAAATGTTGCTTTTACATATTAACAAACAAAGATTATATGTCCGACCCCCTGCTCTGCTGAACTGACCTCCTGTCACTCCCAACAGATTCGTAACAAGATTAATTGTCAAAGTTAATCCAAAAATCCCTGGGTTTCAGCAAATTAGGAACAGAACATCAAATTAGGCCCTCCCCTTGCCGATTTCCTTTCACACTTGAGACTAAACAGCCAAAAACATTCCAGTCTCATCTTGATCCTCAAATAAAAGATTTCAGATTGCACTTCCAATACTATTTCAGAATGCAACACATTGATTTTTGTTGAGCAGCGAACAATTTTAAAAGCAGTCATGGGTTGTAAGTAGCTGTGATTTTGATTGGGGTCATGAGGTTCTGAGTGACATGCTAATTACAAATTAAATTGATTAAAATATGAAATAAAATAATAACATAAAAACACACATATACATTTATTTTTTTAACAATTAAATATAAAATAGAGCACTTACACAATCAAAAATATTCCATAAATGGTTTAAATATTGTTGGATAACAAACATTCAAGTAATTTATGTCATAAAGTTTCTGCTTTAAATATGTTGGGAACCCCTGCTCTAGACATTAAGTCCATTAGGTCATCTTCAGTTCAGAGAATACAAGCCTGAAGTCCATCATTTTAGATCTTAACCTACCAGAGTCAAGAAAAGATTATCTTGTAATCGTTCCATAAGGAACAGACACCGTAATCTGAGAGTGCAGAAACACATAACTTGTGTCACCTGCAGTACAGACACAACTGCCCTAATCTGGCTAAAGTAGGCCTTTCACCCTGTGTGTCACAGGATATCAGCCTGCATCATTCGGGTTTTTTTTTTTTTTTTTTTCATCTCTACTTTGTCCGCCAGCAGGCAGAACAGCAGTATTTTTGGATACCTAAATCTAATCCAGACATCCTTTTTGGTTGAAGAACATAAACTGATGCTATAGTACACACTTACACACATTTATAAACATCAATATAGCCGAGAAAAACTCACATGAGATGTTCTTAGTGAGTGCTCGAGAGGCTTGCTCTTTTTTAAAATGTAAAAACAAAATGGTAAACAGAACAAAAATAATTTAAACAATAAACAAGATTCCCAAGATTGTGAATGTCAACTGCCATTTTAATCGTTTTCACAAAAGTGTTTTGTCAGGTAACTAACTTACTTATTTTTTTTTCTAGATCAACCTGACTAAAACCACCGAGTAGAAATAGAAGTAGAAATAACTCCTTAAGGTAACAACTCAAGTCTCCACTTTTTTCAGTGTGGCTGATAAAATACATGTCTTAACTTAACTAATTACCAATTTAGAAAAAAAGAAAATTGTTCACCATTTTAATCACATTTAAACTTTTTTTTCAGTTCTTTTAAATAGTACTGCTGTATGTCTAATTCTAAATGACAAATATTAAAGAATATATAAAAACTGCATGTATAACAACATTACAAAATGTTTTAGATGGCACTGCTGACATGCCAACTACATGACAACAATCCCAAGCTTTACAGTTGACTGATATTAACATGAATAACAAGCTCATAATGTAAGTAAACCCGGGAAGACAATAAGCAAACAAATAATCAAACTTACCTATCGTCCCAAGTCTCTTTTATAGCTGGAGACCTCCACTTTGGTTAGAGAGGACAGTAATGCACCACCCCTCTCACACTGTTCTAACACACACTCATCATCCACCTTATCATCTCTCTCTTCCAAAGCGCATTTGGACCAAACCCTCTTTCACTTGGATTAATCGTTCTCTCTCTCCTGTTTGTGGGTATGTGCTCTAGGGTTTCTCATGTGACAATCTTATTTTCATTCATCTCGTATGCCAATCAGTTTACCAGTTTCCCGATATCCCTTATAATCTCTTTGATGGTGTTTATCCGATTCTAATTTCCAATATAATTTTCGTTCAGTGACCCCTCTGAATCCGATTAGTTGCTGGCTCACTGTACAGCTGCTCATAGGCAAGACTGATGATTGCATAAGGAGACTGACACTGACCCCTCTGACACTGACAAATTCTACTAATTTTATTTATTTTTTATTTATGGACCCTTTTGATATGAATATTGAGATATTGGTGTGTGTAAATCATCTGTTGAACCACAGACCCTCAACTTGGAGTGTTTTAATTGTGGGATTATGCAGATGAAGGAAACAACACCACCATGTAGTAAAATAAAATTATCCATCTATAGTGCATTAAGGCCCTGCCCCAAATGGTACACTCCATTGTCGACTTGTGGTCTCATGGCCTTCATTTGCGCATTCTCGCGAAGTCCACGAGACCATAGTTTGGTGTCCCATTTGACATTGTAGCACTACATGGGGTGGTTGCGAGTCAACGGTGTGAGCTCCACAGCGGACTAATTACCTAAATTCTCCACTACTGATCCTCTCGACCAATCACATTGAACTAATAACCTAAAGTCTCTGCTGCTGATCCTCTCGACCAATCACAGCAGACTAATAACCTAAAGTCCCCGCTGCTGATCCTCTCGACCAATCACAGCAGACTAATAACCTAAAGTCCCCGCTGCTGATCCTCTCGACCAATCACAGCGGACTAACAACCTAAAGTCTTCTGCTGATCCTCTCGACCAATCACAGCGGACTAATAACCTAACGTCCCTGCTGCTGATAATTTCAACCAATCACAGCGGACTAATAACCTAAAGTCTTCTGCTGATACTCTTGACAAATCACAGCGGACTAATAACCTAAAGTCTCCGCTGCTGATTCTCTTGACCAATCACAGTGGACTAATAACCTTAAATCCCTGCTGCTGATCCTCTCGACCAATCACAGCAGACTAATAACCTAAAGTCCCTGCTGCTGATCCTCTGGACCAATCACAGCAGACTAATAACCTAAAGTCCCCACTGCTGATAATCTCGACCAATCACAACGGACACATTACCTAAAGTCCCCACTGCTGATAATCTCGACCAATCACAACGGACACATTACCTAAAGTCCCCACTGCTGATAATCTCGACCAATCACAACGGACACATTACCTAAAGTCCCCACTGCTGATCCTCTAGAGACCAATCACAGCAGACTAATAACCTAAAGTCCCCACTGCTGATCCTCTAGAGACCAATCACAGCAGACTAATAACCTAAAGTCCCCGCTGCTGATCCTCTAGAGACCAATCACAGCAGACTAATAACCTAAAGTCCCCACTGCTGATCCTCTAGAGACCAATCACAGCAGACTAATAACCTAAAGTCCCCACTGCTGATCCTCTAGAGACCAATCACAGCAGACTAATAACCTAAAGTCCCCACTGCTGATCCTCTAGAGACCAATCACAGCAGACTAATAACCTAAAGTCCCCGCAGCTGATCCTCTCGACCAATCACAGCAGACTAATAACCTAAAGTCCCCGCTACAGACCCTCTCGACCAATCACAACGGATTGGAGTTTCGAGCTCCGAAAAAGTTTCCGAAAAAAAATGGCGGACGATGTGATGTCAAACTCGGATTAAATATTGATTTTAATAATCCCTTTTTATTGACTGTCAATGGCAAAACAGTTGCTTTTCTTGTGAATATAGTGTCATATTTTAGTCCGATGTGTCTAACTGGTTCAAAACTTTGTTTTATTCAGTTTTCCTAGGATGTGTCCTATTACGTTTCTATTGAGTTTTTCTTGGGGAAGTTTTGCGTTCATAAAACTAAATAATCTAACACTAAACATTTGTTAATGTTGTTTCAAAGGGTCTCAAAAATATCTAGACAGAAGTGAAAACTTCCCTGCACATGCTGTAGATCGTACGATTCATTATATTTATATAGTTATGTTCAGTCTATCGGTTTTACTTGGGACGTGGTGACCGCGCGCTCCATCATTTTCAATGAGAGAAAGGCGGCAGTCGAAGCGGCGCAGCTTTCAAAACTCACTCACGAGAATCCTGAAACTTTGATGTGCACTTTTTGAGGTTGGTCATGGAGCTTTTATATTGTCTAATGATTATTGTTATTTATATGTTATTTAAGGTATTTATATAATGTATACAAATTTGCCAATAAAAATATTAAATACTCACAACACTCACAATACCACTCCGCTGAGACACAGAATACATTAATTACAGTTATCGCCTCAGAGACGCAGCATCATATAGCGCTCGCTAGCATTGTTTGAACTGAAACAGTAGAGGGCATCAGTGCGCTTCGCATCACCTCTCGTGTAAATTCAAAAACGCCTGTACAAAGGAGAGGCGGAAAAAACGCAAGCAAACCATTTATGCATTTAACCAGAAGGCGTTGTGTTATTTTTGCAGTGTTATTAAAGAAGATGTAAACTCTTATGTAACACACAACACAAGTTATTCATCCTAAAGGAGACAGAAGCCTAACATAAGAAGTACTGCAATGCAAAGTTCCAAAGTTAGCTTGAAATGTAGTCCACATGCTAACAGAGAAGTGCTTTGTATGACAGAAACAGCTTAAAAAAAAAGTTTTTTTCTTTTTCTTTTTTTTACAAGAATTTGACTTGAGTATTTTTAAGTTTCTGTATACTCTCAAACAAATTTTCTAACTTATTTTGATTGACCATTTCAATTTTATTAAAAAAAATCATCTAATTGAATTTATTTTAATTTTTACAAAATTAAAGATGCTGTAAGTGATTTTTGACATAAATGATGCACCCCAATTACCTTTTAGATATCTCTGAAAGCCAACAAATATAACACATGTTTGTCACTGTAACAGCCTCCTGACCCGTTCCCTGTCCTGTGGCCTCCTTTCCGGTCTCCTGGCCCATTCCCTGTCCTGTGGCCTCCACCCAGGCCCCCTGACCTGTTCCCTGTCCCGTGGCCTCCTCCCCGGCCTCCAGACCCGTTCCCTGTCCCGTGGCCTCCTCTCCGGCCTCCAGACCCGGTCCCTGTCCCGTGGCTTCCTCTCCGGCCTCCAGACCCGGTCCCTGTCCCGTGGCCTCCTCCCCGGCCTCCTGACCCGGTCCCTGTCCCGTGGCCTCCTCCCCGGCCTCCTGACCGTACCGTGGCCTCCTCCTGATCCGGTCCCTGTCCCGTGGCCTCCTCCCAGGCCTCCTGACCCGGTCCCTGTCCCGTGGCCTCCTCCCAGGCCTCCTGACCCGGTCCCTGTCCCGTAGCCTCCTCCCAGGCCTCCTGACCCGGTCCCTGTCCTGTGGCCACCTCCCCCTTACGCTCTCTCGTCCCTGTGGCCCCCTCCTGACCCAGTCCCTGTCCTACGACCACTTCCCAGACCCCCTGTCCCTACCTTGCTCCTCTGCTCCCCTTGTGCCCCTTCAGACTGCCTGTTTGCCCCTTGTGCCCCCCTTGAACAATTTGTTTTTTGTTTCTGTGTTTTTTGTTTTTTGGAGCGTCTGGAATACGCTCCTTAAAGCAGGGGCTCTGTCATGTTCACTATTGTCTTTTGTTTTTGTGCTTTTTATGTTGAAGTTTAGTTCCTGTTTTGTTCCTGTTTCCTTTTTGGTTTTTGTAGTCCTTTGTAGTTTATTTTTCTTATTGGTCTTCCCCTGATTGATTCCCTTTCTCTGATTGTTTTCCCAGGTGTTCCTTGTTTCCCCTTGTATATTTAAGCCCTTGTTTCCCCCTATCTTTTTGTCTGTTATTTCATGTTTAATATGTTTTGCAGTTTTTGTGCCAAGTTCCCCATGGTTTTCTTTATTCCGATTTTTCTTGTTTTTGGTTAAATAAAATGCTGCACTTAGATCATCTGTCGTTACACTAGTGGGTTGCATGGGCGTAATTATATGGGGGGACAGGTGGACACGTCCCCCCAATATTCAAAGGACAATTTGTCCCCCCCCCCCAATATTTGATCATACTGTATGATTATGCGAATGTAACAGGTATTGATTATAACATGTTTTATTTTTCCTTCACACAAAATCCTCATATTTTTCTACCGGAAATTAATATAAATGTGTGAGAAAAGGAGAGATAAATATGTATTTTTATTTCTTTTGAGTTCGGCATTTGTTGCAGTTGAGACGTTATTGGCTCGTTTCGCGGTCTTGCTTCAGTCCGCGGGAGGTCTGAACGGAGTGAGGTACGCATTTTGAAAAGGACCTACTTTATAAGCCTACATTGACCTACAAATTGTGTATTTATAATATTATGTGGCTTGAGCCTTTCAGAGGGTTTATTTTTGGAGAAAAAAAAAGTAAATTGACAAGTTACTTTCAACAGTAAGTAACTTAGTAAATTCTGTAGTGTAAAAATTTTTACAAAATAAAGAGCATTGTCCCTCATTAGTACAGGACTGTTTGACTATCATTGCTCAAGACTTGATATTAGAATATTGTTATCTTTTAACAGTAATTTAATCAAAATGTTTATTGCCACTATATGTTTATAGAAAATATCTAAAATTGGGTTGAAGTTACCTCACTAGGGAGAGATCACTGGCCGCTTTGTAGTCAATTCAGGCTAGTAGTCTGTCCGATGCTAGAATCATTATAGAGTGAGTATAACGTTGGTTTGACAATCAGATGGAAAAAAAAAATGCCTTGTGTTATACAATTACAAACATTCGGACTCTGACTTTTATTTTATTTTGATTTAAAAAATGTGTGCATGCGCCAACACAGAGAGTCCCACAGCTGTCCCCCCCAATTGTGTGATTGACTGTTCTGCCCTTGGTGGGTTGCACAACTAACCGAGTCTGCTCTATTTCAGTTATACCCGAAAAATAATCTGTACTTTTTATTTTTGTATGGACAGAAACTCTGAACGTTGTACATTGAACACTAAAGCACCTTGTGCTAGTTGAAAAATAAAACACGAAAACAGCCCACAATCCAATCCCACAATTTTAAATAAAAGACAAGTCAATCCAGCTTAAAGTTAATTTATAAAATTTTCCTATAAGTGTGCAGTACATTCTACAGGAAAATGTTACTTGTTGACTAACACTTGATTATTCAAATTAATGAACGAGATGGCATTATTTTGACATGGATCATTTACTTGATGTTATCCTTTCGAATATAAAAAAAGTAAGTAAGAGCTATGTGATAACATATCACGTGATGATTTATGAGTATAGTTTAGTTTGGAAGATGTGCAGCATGCAGTTGATCTCAGAGACACATTTAGCTCTGTCCGTCCAGGGTGTGCTTGTCAAACAGGTACTCCGCCATCCTGTTGTTGCCAGCGTCCGTCTTGGACAGGTTGGTGATGTGGTTTTTTTTGATGGCCTCAACCTGCTCATTCTGGTAGTGAGTCCAGAAAATTACACAGCTGTAGGAAAAAATAAATAAATAAATAAATTTAGCCCCTAGAATGGATAAAACCACTTTAAAGAGCCCATATTATGCTAATTTACAGGTTCATGATTTTATATTGGGGTCTACTAGAATAGGTTTACATGCTTTAATGTTCAAAAACACATATTTTTTCCTCATACTGTACTTTCTACTAAACCTATTTTCATTCTCAGTTCAAACACTCTGAATTAGCTCCTGTCTCTTTTTAAAAAAAAAAAAAAAAAAAACTTTCTCGAAAAGTCCAGTCTGTTCTGATTAGTCAGCTGGCCCAGTCTGTTGTGATTGGTCAGTGTCGGAAATGTAACACCCCTTACCATAAGGAGTTTCAGGCTTCCCGAGCAGCTGTAAACACTATTGTAACTATGGTGACAATGGCGTCTATTTTTGCTGTACCAGTTTGAGTCCGATAATGAAAGTTTGGAAGATCAAGGTGATCGACCCAAACCAACTTGAGCAGTACGTTTTAGTGGTAAGTTTTAATTTTGTAGCTTCTACAAGTACACTGTTGATTATTGTAAACCTAACAAACTTCAAATAAAAAGACACAGTGCATCTAAGTTAGTCATCTTCTGCTGGAATGGGTGTAGCCCTACTTCTTTCACTCCAGATATGAACGGAATACAGTGGCTTACTCCCGGTTGGACATTACCGGGTATATTAGAGAGTTAGTGAGCAAGTTAGCCATGGGCTACAGTTAGCGGTCATAACATTACAGCTTGTAATTACATAATTATATAAGACCATTTTGTTACACAGTTTTAGGTAAAAGCCGGCCCACAGCTGAATAGTAAACCCTTCCCAAAACATTAACATTACATAGCAAGTTAGCCGAGCACTACCGTGGATTTCAGACGTAAAAATAAATCCATCTCCACACATGATCACTATTCAAGTTAGTAAGAACGACAAACAATCTGCGTAATTCTACTCAATTTGTAGGTAAAAGTGGGCCCGCAACTGATTAGCAAATATATTTCAACACAATAACATTAGCTAGCCGGTTAGCAGAGGCCTACATCTGTGCACTGGGTTTACACCGTAGCTACAACACTGTAGCACAGGTTGTGATCCTGAAGCGCCAGAATGTCCCAACAAAGTGGGAACTGCATAATCTTTCAGGAGTAACCATCTTGAAAATCCAGCATTGGTTGTGGTTGTACTAGCAAATAATTAAAATGCATTTTAACCACTGATTCTTCAATTTATCTGCCTTTGGAAATCTAAACAAAGAGGTTTTGAATTTGCAGTGAAAACAGCATTTCCTCATCATGGTGACAACACTAACAAAAATCATCCTGGCCTCAGCTATAACTATGTTTGTTTGAGGGTGGGCCAAAGTAGCCCTTAGGCGGGCATTATGCAAATGTGTTACATAGTGATGTAGATACTTTACAGAAGAAATGGCTGGACTACACACCAGCCGTTTCTTGTATAGTTCTTAAGCAGTGTTTTCTGTAGGAGAATGTAACTCCCTTTGATATGGACTCTGTGCTTTGTAACTTTGCAGACCTTTTACATGTACAAACTAAAGGTAAAATCCCCAAAAGCATAATTGGGCCTCCTTAAAATCAATTAATATGAAGACTAATCACTATTCCCTAAATTTAGAGTATCTCAGCTTCAAAGAATCACAAAAGGTAGAGCAAGGAATGTTGGTCACTTTTGAGTGCAAAGATTGCAATTGTTAATACATTTATGACACCCATTTTTCAAAAAATGCAAGACAGAAATTGGTCCATGCAGGTTGAGGAAAATCTTCAAAACATGAGGGTCATGCTTCTCAGAGGCAACCTTGTGCTGATCCAACAGAGCCTGATTGATTTTTCTTCTCCAGCTGCAGAGCGCACTGCATAGCAATCAGTCCATTTCCCCATGCATCACACTCAGTAAAGAGAAATAAAATGAGTAGTGAGCATGTTGCCCCTGACATTCAATTTAATAGGCCTTCACAAATAGGCATAAGGTCCCTCCTTAAGAAGAGACTTAGAGTCAGCATTGTTTAAAACATTCAAGGTTAGAAGACTTAGTTCAAAATAATATCAGCACACCTTTATGTCCTGAAGAACAATGTGTTCACACCTCTTGTGCTGGAACTCCATGAACTTCTCGGCATGCTCAAACTCCTCCTAGCTGTTCTTCTTGAACTTTTCAAAACCAGGAAGGATGACATCATCCCATTTGAAATAGTGAGCCTGATGGGAACAAAATCAACGAAAAGAAAATAATTAAAACATTTTCAAGGGATGTGATCTATAACCTCAGATCGGTGGCACAAAAACTGGGTATTCAGTTTTCAGTGCATGGCATAGGGGTGAAATATAAGGGTGCTGGATCAACCTCAAAGCTGGGAATTTGGATAGCAAAACGTTCAAGGGGGACCCTTGATTGCTTGCCATCACTGCCTGGTATAGGAGCTGCTCCTCCAAAGATCACAAAACACTGCAACAGGACAAATCATAATTTTTTATAGCTAATTACTTTGAGCTACAAAACATTCACAATCTAGATCAGTGGTACTCATTGCGGTGATTTTCCTTGTACAAAACAATGATACAATTTAAATTCAATGTGTTTAATGCAGGCCTGAATCACGTCATTGAAAATATCTATTGTTCCCTGGATGGCAGATAGATGGCAGTATAGCGCAGCTGTTGAACAGGACAAGAACGAAATAGAACGCAACCCCACCGACACATATCAGTTTGCTAGTCGCAGCTGAAGTTAGAGTTTGAATCCAGATTCAGTGATGTCATGGATTACAAGGAGTTTTTCAATTTCATTGAGAACCCCTTTCATGTGCCAGTGTCATCTCTTAACCCCATTCATCACAGCTTTCTGTCCTGACCATGCTGGAATAGAGAGTGAGATAGTAGAGCTGCAGGCAAATGACACATTGCAAGGTGAACTAAGATTAGGTGTTACCCATTTCTGGAGCCTTGTGTCAGACACAGAGTATCCACTTCTGAAGCAGTGCGTTTGTGAGGCAACATTTTCAACAATGAACATTGTGAAACAAAAACAGAGAAACAGACTGACTAATGCACACCTGGATTGCCTCACATGGATGGCAACAACAGGCGAGAAATTTAGAATTAATTCAAGTCAAGGGGCAGAAGGGACATTTTCACTCATCCTACCACTGTGGTAACACTTAATAAGGGTCTTATACATGTGATGTAGCCTATTTGATGTGTGTATGTATACATTTGTGATGTGTTGTACATCAAATCAATTGCATGTGCTCTAAATTTTCTCTCAATTGATAATATTGGAAGAAAGAGTACATGCATCGTTGTTAGAAAAAGTAGGTTATATTTATTTTTGCAAAAAGGAGCAGTTACAGAGAAACACATGTAGTTGTCTCACCAAAGTGCTCGAAGTGCACCTCTCTAAAATTGATTATTTGTTTTAGTACCCCTATGATGCATTACAGGAATATTGGCCACTGATCAAGGAGCTGTGCAATTCCATTGTGAAGAAATATTTCCATGGAAGATTCTCCCACAGTGTCTCCTGCCTTCTCTCACAGAATTCAGGCAAGCTCTTTAACTTTTCCCAGGTTCAGTTTGCCTATAATTTGCTTTGCTGTTGTCACCGGTCCTATTCGACCCACCCCGAGTAGGATTCGATCCCCTGCATGGAAGCTGGACATGCTAGCAAGGAGGCTATAAAAGCCATGGCCACTAGCCTCTTCGCTAGTGTATCTCTTAAGTCCAGAAGAATGAGGTTTACATACTGAACAGCTATCACATACCAGCTGGCTACCGTTGTACTGTGCATGTAACAAAACCAAGGTTCACGCTCTTCAAAATATTACTTTGCAGGACATTTTATTTGAACAACACATGCAATAACAAGAGGGAGTGCTATATAATGGTCATTGGTTGTGTACTGCAGCAGACAGTATACATGCGGTGCCAAGTAGGCCTTCAGCCCAATAATGGTCGTAATAATGGCCCAAAAATGATCTCAATTTAATATATTAGTGGGAAAACATGCCACTTTACTAAATGGAATACTCTGTATTGCACTGCTGCTTCTGTCATACTTTTAGCCATTACATTATCGGGCTATATTCTTCCCTATATTTACAAGGATATTTTCTCTTTAAGGTTGTGACAGACTTATCATTGTCATTATTAAACAAATTACTGTTAAAAGTACAATTCAAATGTCTTTTGAAATATAATTGGACTCAATTTAGCAATTTGGTAGCTTGGAAAAGACAGATAAATGTATTAGCTTTTCAATACCATGTGTTGAGTTAAAGCTTCTGTGTGTTATTGTGTGGGACATGCTTCTTAATAAATAAATGCAAAGCATATCACTGTATTTATACTGACCTGATCTTCAAAAAAAACCTAGGTCTAATTTGACAAAATGTCAGACTTCAGACCCCTAGGTTAACTTTTGTTTACATTATTATGTGTTCATATTTTCTCACAGGGCCATTTCTGACCATTTATACACAGTAGACGAGATCCCTTTTGGCACCCCTATGAAAGCGGTATGGATTGGGTTTATAAAAATGTAATGTCTTTTTGTTCCCTGACTGAGAAAAACTATGCTCATTTGAGTCGGATAGGCCAATTTATTTTTTTCTGACAGTCTGGACATAGCTTAGGATACATAATAGGGAGTTAGTTGGATTTGCCAGGACAGGATTTATAACTATTTATAACCAGGATTTATTGGTGTGTTGGTGTTGAACCATCTGACATCATCATTCACTGTCGAAGTTCATTTCCAATAATCAAGGACACAGGTACCAAGAATGCATTTAATTAGCATCAGATGGCAACTTGTGGGCAAGAAGACAGTAACAGAAGACGGACATTTATCATTGTGTTTTCCTTTGAGTTTCCCACAGTGGCAATATTTCGCTCACTGGCTACAAACGTGCTGGAACAATCAATTATACAAGATTGCTGCACATCTCATAGTTAACAAAAGTTGCGCATAGTTTTTTCCTTCATTAAAAAAAAAAAAATAATTGTACTAAAGAAATTAATTGTAAACTTGAATTGTGATCACTTACATGAGATGAGGACTCCAGTCATATCAGTAAACTTATAAAAAAAGGTTTTAATTCTACATGCAGAGGGTCTCATTGAAGCTACTGCATTTGAATGATGCTGCATACATAGGGGCCAGTCGAAGACACATACAAAATTACCAAGTGCATCTTTGATTTAAAGATATCTTTTGTAGCCTAGCAGCTAAAACCAGGAGAATTAAATTTTAGAAAATTCTGAACACTGGAGCACACCTTGTGAAGCGGAGATGTTCACAGGTAAATAAGAATGTCTGGTCACCATCATTTCAACCCCTAAAGAAAAGTAGGCCTACGTTTAAGGAATGCTTAAATAACTTGTGACAATCTAGTCATAGAAAGAATATTATTCTAGCAGAGTTGAGATCACATGACCAGCAAAATACTATCCCTAGTCTCCTTAAAGGAGATGTCGCTCATGAAATAAATTGTAAATGGGTCATTTTTACAATGGGAACCATAAACCAGCTATTTCCTTTGTTACATCTCTTTTGCCAGTGTAGAGTCAAGTCGACTGCCAATTCAGCCAGCACAAACTGAATGAAGCGGTTTAAATAAAAGACAAATACATCCAGACCACAATGTTTATTCATCAAAATTCACAATGTAAAAGCCAATTAGTGTACATTCAACAGGAAAGCAATGGCTTGGTAAATATCACAAGATGACAAATTAACCAGATTGGCTCACTTAACAATAGTGACATTAAAATTTGTATTTTAACATTTCAAGATCTCAGACTCAGCAAGGGAATGGCGATAACACATTGCATGATGATTTAAGCGTACAATATACACGGAAGCTTTGCGGCATGAAGTTGATCGGAGGACAGCGGTTAGCTGTTTCCGCCCAGGGTGTGCTTGTCAAACAGGTACTCCGCCATCCTGTTGTTGCCGGCGTCCATCTTGGAGAGGTTGGTGATGTGGTCACCAAGCTTCTTAATTGCCTCAACCTGCTCATTCAGGTAGTGAGTCTCCAGAAAGTCACAAAGCTGTCAGACAATAAAAAGAATTAACGTTATTTTTATTAAAATCAAGTAGAATAGAGGATACTGCAGCAAAGTATATATATAGGAAGGCATGGATTAATAAACACAGCAAAACCAATTACCCCAAATATTATATTAATTTCAGTAATCACACACTGAACGCTAGCCAGTTCAGAAGGGCACACAATTATGCCCTACTTGCTGCAGAGACTAAATGAGCCACTCACATGAGGGTCAACTCTCTCAGAAGCAACCTTATGCAGATCCAGCAGTGCCTGGTTGACTTTCTTCTCCAACTGCAGAGCGCACTGCATAGCAACCAGCCCATTGTCCCACTCATCACGCTCAGGCTTCTGCAGTGAAAGATGAACATAGCAGTGAGAATTCAATTAAACTCGCACTTACAAAAAGGCATAAGGTCATTACATAATAGGTGTAGAGTCAGCTTTGCTTGCATCATAACAACGATAAAGAGTTCAAAATACTCTAAACACACCTTTAAATCCTGAAGAGCAATGCGTCCACCCCTCTTGTTCTGGAACTCCATGAATTTCTCGGCGTGCTCGCGCTCCTCTTCGCTGTTCTCCTTGAAGAACTTGGCAAACCCAGGAAGTGCGACATCATCCCGTTTGAAGTAGTGAGCCTGATGGGAACAAAACAATAACGCGATTAAACATTATCGAGACATGAGGTCTTGTGTAGCTCAAACTGCAATTCAACACTGGAATGGGAGATGCCGGTTTGAACGCGTGATCAAACCAGGACACAGAGAAATAAATTCTTTTTAAAAAAGAGCCATCAAATCTCCTGACGTGAAAAGACACGATTTGGAGTAGAAATGTAAAGATACTTGCCATTGAGGTGTAGGTGTAAGAGGCGAACAGCTCCAAATTGATCATCTTGTTGATCAAAGCCTCGCAGTCCCGGTCGTAGTTCTGGCGAATCTGAGAGTCCATGTCGGCGGATTTGATCTTTTTATTATCAAAAAGTAATAAATAGAAGAATTGTATTTAACACGAAATTCCAACGAGATCGAAGTTCCGTTCAATCACTGTTGAAGCAAGAACCTCCTGGTGTCTTCCTGAAGCTGTGAGTGTGAAATCACAAGCGCGCGTGTCTTATATACGCTCAAAACATGATGCGCCATTGGAACAAACCACCGGCCAATCAGAAACTTGAGCTGAATGAGGAAGTGACAAGAAAGTCAGTTGAGAGTCAGTTTCTCATGACAACAAAGACAAAAATCAGGTTTCATTGAGTCTCTTTTGCTTGTTTATAAGTAATGAAAAACTGATTCTAACAGACACTAATTTTGTGAATATCTAAAAGTACTGTGACTATCATTCATTCATAATAGTATAGGCGCACCTGCCTGTTAGCAGGGCAGTAACCACAATTTACATTGAGACGGACAAGTGATCAGATATGCCAGTTTGCCCAATAATTGATATCCCTGTTGCTGTTCTGCTGCAGTCCTTTATGCATTACCATATAGTTGCCATTAAATTGTTGTAGGTATAACATAAAGGTTTAAAAAGTTTAATTTTTAGCATGCTCAGTAGTCTAACACAGCTCGTCAATGTCATATGAGATCAAATCGATGAAGGTTGGACTCAATTTAAAGATGCTAAACATTGTGGATTATTCCAGTGGCGCACATAAGCAAGCAGTTCAGGTTAAGAGTGTTAGTGTCATGCCGTGGCGAATTATCAGGGCCAGCAAAGCCTTCTCTGCTGGCCTATCATACCAAATAAATGCATATTTTTTCATCCTTTCATTCTCATCTTTCCACCTTTTCAACTTTAAGAGCTTTCCACTCTTAATTAATCTACAATCAAATAGAGAAAAACAAAAAATGTATCCAGTCAGAATTTATTCCTTGATTATTTACTTACAAGTGAAGCGTGATAACTGTTTCACAAATCGTATGCCTGAATCCGAGCTTGTTAGCTGAAGCAGCATGTGAGTCTGAGCTCCACTCCTTCAGGATGTCCTCATTCAGGAGTTCCTCAACAGTGCAAATGAATGAACAATTGAAGTCAGATTGTCAGATTCATCAGCCATTCAGATTGATTTATTTGTTCTTTGTGGGTGTGATCTTTAGGAAATGTCCCGGTCATGGCATTCTAGCTGTGTGATTGCTTAATTTATTAAACAGGAAAGGAGGACAGATTTTCACTTCAAGTAAATTTGTAAGTGCTTTTTGCATTGTTATAGCAACATCAGGAGTTTTCTAAGTGTAAATTAGCTGCTTGAGCATTCAGTGTCAGATCAAGTTTTGAAAAGTAGTGCTGCGTTCCATTCAACTCCAAAAGTCAGATTTTAAACCGAATTTTAAACATTCACTTTATTAAAGGGCACATATATTCCCCTTTTCACAAGATGTAATTGAAATCTTTGGTGTCCCCAGATTGTGTTTCAGCTCAAAATACCCTACAAACACACTTTCTGTGTGGAGTTTGCATGTTCTCCCCGTGTCTGTGTGGGTTCTCTCCGGGTGCTCCGGCTTCCTCCCACCATCCAAAGACATGCAGGCTAGGTTAATTGGTGTCTCCAAAAATTTCCCTAGGTGTGGATGTGTGTGTGTGTGTGTGTGTGTGTGTGTGTGTGTGTGTGTGTGTGTGTGTGTGTGTGTGTCTGTCTAAGTGTGGCCCTGCGATGGACTGGTGACCTGTCCAGGGTGTACCCTGCCTTTCGCCCATTGTTAGCTGGGATAGGCTCCAGCACCCGCGACCCTGTACAGGATAAGCGGTTGACGATGGATGGATGTTGAAAATGGCAATTGGGTGGAATAAAATTAGCTGTTTTTGTGTGTCTTTAAATGCAAATGAGCTGGTGCTCCCCACCCCGTTTCCAGAATAGGGCGGAGTATCGACATCTCTGCTTTGTATAACTAGACATCATAAGCAACATGACTGACAGCAAAATAGTGGTGTTCAGCCCTATATGTTTGAACTGGAGTCAGAAACTGATGAGAGAGAGACTACTTAGAGAATGATCCAGGAAATTCCCGAATGGTTATTTTATCAATTTATTTATTTGTTGTAAAGTTTTTTCAGCAGTTTTGCAATGATAGATGAGCAACACACACACAAATACTGTTACAACGTTTGCTATGTGCTATAATGAAACAACACGCTTGTACAAACGTGTCTGTCTGCAGTGTCCGTCAACAGTTGTGGGCAGGGCCTGTACAAAGTGACATCACTTTGTACAGAATTTGCAAACGGCTTGTTCTGAGACAGTGCTTATGATTAATGGGGATTAAAAAAAAAGTTCTGGGTGGATTTTTATCATTGTAGGGTGGTTATGTACATACACTGCCAACTCACATTTATGTTCAAACACCATGTAAAAGTGAATTTTGCATAATAGGTCACCTTTAAGTAATATCAATATATGAGTTAGTTTCCACATTACATGATATTAAAGCTTGTTTAACAAACACCAGCAGAAACAGGTGTATAAAACATTATCTCTTTTGATAATCGAACACCTGAATCACAAATGTTAGCGCTGCAGCATTGTTTATCAGTTGGGTTGCTAGGAGACATCTCTAATGAGAGTCAAACCTCTGCTAAGGTAACGGGAGCATTGCAGTTTTGTTTCCTTAAACGTCATCTTCCGAATATCAGGGAATGGATTGCATTTATGGTTTGAGATATCAAGTATATCCCACATACAACCTGAATGGAACGCAGCATAACCGTGTACCCTGACGAAACAAAATTTATTGCAAGCAACATTTAATGTGTTCAAATATTATTAGATAGATTTGTCCAGGTATTATAGACCTCCTTGGTAGAGTCATATGAAAAATTATGATTTTTAAATGTCTGTTCGGGAGATGTTAATTTCACAAAACAGTCATGCAGCAGTTAAAATTAGGTTTGCTTGAACATTGTGTCGTTTCAAGTTCTGACTTTCGTGCATGGATGAGTTTTAAAAATGTCAATTGATATTACTAGTTAGCTGTGACATAATGTATGATGCCCAAAGGCATAGGGTGTCTTATTCATTGTGAAATTGTGTTTTCTTAATGGCATGAATCACACTGAAGGCCTAGACTTTTAAATGCACGGCCTGCCACTAGTGTCATGTAAGATGTAAGTATCGAACTAAACATGCAATATTTCACCACTTTTTTATGACTGAAATTTTGTATCAACCGAAAGTAAACTATTCACCATTTGTCGAAATTTGCCAGTTTGTATTTCAAATATGTCACGTACAGTATGTAAATCATAATTGTGAATGTGAAAACATTAACGGAGTAGTTTCCAGCAAATCAGGCTTAAGATAAAGAGCGAATGTGTGTATATTGTAAAGGAACTGAATGAATGTGGTAATCTGGTAATCCGGAGTGGTGTGCGGAGATGGGGAGGGTGGCAGCTTTTGAGGAGGTGGCAGGTTGAAGGCTGGGGTTTGGGGACTTGTTTTTCAGAAAGTGGGGCAGGTATTTGGCAGTTTTGGGAGACTCTCGGGGATGGGATGAGGAGAGAGAAGTTAGATTTAATTATATATTTATTAGGGCTGTCGATTTAACGCGTTAATTCAGTGAGATTAATTTTACAAAAAATAACACGTTAAAAAATTTATGCAATTAATCGCATGCCCTCGGACCATAATAAGGAAGATTCCTGAGAAATGCAAGCTTGTAGTACAACCTGTTACACCAGAGGGCAATAAGTGAAATTTCATCTGTATGAGCAACACACAGTTTATACAGTGAAGAAAACAACATTCAGCAGACACTCAACACAAACCTGCGTTACGTTCTTGCGTTCAAAACACTTGATGGAGCGCAAATCCGAACTAAGGGATCTCAAACTGTGTTTAAAGATTGAGTATTAAACTATATTTAATTTGACACAGTGACCTAAACATTTTATTTTTATGAAACAACACACCCGAGACGCCACACAAGCATGTCTGACGCAGGTGTAAATTGACGGGCCCTTAAACAAGCCCTCATAATAAATCTCCAACTGACAAATTCACTTGTGAAATGGATTGCTGTGAACTGTGTGCCAATTATTGGATTATGATCAATAATATGGTAGTAAACAATACATTGTATTCTAAAGCCGCTCTTAGCCGTCTTATCAATGATTCACTTCTGCCACAAGAATGTAATGCATTTTAATTATCTGAATATTTTTTATTTTATATATATATATATTTTTTTTAAATATTTAAAGATAACTATGTATAAATATATATTGATATAAATATGTATAATCATTATATATTGAATTATTGTTATATGAGGGGCTTTCTCAGCAAATATTTGTATATGCGATTAAACACAATTAATTAATCGGGACACCATGTAATTAAATAGATTAAAAAATGTTAGCGATTGACAGCCCTAATATATATATACATATATATACCCTATGCCTTTGGGCATCATACATTATGTCGCAGCTAACTAGTAATACCAATTGACATTTTAAAATCTTGTGTCTTTAATTAATACAGAATTTTGTACAGCATCTCCTAAGAGACTACTTTTAAAAGAGACCATTTTATTTTGAGTATGTCTTGTCAGATTTGTGCTAAGCCACCAGATAAAGGGTTAGTTCACCCAAATTTTCAAACCCTCAAGCCATCCTAGGGGTATATGACTTTCTTCATTCAGCCAAACACAATCAGAGTTATATTAAAAAATATCCTGGCTCTTCCAAGCTTTAAAATTGCAGTGAATGGTACCTTAGATTTTGAAGCCCCAAAAAAAGTACATCCATCCATCAAAAAAGTAATCCATATGGATCCAGGGGGTTAATAAAGGCCTTCTGAAGTGAAGCGATGTGTTTTTGTAAAAACAAATATCCATATTTATAACTTTCTAAACTATAATCACTGGCTTCTGGTAACGGCCGTCCGCATGTTCACAAGAGAGTCGAGTTCCAGCATATGGCGTAGTGTAAGCTCCGGTGAGAAGTGAATTCAACCTGTACGTCCTTCTTGTGAACTGATACTTTATTTCCCTGGGTGAAATTCCCAGGGTGGCATAGTCTTTTGGCATAATTGTGTGCAGTACTATATCACATTTTCCTTCTAATGTCCTTAGGCCACTCGCTACATATGGAAATATTCATCTTTTCTTTGATGCAGCACAAAAAAGATAGAAAAGATGACAGAAACAGGCAAATTGCTAGCAATGCAGACACCGTGTTTGTCTAAAAACATATCTTTTAAAACCAAAAAATTTCTAAGTTTGGTCACATTTAAAAAGAAAAAACTTTTACACATTTATTCAGCCTTTATTCAGAAAATTATAATTTTATCGCCTTTATTATTTTAAAGGACTGAGTACCATATTATATTTGTGACCTCAACACCCGCGACCCACCACCAAAATGGTTTGGTCCCCCACAATGTTCAAGACATGGTTACTGATTTGCCTGTTATCAAACATTATGAATGGACTGCCTTCCTTTTCTCTGATCGTACTAATGCAAAGCTAGCTATGGTTACCTGTAATACATCACTTAATATATAATTATTACTGACTGCTTCTATCATTACTAGGAGGCACATAATAAAGATTCTCATTAGCAAGCTAACATTAATGGAAGCTGTTTTATTCATGATAGTCTCCTTTTGTGCCATTTCAAAACATGCATCTGGACAGTCCCTTATCATGAATTCTAACTTGCCCCTTGATATCTTCATTTTACAAAAATCTTGTTAGTAACACAGTTTGGGTTTTGGACAACTGCATTACAAAATTCTAGGTTTTCCATCATGCAATCAATCATGCATGGGAGCTCTGTACATTATAGCAATAGAAGCTTTTGTGTGGAATGGCAAATATCATTGGATAAACATGCTAAATCTTGTTATTCACATATTACGTTTACTCAGTTTTCCACTACGTAACTACCTTTTAAATGTAAATGTCATCATTAAGATGACAATGACAAAGCATACAGAAACAGGTGCAACAAGTCAGGAAAATGTGCAAACTCAAGAGACCTGACATTGAGCAGTGTCACTGTGACTCAGCATTTTCTCATTTATGTCCTACTCATGACTTCATTTGTAACTTCAAAGGGTCCAGGTGTGTAACATTTATTTTTACACTTGTCATTGGTCTTTTCTTTGTTGTAACTCTGGATACACAAACAGAATTCAATTATGTAAAATTCTTTTACTCCTTTAAAAGGTATATCTTTTTATTCCCAAACTATAGTTGCCAACAAACCAACCAACAAGACTGTAACTATTATTAACATTGGAATAAAGTGCTTTAAAACGGCAGAATCACTTGAAGACATACATGGAATATTGATATAACAAATCCATCTATGATCATTTAACGCAAATTAACTACAGTAAGAGCACAGTGTGTTTAACATATGAGAATAGTTAGGTTTATTTTAATGCTAATAACTGATTATAAAACCTATTTAAAGTGGGAATGCACTGTACTGCCATGTTGCATTATATATTTTTCCAGTTTTAGAAGAAATACTGACAAATAAACAGGTGAATGTGACATGACCGAAACTACGCACTCCTGGAAGGATCAAATCCTTCAGGTATATTGAATCTGGATGGCACAGAGCTATAATCAGCAATGTTCTGAGCATCGTAGAGCTTCAAGTGGAGTGTTGAAGAGAAAGTAAAAGCGAGGGTTTCAGAAAGCATTGTAGGCGCAGGCTGTTTAACAGGAATTACTGGGGCTTGGTTGCATAAATCTGTTTTAGACTTGTCATGCAAGCTAGTTGTCTTGGTAAAAAAAAAAAATGACCCATTTTGAAAATTTGCTTCTTTTGTTTCCTTCATCTCAGTGGCATGAGATTTTGTGACTTTGCTGACATTACCTATCTGTACACACACACACACACACACAAAACTGGGCTGGATTCTGTTGGTGTGGTGGTGTGGAAAAAGTACCTTTCATGGTGTTTGGGGTCAAATTTGACCCCACATTGGAAAAGAATGGGAAAGGCGATAAACAGAGGTTTTTTTTTATTTATTTGTCAAATCAGATCTATAAACAAACACACACAGGAATGAATAGGCGAGACTGCAACAGAGCATTTGTATAGAATGTGTTATAGAACATTATGCATCCACAATGAACACACACAGATCAAAGGCTGATATATATCTTCTTCAGAAGATGACGAAGCTGCAGTCCCCTCCACAGCAGCTCCGCCACACAAAAGGAAAAGGTGGCAGGTGTGTCCCCATAAAAAGGATTTGAAAGGCAGCATGATATGCACAAACAGCAAAAAAAAAAAAAACGAAAAAAAAAACTTTGCGTGACCATCATGAACTTCGTGACATCGTGAAGTGATGTGTGTGTATTCATGAAAAAATACTATAGTTTCTGATACTTAGTATCATACTCATCGTACTGTACTGTTCTTGTTTTTTTTATTTATTATTATTTGTTGTTGCTCTTTATTGCTATTCAGTTCACTTGATGTTCAGAATTTTTATGCCGTTGCAAAATGTTATTCTAGTACTATGTTCAGTGTTAATTTCTGTTAATTTTCATTTATTGCTGTTGGTTTTATTGACGTTTGATTTATTATTTATTATTAATTTAATTAATTATTGAATTGGGATGCTTGAAATAAATAATAGGTGACTAAAATCTTACTCTTAAGATTTGTCCTAGTAGTATCACGGTATGTAATAATTTACGGGGCATCATTGCAAAGACTTCAACAGACTTCAACTTTGACAAAAATTATTATTTTTAGAATTTTTACAGTGAGTTGAAAAAACACCATGGTCTAATTTGAGACCAAAATGTCAGACTGCAAACCCCTAAGCTAACTTTTGTTTACATTCTGGCTGTTTCTCATTGTGCATTATTATGTGTTCATATTTTCTCACAGGACCATTTCTGACCATTTTGACACACTAGACCAGATCCCTTTTGACACCCCTATGAAAGTGGTATGGATTGGGTTTATAAAAATGTCATGTATTTTTTTTCCCTGTCCAGACTGCAAAAATACTATACTCATGAGTCAGATAGGCCAAAGAAATTAAATGTTTTGCTGCCAGTCTGAACATAGCTTAGGATACATAATAGGGAGTTAGTTGGATTTTCCAGGACAGGATTTATAACCCCACCATTGGTGTGTTGGCATGGACTCATCTGACGTAATCAAACACTGTCGAAGTTCAGTTCCAATAATCAAGGACACAAGTACAGAGAATGCATTTAATTAGCCAGATGTGTTCTTGAGGATGCATCAGATGGTGGCAAGAAGACAGTAGCAGAGGAGGGACATTTATCATCGTTTTCCTTCGAGTTTCCTGCTCCAAGCTCGCAAAAGTCTGAAGTCTCATGAGTGTTGTTGTACTCAGTCAATATTTGTGGTTTTGCTGTGCATCATTTAAATTTATTAATAAACACATGGAGAAAATTTGTGTTCACACACTTGTCACTGGTCCTGCAAAACATTTCTAATGTGATAATGGCAGTATTTCTCTCACTGGATACAAATGTGCTGAAACAATCACTTGTACAACAAGATTGCAGCACATCTCAAAGTTAGCAAAAGTTGCGTTCTACTTTAAAGGTGTACTTAAGTTTTTTTTTTTACTCAAATTAATTGTAATTTTGAATTATGTTCAGAATCGTGTTCACTTACATATGACGACTCTTAAATGTTTAATTCTACATGCAGCGTGTCTCATTGGCGGCTGCCAATGTTAGAATCACATGGCCAGCTGAATACTACTCGCTTTCACTCATGGATAAATTTAATCTTGACTGAATTTCTACATCAGCCTCAGTAACTCAAAACTACTGCATTTGAATGATGCTGCATCCAACATGGGGCCAGTCAAAGACAGACAACATGCATATAAAAATTACCAAGTGCATCTTTGATAAAAAAAATCCTAGCAGCTAAAACCAGGAGAATTAAATTTTAGAAAATTCTGAACACTGGAGCACACCTTGTGAAGCAGAGATGTTCACAGGTAAATAAGAATGTCTGGTCACCATCATTTCAACCCCTAAAGAAAAGTAGGCCTACGTTTAAGGAATGCTTAAATAACTTGTGACAATCTAGTCATAGATGAAAGAATATTATTCTAGCGGAGTTGAGATCACATGACCAGCAAAATACTATCCCTAGTCTCCTTAAAGGAGATGTCGCTCATGAAATAAATTGTAAATGGGTCATTTTTACAATGGGAACCATAAACCAGCTATTTCCTTTGTTACATCTCTTTTGCCAGTGTAGAGTCAAGTCGACTGCCAATTCAGCCAGCACAAACTGAATGAAGCAGTTTAAATAAAAGACAAATACATCCAGACCACAATGTTTATTCATCAAAATTCACAATGTAAAAGCCAATTAGTGTACATTCAACAGGAAAGCAATGGCTTGGTAAATATCACAAGATGACAAATTAACCAGATTGGCTCACTTAACAATAGTGACATTAAAATTTGTATTTTAACATTTCAAGATCTCAGACTCAGCAAGGGAATGGCGATAACACATTGCATGATGATTTAAGCGTACAATATACACAGAAGCTTTGCGGCATGAAGTTGATCGGAGGACAGCGGTTAGCTGTTTCCGCCCAGGGTGTGCTTGTCAAACAGGTACTCCGCCATCCTGTTGTTGCCGGCGTCCATCTTGGAGAGGTTGGTGATGTGGTCACCAAGCTTCTTAATTGCCTCAACCTGCTCATTCAGGTAGTGAGTCTCCAGAAAGTCACAAAGCTGTCAGACAATAAAAAGAATTAACGTTATTTTTATTAAAATCAAGTAGAATAGAGGATACTGCAGCAAAGTATATATATAGGAAGGCATGGATTAATAAACACAGCAAAACCAATTACCCCAAATATTATATTAATTTCAGTAATCACACACTGAACGCTAGCCAGTTCAGAAGGGCACACAATTATGCCCTACTTGCTGCAGAGATTAAATGAGCCACTCACGTGAGGGTCAACTCTCTCAGAAGCAACCTTATGCAGATCCAGCAGTGCCTGGTTGACTTTCTTCTCCAACTGCAGAGCGCACTGCATAGCAACCAGCCCATTGTCCCACTCATCACGCTCAGGCTTCTGCAGTGAGAGATGAACATAGCAGTGAGAATTCAATTAAACTCGCACTTACAAAAAGGCATAAGGTCATTACATAATAGGTGTAGAGTCAGCTTTGCTTGCATCATATAACAACGATAAAGAGTTCAAAATACTCTAAACACACCTTTAAATCCTGAAGAGCAATGCGTCCACCCCTCTTGTTCTGGAACTCCATGAATTTCTCGGCGTGCTCGCGCTCCTCTTCGCTGTTCTCCTTGAAGAACTTGGCAAACCCAGGAAGTGCGACATCATCCCGTTTGAAGTAGTGAGCCTGATGGGAACAAAACAATAACGCGATTAAACATTATCGAGACATGAGGTCTTGTGTAGCTCAAACTGCAATTCAACACTGGAATGGGAGATGCCGGTTTGAACGCGTGATCAAACCAGGACACGGAGAAAGGAAAATACTTTTTAAAAAGAGCCATCAAATCTCCTGACGTGAAAAGACACGATTTGGAGTAGAAATGTAAAGATACTTGCCATTGAGGTGTAGGTGTAAGAAGCGAACAGCTCCAAATTGATCATCTTGTTGATCAAAGCCTCGCAGTCCCGGTCATAGTTCTGGCGAATCTGAGAGTCCATGTCGGCGGATTTGATCTTTTTATTATCAAAAAGTAATAAATAGAAGAATTGTATTTAACACGAAATTCCAACGAGATCGAAGTTCCGTTCAATCACTGTTGAAGCAAGAACCTCCTGGTGTCTTCCTGAAGCTGTGAGTGTGAAATCACAAGCGCGCGTGTCTTATATACGCTCAAAACATGATGCGTCATTGGAACAAACCACCGGCCAATCAGAAACTTGAGCTGAATGAGGAAGTGACAAGAAAGTCAGTTGAGAGTCAGTTTCTCATGACAACAAAGCTCGATTTTTTTTTTTTTCTGTCGTTTCCCCCTATAATTAATAGCAAGCTGAATCCAACAAGACACCATGAAACATTTCCATATGGTGTAATATATATATATATATATATATATATATATATATATATATATATATATTAGTATCTCACAAAAGTGAATACACCCCTCAAATCTTTGTAAATATTTGATTATATCTTTTCATGTGACAACACTGAAGAAAATGACACTTTGCTACAATGTAAAGTAGTGAGTGTACAGCTTGTATAACAGTGTAAATTTGCTGTCCCCTCAAAATAACTCAACACACAGCCTTTAATGTCTAAACCACTGGCAACAAATGTGAGTACACCCCTATGTGAAAATGTCCAAATTGGGCCCAAAGTGTCAATATTTTGTGTGGCCACCATTAATTTCCAGCACTGCTTTGGGCATGGAGTTCACCAGAGCTTCACAGGCTGCCACTGGAGTCCTCTTCCACTCCATGACGATATATATATATATATATATATATATATATATATATATATATATATATATAAATAAAATGAAGCCTAAATTCCCCATTTAGTGACTTAGACTTTCAGTGGCATTTTTGCCCTAATTTCTGACCCTGTTATAAAGCCAATAATGTAAAAACAAATAAAATCATATTATTTAGAAGTTAGATTTATTTTTTATTTACATAAATTTTCTGGGTTTTACATGTAACACTATATTATAATCTTTTGTCTGGAAAATATCATGGGACAATTCAGCAAAAACATTCAGGTATGGAGAATGGCTCTACTTGGTAACTGTGGATACAAAGGTTACTGGACAGGTGACTAATCATTTATGTACCCAAAATTGCACATGAAACCTCCGCCTGTGTCAGCCAAAAAAAAGTATACATTTACAAGAGCTGACGTGAAGAACTGTGTCACTGTGACTCAACATTTTCACATTTATTTCCTGTAATGTATGACATGAGTACATTTCAGCTCTTTAGCTTGAAACTTGACCATGCAAGTTTGTGGAATCCTCATTTCAACCTAGTTATTGTAAACTGCATTGGTGTCAGTACAATTCATATGCTCTAAAATGAAGTTGATATAATAAATGAAGTTATCAGTATTTTCACAATATAAAATGATTTGTTTGTGTGGTTCTGAGAATAGATGTATATGAATGTCAGTTACAGTATGAAGTAACTATGCTACCTTCAGTTTAATAAAACCAAACATATAAGGCTGTATCAATTAACAGAAATAAAGCAATATAATAATTTAATTACAGTTAATCAATTTCAGACCTAAAGTCATTTAAACATTCATATCAATGTTAAAAGAGAGAATTTCCACAGATATCCATGAACTGAAATTCCCAGCAATATTTCAGTGCATAGTGTACAATATTAAACAAATATTATTAATATTTTTTATTAATCCTGATTGTTATATTGGAAAAAAAAATACAAGACCGGGGTAATACTAATTCTTTATTTTGTTAGACTACAACCACATCTAAACCAGTCTCAGTCTCTCCAAATGTTCCTCCCTGTCATTCGCTATTGGCTAAGTGCCTTATGCAAAAGTTTTCCAGAATCTACCACCACCCCCTCCAACACTTGGGAAATTACATATTTTCTCCTTTAACTGAATAAGTGCTTTTATGCAGTGGGTATCCACACAATCTTCCAGACCACAGCCTTTCTCCAAAGCTCTTCTTGAAGAGAGGGATTTGAGCAGGTCCAGTCTCTGCCTCCTTCACTCTCCTCCTCTTCACAGTGAAGCCACAGACGTTTAAGAGGACTGACACAGGAGTATTGAAGGAACTGACAGCCCTGATAGAGGGAAGTGAAAGAACAATGCATTACAGGTCATGCTTGCATTAGTGCTGACATCGGTCATTTTCTTTTTGAAAATGCAAAAAGGCATATAGTCATATGCAAAAATAGGCAAAATATCTGTATGCTTATGCTGCTACATAAAACAGTATTTTTACATATATATTTACAGTATTTTATATATTTACAGTATAACAGTAGTTTTTACTCCGTATCTTTACAAAATTATGTGCCTAGTAGTCCAAATCCTGTTTTTCGGACATATTTTTAACAAAAGAAAAAAGTATGGATTAAGAGAACGAGTTTAAACTCAACAGTAATTTGCACTCTGTGTAAAAGTCTTATTGCACACAAGAAAACAATAAATCGCACTTCATTTCTTAGTGTAATTCCACCTAATTTGCCTATTTTCAGAGAGAAAAAAAAAAAAATCCTCACCTCCTTACTTCCCCAATACCAAATGCCTTGAATCACACTGTGGTTAGCAAGTGCCTGGGTCAGCTGATCCCTGCCTCCAGTTATTATACTGACCAGACCACCTGGGATATCTGAGGCCTGAAGGACCTTTGAGCAAAAAGCAGAAGGTTGTGAGGTTGTGAGGGTATGTTTCCAACATATTAAGGCAGTGGTTCCCAACTTGTGGGTTATGACCCAAAAAAATGGGTCACAGGTCTATTCTGAACAGGTCACAGAAATAAGGGAAAAACAAAGCTAAATGCAAATAATGCAATGGAAATGACCATATAATTGCATATAGTTACAGCAGCAAAATAAATATGCTTATCAACTTTAAAATGGTGGAGACATCAAAAGCCTAGTGTCAAATAAAACTAAACGGTATTTGAGCAAATGTATTACTTGGTAAAGCTTGCCAATTTAGGCAGATACCAACATGGACATGTTGCGTAACATGCCCTGATTCCTTGATATCCTTAAACAAAACAAGGTCAAAGGTAATGTAGGAGCAGTAATTCGTTGTTATTTTTCATTGGTTATTTACGGTCATGTGGGAACAGGTGAACAGTTCCATTTGCTTATTTATGACACGCTTGTTGGTTGTTTGGAGGGGAGTGAGTGAGTAGCGGGTAAGCTAACTTTCTTTTGAAAGTATTTGACCATGTTCTGTGTTTGTCATATGTTATTTTATGTAGCACCATGGTCCTGGAGGAACGTTGTCTCGTTTCACTGTGTACTGTACTAGCTGTATATGGTTGAAACGACAATAAAAACCACTTGACTTGAACCACTTGACTTGATGTTATGTATTTGCATTGCACATTTCATATGCCTCATCACAATAAAATGCAACCCATGAAAGGCAACAGCTTTGCATTTCGTTGACGAGGAAGAGCGGTCGCAAACGAGTCAAGGAAATTCTCCCACTACCTAGCCTCTCAACGGATACTGGATGCCGTTAATATTGGTCAACAGAAAATTGCTTTGCCTTGAATGGAACTGGAATGCAGTCGTGGATTGCAAGAGGAAAAGGGGACACACGATGCACAGCATTAGAAGCGGTATGTGAACCAGATTATTATTTTTATCTGTTTGCTGCTTGTCTATTGGAGATGCTATAATTTGCCGTTATATGTGTCCCGTTGATCTGATGATGTTTGGATGAATTGCAGTGGACAGGAAATTCAGAGTTTATGAGGTGTGCTGTGAGGTGACATGCAGCGCTGAGATTTGCACAATGTGTCGTGAACTGATTAGATGGATTGCTGTCAGAAGGGTCCCTGCTCATCTGTGTGAACGTGCCTTAGGCATGCTGCATGGAGACATGGAGGACTGAAGATTTGGCCAAGGCAATAAATTGCAATATCCATGCTGTGAGACACCTAAGACAGCGCTACAAGTAGACAGGAAGGACAGCTGATCATCCTCGCAGTGGCAGACCACGTGTAACAACACCTGCACAGGATCAGAACATCCGAATATAACACCTGCGGGACAGGTACAGGATGGCAACAACAACTGCCCGAGTTACACCAGGAATGCACAATCCCTCCATCAGTGCTCAGACTGCCCACAATAGGCTGAGGACTGAGGGCTTGACTTGACTTGTTGTAAGGCAGGTCCTTACCAGACAATACCAGCAACTATGTTGTCTATGGGCACATTCGATGGACCAGAAAGGACTGGCAAAACGTGCTCTTGACTGACGAGTCATGGTTTTGTCTCACCAGGGGTGATGTTCGGACTCCCGTTTATCGTCGGGAAGGCCTGTACTCGAGCGGGATCGATTTGGAGGTGGAGGAAAAAAGGCAAACAGTTATGGTGACTGTTTCTATTTTCTTGAGCAATATAACCGAGGTCAACCTAAAGAGCTCATCAGAAGCTGTCAACATATGTCCCCCATGCAGGGTTATTTAAAAGTCAAGGCTCTGCTTAAGGAACATTTTGGGAATGAGCTAAAAATATCTTCAGCATACATGGACAAAGCACTCTTTTGAAAAGCCATAAAATCTGAGGATACAAAGGCATTACAAGATTATTGTCTTTTTCTTAGTTAGTTGCAGTGCCATGGAAGACATTCGTTATATGAATGAGTAAACTTGGCAACTAACATGCAAATTATTCTTTCAAAGATTCCCATTAAACTCAGAGATAAATGGAGAGTGGTGGCACGTGATTTGAGGGAAAAATGTAAAGACCAAGCAGTATTTAAAGATATTATGAATTGTATTGAGAAGCAAGTGAAAATTGCTACAGATCCTGTTTGGAAACATCCAAGAAGCACCACTTAGTGGAGGTCGAAACACAATAAATAAGATTTGTTCGAAGACTAGAAGTAGTTCGCCACCACAGTCACTGTGGCACGTGGCACAGAAGATGTTCGGATAAAAAGGGATCAATTTGTCAAGTAGGGCTGAAATGATTAGTCTACATTATTGTTTCTACATTAGATTGTTTGATCTAATTTAAATGTAACATGAGATCAATTTAAACTCTAATGATGAGAGCAGCACCGCAGCTCGTACCTGACTTAGCTCACAGTTCAGATGCACTCTAAACTTTCCAAACAGCTTCAGGTGATCGCAAAGTATAAGGGAATTATAATGCAAAAATACAAAGCAAGTAAATACAGAAGCACTCTGGTTGTGGAATAAGCGGAACAGGAGCTGCCCCTCTGCTCCACTCCGCTGAAGCAAAACTTGCGTGTCTAGCGTCTTTAAAGGAAACACCCCAATGTTACACCTTAAATGCAGTTATAATTAAGGCGTTATAGCTTTATTAAATTTCAAATAATAAGGAAGCTGGTACGGTAAACAACTACAAACTCCAAAACTGGCATTTTTCTGTGCGGTCAGCATCTCTTCTGTGAGTTGTGTGAATGTCCCGATCTAAGGGGGAGAGATTGAAACTGCACCCAGCTGATGCACACTCTGTCACGGAGATGCTCGTCCCTCGAGTGCACGCTTGCTGCAGCTAGATTATAAGGTATTGGCTCGTGACTTATTGAATCATAATATATGTCACTGAGCATTTCTTATCATGAAGAAAATTGGCAATAAGCAGCTTTATTAATAATAGAGAGTTTGTTTTTTGTGAGTTAAAGATGGACTGAACTGAACAGAAAGGTGAGAGAGGGTAGTCTTCACCCCATTATACACTGCAACAAAATATGTATTTGATTTGTTTTGGCTTGTTTTCCAATATAAATATGTAAAACTCTTAAAACATTGTAATTTTTTAGCAACTATACAGAGAATATTTTTTTTTCTGAGAATGTTGAATGTAATATTAAAAATATATATTTTTAAAAATATCTAAAAATCCTTCAAAAAAAAAAAAGATGCATTAACCTAAGCAGCAGCATATAACATATTTAAACTTGCTTTTAGAGAATAGATCTAGAATATAAGTATATTTTGTCTTTACTGCACTTGCAGAAGTATAACACGTAGTAAAAAACACATATATACAAAATACACTTATATTTAAGATACATCCTCTTAAAGAAAGTCTAAATATCTTAATTAAATGTATCTTGTTTTAAGGATTTTTAGACATTTTTTAAATGGAAAACAAGACAAAAACACTTGATAACAATAAGATTTTTTTGCAGTGAATTTCTTTACGAATAAAACTTTCGCTATAATTCAGTGAATGTCTTTTAGAGGCATTTTTAAAAGATGATTTTGTCCACTTTATTGTTATTAAGCATGTTTAATACAACCTTATTAATCATAAAAATTATCGGGACACAAGCAGAATAATCAATTAAGAGTCAGTTAATGATTAATCGTTGCAGTAGTCGCCGAATGATCATTCTAATAACCGTTAGATTAATCGATTATCAAAATAATCGTTAGTTGCAGCCCTATTGTCAAGCAAGAATTAAAGCGAAGTTCAAATGCTTGGACAGACCAAGGTTTGTCTCCTTCTTGAAGCCAAAGAGACCTACAATTGATTGTTGACTTTTGAGAGCTCTCAATGACGTATGGATCACGGAATTAATGGATTTATGGCCAGATTAGTTGGATTTTTTGACTATTGTGACTAAGACTTACAGGCTTAAGGATAGGCATTTTTTATATACATGGACATTTCAATACACATGCTTGCATATGCAAGTACATATTTGTATATGTCTGTAAAGAAAGGTATGAAATACTGTAAAAACAGAGTTAAGTAAATTTTCCCACTACCTAGCTTCTCAACGGCTATTGGATGCCGTTAATTGGTAAACATATGACAACATGACAAACTACATTAAATATAGGTTAAAGGTTTGGTACTGTGTGAGGTCAGCACTAGATGGCCAATGTAATATATGGGTCCTGAAGCAAAACCAGTTGAGGACCACTGAAATAAGGGACATTTCACTCAGAAAAGAAAATTTATTTACTCATATCATTCCAAACAAAACCAAACCATATGTCTGTCTTTCCTCTGTGGAACACTAAAGGAGACTGACATCCTCAGTCACCATTCACTTTCAATGCATCTTTTTTCCACTCAGCGAAAGTGAATGGTGACTGAGGCTAACATTCTTCCTAAAATTTCTACAGAGGACAGAAAGTCATACAGGTTTGGAACAACATGAGTGCGAGTAAATGATGACAATTAAAATTTTTGGATTAACTGAAATTGAAATTTAGGATTGAATAGCAAAATTTGTTGGCAAAACCAAACAACATTACGTGAGTCAAAGTGAACATTACATTACTGTGAATTTTCTTCTTGTAGCCGGTCCTACTCGCCCCGCTCCGAACGGGATTTGAACCGACGTCTCCGGCGTGGGAGGCGGGTGCGCTAACAAGGAGGCTAAAGGCTACAGCCTCTAGCGTCAGTCGCTAGTGCACCTCTTGAGGTCAGGAGAGTGAGGTTTACACACTGCACAGCTATCTACCGTTACACTCTCTCACCACAAACAAACAAACAAAACAAACATTATAAACAAATGTGTTCATTTGAAAAGTAGCAAACCTGAATGAACTCAAGAGATGGAAGAGGGTATTTTTCACTTGGCACCATGACAACAGCATTACCCATGGCAACAGCTGCCCCAAGCAGAGACACCAAAGAGAGGAGCAGTTTGGAGCTGGGGAGAATCACACCCACCACTCCTAAAGCCTCAGGAGTCAACAGGGCAGAGCCAGACTGGGGCAGAAACTTTAAAGAAATAGACACAGAATTAGAAAACAGGAAAATAAAATCAAAAGTTTAAATGTCTAAACACTAATCAAGTTCTTTATGAACTTACTGGAATTCCTCCGTGCTCTTTATCACAGTGTGCAGCCCAATCAGAGAGCTTTGAGATGCTCAGCTCCACTTCTCTGTCTGCCTCTTCAAATGAGATGCCAGTTTGAGTCTGGATTGATATAGCCATGTCCTGTCTCCTTTTCTCAAGGCTGTCAGCAAGTGAGTAAAGGGACTGAGAGCGTGAAGCAGGGCTCTTCTTCATCCACCTGTGAAACAGATGAGAGGATAACAGCACATCAGTAAGCAGTGAGGATCAGTGGTGCAGAATAGACAAAATAATGGCATTTTGTACAGACAAGGGCAACATATACTGCAAACAGAACAAATTCAGTTATGTCTGGAATTGAGTCTTTACACTATGATCTGTCCTGTGGCAGATGGGTTTGGTTGAACAATAATCAGATTAATAGAAAACAGAGTGTGAATATGTGATAATGCACATTTGGCTGGAAAATCAAAATGCTTTTAAGCATTTTTTTCCTTAGTTTTAGTGTTAAGAGTAATTACTATGTTTTGCCTTTGTAGGGCAGCGTAGTTGGCAATGGCAATCACTAATTACTGTACTGTCAAAACAGGTTAATTATTTTACTATCAAAATAAATGGTCTATTTGTTTTATTTTCAAACTCACAGGAACTTTTCTATATGAACTTACACAGGCTGGACCTTAATGGCTGCCTCTACTGCATTACGGACATCCTTCCTGCCTCCATCTGGGCAGTGAGCCAGTACAGCACCCCCAGGAGCCAACACTGACCTACTGCAGCCAAAGTCAGCTGTACGCAACTGACCACCCACTAACTGGGAGTAAAAGCGAGGAACACTGAGAGAGAGAGAGAGAGAGAGGGTCATAAAATGAAAGGATCTTTGAAGCCACTGACAGCAATTGCAAATAACATTTTATGCAAAACTGCTGGAGAACCAGTAAAATTGAGCCAACCCATACAAAAATCAAGAGTTCATGGCAAATTTGCTGCAAAGTTGTTGCAAATTTGACACTGATCATTTGCACATGCAAATGATCTTTGCAGAAATCTTGCAACAATTTGTTCATTGTTGCCAACGGTTTGCTGCATGTTCACCACTACTGATGAAGCGCTGCAAATGTCTGGCAAACAGCATATCACAAGTTCATTTACATGTGGAAATAATAAGTGGCTATAAATGAACTCGCACTTTTTGTGAGGGAATATGATTCATTTGGTAGGGAGATAATATTGTGAAGCTGAAATCTAAATGAATGTACTAAAATATATTTGATGATACTTAGACATTCATACACTCTGAAACATGTCTGTTTAATTTGTGACCTTGTCTACACTGCAAAAAAAAAAAAAAAAAAAATATATAGATTTTTTTTATCTTAGATCACGTTAAGCTTAAAGTCTTACTTCTAAAGAAATAAATTGTAATTTTAAAACGTTTGTTGACTTGACTGTGAATAGTAAATTTCTACAATGGCATCTGTAACTGAAAACTCTGACAAAAAAGAAATAAATAAATTTATATATATATATATATATATATATATATATACACACACACACATACAGTTAGGTCCATATATATTTGGACACATACAGTTAGGTCCATATTATAATTTTCATACCTCTGGCTCTGTATGCCACCACAATAAAATTAAAATTAAACAATCAAGATGAGTTTGAAGTGCAGACTTTCAGCTTTAATTCAAGGGGTTGAACACAAATATCAAGTAAACATTTTAGGAACTGCAACCATTTGTATACACAGTCCCCCCATTTTCAGGGGCTCAAATGTAATTGGACAAATTAATATAATCATAAATAAAATGTTAATTTTTAATATTTTGTTGAGAATCCTTTACAGGCAATGACTGCCTGAATTCTGGAACCCATGGACATCACCAAAGACTGGGTTTCCTGCTTTGTGATGCTTTGCCAGGCCTTAACTGCAGCTGTCTTCAGTTGTTGTTTGTTTGTGGGTCTTTCTGCCTTTAGTTTTGCCTTCAGCAAGTGAAATGCATGCTCGATCGGGTTGAGATCGGGTGATTGACTCGGCCATTGCAGAATATTCCACTTCTTTTCCTTAAAAAAACTCTTGAGTTGCTTTTGCAGTGTGTTTTGGATCATTGTCCATCTGTACCGTGAAGCGCCGTCCAATCAACTTTGCTGCATTCGGCTTAATCTGGGCAGATAGTATATTCCTATACACTTCAGAATCCATCCGGCTGCTTCCGTCTTCTGTCACATCATCAATAAACACCAGTGATCCAGTGCCACTGGAAGCCATGCATGCCCATGCCATCACACTGCCTCCACCATGTTTTACAGATGACGTAGTATGCTTTGGATCATGAGCTGTTCCAAGCCTTCTCCATACTTTTTTCTTCCCGTCATTTTGGTACAAGTTGATCTTAGTTTCGTCCGTCCAAAGAATGCTTTTCCAGAACTGGTCAGGCTTTTTTAGATGGTTTTTGGCAAAGTCTAATCTGGCCTTTCTATTCTTGATGCTTATGAATGGTTTGCACCTTGTGGTGAACCCTCTCTATATTTGCTCTCGTGAAGTCTTCTCTTGATTGTAGACTTTGACAATGACATGCCTACCTCCTGGAGAGTCTCCTTCACTTGGCTGGATGTTGTGAATGGGTCTTTCTTTACCATGGAGAGATCCTACGATCATCTACCACTGTTGTCTTCCGTGGACGTCCAAGCCTTTTTATGTTGCTGAGCTCACCAGTGCATTCTTTTTTTTCTCAGAATGTACCAAACTGTTGATTTGGCCACTCCTAATGTTCCTGCTATCTCTCGGATGGATTTGTTTTGTTTTTGAAGCCTAATGATGGCCTGTTTGACTTGCATGGAGAGCTCCTTTGAACGCATGATGAAGGTTCACAGCAATAGATTCAAAATACAAATACCGCACTTAGAATCAACTCCAGACCTTTTACCTGCTTAATTGATAAAGAAATAACGAAGGAATAGCCCACACCTGTCCATGAAACAGCTTTTGATTCAATTGTCCAATTACTTTTGGTCCCTTGAAAAGGGGGGGGTAGCTACTCTCAAGAGCTGTAATTCCTTAACCCTTCTTCCAATTTGGATGTAAATACCCTCAAATTAAACCTGTGAGTGTGCACTGTCAGCCCATATCCATTATATAACTATAGCTTGAATATGTTTTGGTAAAAACCTCAAAACATCAAAATGTGTGCCTGTGTCCAAATACATATGGACCTAACTGTGTATGTATATATATATATATATATATATATATATATATATATATATATAATGCTGCTGCATCCATGCCTTTGGATGTAAATGTAAGTTGATGATGACACTAAACTATTGCCTGGGAATGTGACATGACAGACAATACACCCACTTGGAAGGATTGTATCCTTCAGGTATCAAGAATTTGGATGCAACAGAGCCAAAATCAGCATAGTTGATAGAGCTGGGAGAAGAGCTTGGGAGGGAGGGTGACAGAGAGGGCCGCAGGAACTGATACAGCCCCTACAGAGGAACAGAAAGCATCATTGGACAAAGACATCTAGTCAGACATGCTGAATTACACACAAACCAAACCACCAACCAATCAGAAATATAGCATGGAAATCCAAAAAGCAGAAATGGAAGCCTGCACACCACTGAAACCCGTTAGTGTAAGGGTAGTTGGTATGAAATGTTGAACCGTTTCAGCGGTGTCCTGCAATGTGACGTGCTATAATTAATCTAAACTATTTAAACTTTAGATATAAATACAGTTTATGAAAATTTGTGAACTGTGTACAACTTAAGAAATATTGAGCAGTTACATGACCTATCATAAAAGCCTAAACACAGTGTGTGTCCCACACACACACACACACACACACACACGTCAGCCACTATTCGTTTATATTATACCTCTCTGCCTCCATCAGTGCAGTTCCCACTCTCCCTCCGTCCACACAGAGGTAGTGCAGGATCCATGACAGAATGACAGTTCACCCACACTGAGCCTACACACAGACTATGAAAAAGAAAAAGGGAGGGTGCAATACAAAGAGAAATTAAGAGAGTAAGAGAAGAGAAGGGACAGGAATGTGTGCAGGTTAAATGACAGTATGGAAAATTACATTCAATCTAGGCATGATCTTTAGATGCAAACATGCATGTACCTCTTTGCAGACTCCAAAGCCAGAGTCAAGTCTTCAGTCCAGATAGAGGCAGCTTGACCATGAGGGCTGTGGCTTCCTACACATAATCATAGATCACATAAAGAGCAAAACAATAGTCACCACTATCACTGCTAAAGACATACATGTCTGATCAAAGAGCCTGCATTTATAGCAGGAATTACACACTCATTTACAGCTTTCAGTTAATTCAGTTCTTCTATCTGTTGAGCCTCACCAAGAGTAACTCCTTCAGCAGAACTTCTGAAGGATATGAGGGGCAGCAAAGGGCCTGGAGGAGGTGTAATCACAGAGGCACAGGAGGGAGCTAGACCACATAGTACAGTAGGGGGGTAGAAACCACCACCAGTAGAGGGAGGTGCACACGACTGGATCAGCTGCAATGCAAGTTAAAAAAATAAATAAATGTCCATAATAAATTCCGCATTATTCAGTGCTGAAATTAACAGTTCAATTCTACACATTCTACTGCATTTGGTGTAAAGGTAAAAACATTTTTCAACTCACAATTGCCCCCTGCTGTTGAGCCTCTTGAACTGCAGCATCTATAAGGTTCAAGTCCTTCTCGGTTGCAAGAGATACACAATTCATCCCAGCCATTCTCATCTTCAGCTTGGCTACAACACTGTCCCACACCGATTCCTGTACATACAACACCCACTGAAACTGGAGAGGAGAAAGAGAGACAGACACATTATATCTTTTCTGCAAAATGAAATAAATCTTTGTTTACTGGATTATCTGTGGGCCATGCCCCCTTACGGACTATGGAGGTACTGCAGGATGTGTCAATTAAACTTTTTGTGTCTGCAAATATTCAGTAGGATAGTATATTTAGCAATATATTTAAACCTAGAATAGTAAATTTTATATATTTAAATATATTGTCATATTTTATCCTGATTATCCAACTTGTGTTAAATTAAACATTAACTCTTAAAAATTGCAATATATTAAAGGAATAGTTCATCCCAAATTGAATTATTATGAGTGTGTATGAGAGTCATACACACTCAGATGTGTATGACTTTCTTTTGCAGAACAAAAACATTTTTAGAAGAATATTTCAACTCTGTAGGTCAACACAATGCAAGTGAAAAAAAAGCACATGAAGGCAGAATAAAAATAATCCAGTGGTTAAATCCATGTTGTGTGATGCGATCTAATTGGTTCTGGGTGAGAACAGACCAAAATGTCACTCATTTTTCCAATGCAAATCTTGACATCAGCAGTCTCCTTGGCAATTATGGTTTAAAGCTTGATTACACGATAGCAGCTTGAGCTTTAAATTCAAGATTTAAATGATCACCGAGACTGCTGATGTCAAGATTTGTAGCGAAAAATTAGTCACATTTTCTGATCTCACCCTAAAACGAATAGATCACTTCACAAGACATGGATTAAACCACTGGAGTTTTAGGATTATTTTTATGCTGCCGTTGTGCTTTTTGGAGCTTCAAAGTTTTGGTCACCATTCACTTGTACGCATTGTATGGACCAATAGCACTGAAATACTCTTTTTAGAAGAAAGTTCACCACACATCTGGGATGGCATGAGTAAATAATGATATTATGTATAATAATGATATATACATATATACACACAAACTGGTGACCAAAAGTTTGGAATAATGTACAGATTTTGCTCTTATGGAAAGAAATTGGCATTCAACTGATCACGATGTATAGTCAGGACATTAATAATGCGAAAAATTTATATTACAATTTGAAAACTTCTTAAACTACTTCAAAGTAAAAAATCCTCCATGTGAAGCAATGACAGCTTTGCAGATCCTTTGCATTCTAGCTGTCACTCAGGTGACATTTCACCCCACGTTTCATGTAGCACTTGCCATAGATGTGGTTGTCTTGTCGGGCACTTCTCATGCACCTTAGCTGATCCCACAAAAGCTCAAAGGGGTTAAGATCCATAACACTCAAATTTTCTGTTTCAAAAGTGTCTTTTTCTTCTCAAATCTTCCCATAAGGCCTGCACCCCTGAGTCTTCTCTTTACTGTTGTGCGTGAAACTGGTGTTGAATGGGTAGAATTCAATGAAGCTGTCAGCTGAGGACATGTGAGGCATCTATTTCTCAAACTAGAGACTCTGATGTACTTATCCTCTTGTTTAGTTGTACATCTGGCCTTCCACATCGAGTTTCTAGAGAAAGCTGCTTTTTTTTTTTTTTTTTTGCCATTTTTGAACTAATATTGACCTGAAGACATGCCAGTGTATTGCATATTGTGGCAACTCAAAAACAAACACAAAGACAATGTTAAGTTTAATTTAATAAATCAAATAGCTTTCATCGGTGTTTGATGTAATGGCAAGTGATTTTCTATTACCAAATTAGCAATTTGGTACGATTACTCAAGGATAAGGTGTTGGGAGTGATGGTGCCATTTTTTACATCAGTAATGTCCTGACTATACTTTGTGATCAGTTGGATGCCACTTTTGTGAATTAAAGTACCAATTTCCTTACAAAACAGCAAAATCTGTACATTATTCCAAACTTTTGGTCACCATTGTGTGCATGTATGTGTGTGATTTGATTTCCTCACATCTCTCTTTTTTTTGAAGGCCACCTCTATCACTCCATCCACGGCACTGTCGAGGTCTGCCGATTCAAAGATAATAAAAGGGCACACAGAGCTGAGTGAAAGAGAGAAAGACATGGGGACTCCCCAGCCAGCCATTGCTTTAGCCAGTGCCTCTCCAGTCGGTTTACATCCACTGTAGGTCAGATAGTTCACATGTGGATTTTGAGCCACTTTGGCACCTAGTGATGCTTCACTGCCTGTCACCACATTCAACACTCCAGCAGGAAATCCTGCCTCCATAAACAGCTGAGCCAACAGAAGGGCAGGAAGAGTGGTTGTCTTGCCAGGTACAACCATAACAGCATTGCCTAGGAAATAAATAGTTATATATAGTGTAAAGTTTGGTTGCCCATACAGGCTGGTAGAAACATATTTGTGCCCTCACTTGAAAGGATTAATAAAAGCACTTACTGTTTTGAGAAATTAGCCATGCTATGGCCTATTTTTAAGTAACGTAATATAATACATTTGCCATTCTAAATCATGAATTAAAAATTTCTAAACCAGTTCAAGGTAAAGGGGTTGTACACCAGACGCATCTGTTGGATGACATGGCGCATTCTAAATTTAAAACGACTTTTTTCAGTGAAGGTACACACACCGCCACTCGGTGTCTGTTGGCAGCACCAAGCTATGACTCCAATGGGCTGCTCAAATTTCTGTCACACCTCGGAGCGCAACTTGCATATTTTCCATTAAATTCCACCAAAATCATTATCAAATGATGTAGTTTATTTACTCTAGCCTCGTTCATACTTAAAGAAGCGAAAAATCTTGGTAACTTTTGCGTGCACCATCTGTCACCTGAACTGCATCGACACACCCAGTGTTTGATACCTGTGATGTGTCCTGGCCGCAATGCGGTGTGGCGCTTCTCGTACGGTGTGCGACTGCCTTAAGTCTATAAAAATATCAGAATTCTAATATGATTATGTTCAAAGGGGTCATGACATGAGCAATAAAAATTTCCTTGATCTTTTGACAAATAAAGTAATTTTACTATAAAAACACAAAGTTTCAGAACTCAAAACGTCCTTCTCACTGCAAAATGAGCATTTATTGAAACCAAGCTACCATAACAACTCGTTCTCTGCTTCTTCCACATTGTGATGTCAAACTCGGCAGACATTTGCATCTGACCACCTCCACAACAACACATCAAAGCTTACTTTACCTTATCAGAAAAGCGGCACCAAAACAGAGTTTGTGTCAGCGGGTCAGAATGAGGGTAGAAAATGTTCATTATTTGTCATGTCATGATCAGCTTTATCACTACTGTATCTAGAAAATGTCTGACACTCCATTCATTCTATGTTGCTCTGGAGAGCATACAAAACTCTTATGAAATTATTATATTCACACAATTTTTAAGATGGACAGAGAGACTCACCCATAGCTATAGCTGGTAAAACCTTTAACAAAAGAGAGTAGACAGAGCAGTCATCTGAAACAGCCACTGCCACAACACCTAGTGGAGAGGACGAAACATAGCATGAGACTCGCAAAAAAAAATTCCTCTCAAGCCCTGTACACACATGCAGCAACTTTATCAATTGATGTCGCTAGTCTCTGTACTGTGAAGTTGCTAGTTTGCTTTCCTACTGCTGTCACTCTAATGTTATTGGTGGACTGCACATCTGGCCATGTCTATTGGAAACATGATCAAAGATTAGGCATTTATCTAGTAAAACTACGATTTCATTCAAATTTAACAAGGAATCCATTTTCTTGTCCCAAAAAATACACATTCTGCAGGGGAGAGTGTTCATTACATTACATTAATAAGATGAACAAACTATCTATACTATATCAGAATCAGAATCAGAATGAGATTTATTGCCAAGTATGCTTACACATACAAGGAATTTGTCTTGGTGACAGGAGCTTCCAGTGCACAACAATACAAACAATACCAAAAATACAGCAGCAAGACATAGGTAATTAAAACAAAAAAAGACTAAAAATAAATAATTATACATATACGTACATACACTCACCATCATACATACCCACATACACACACACGTAGTGCAAATCTATTACAATCTGATTATAAGAACAAAATACAGTATATTATGTACAGAGCAATGTAAGTAATGGCAGAAGTGGATATGTTGGATAATATAAATAGACTTAAACTGTGTATTGCACATAATTATTGCTCAATGGGGCAATTTAATTGTTCATGAGATGGATAGCCTGAGGGAAAAAAACTGTTCATGTGCCTGACGGTTCTGGTGCTCAGTGCTCTGAAGCGCCGGCCAGAAGGCAACAGTTCAAAAAGTTAGTGGGCAGGGTGAGTGGGGTCCAGAGTGATTTTACCAGCCTTTTTCTTCACTCTGGAAGTGTATAGTTCTTGAAGGGGGGGCTGGGGGCAACCAATAATCCGCTTAGCAGTAAGGAACATTGCCTTGTGGTACCAACACAAAACACAGGCACCAAAACACTTTCTCGGACTTTCAGCTTCATCATACCACGTTGGTGGAATGACCTTTCCAACTCCATATGTGAAGCTGACTCACTCTCTGTCTTCAAAAAACAACTTAAATGCATCTTTTTCAAGAGCACCTAAGAAGTCACTAACAAAAAAAATAAAAAGATTTTTTGCACTTGTATATGTTTTGAATACTATTCTGATCCTAGTGAAACTTTGTAATATGGCACATTTGTACCACTGTCTCCTTAAGATGATTCATTATGCATCAATGCACCTCATTTGCATCAAGTTAAACTTTTTTCTAAACTTTGTCGTGTCACTCGCCAACCCCCACATCTATTCGCAAGAGGTCGCGGTCACTCATGACACCGGAAGTTGCCAGCTCTCAATGACAAAGAATGAGGTTGCTTTGTTGCTGGAAGTCGCTGCATGTTTTTGGGCTTTACAAGCAAACAAAATATTTCTGTCTCTCACACTCCAACACAAACAAATCAACACACCTTGTGGGGTCCATTCAGGCATAAGTGATATTCGTAGTTGAGCCCAGCTGGCATAGTACTGGGCCAGTCTAATCAGCCCCGAAGGAGAGGTGGAAGACTGAGAGAGCTCACAAAGCTCAGATACACACTGACTGTGTCTTTGCAGCACACTCGCCAACCTGGAGTACAAACATTTCTACACAGTGACTCAATGACTTAACATACCAGTACATTTACGCAAACCTGTCACAGGTTGCAATATTTTAAGTAAATCTCTATTTTTGCTTCATTGCTGATTTAGTACCGGAGTAATACTTTGGCCCGTTTGTAGCAGCTCAGTTCACTCCAGGTTTTGAAGCCTCTAGCTGCAGAGGAGGCAGCAGATGCCACATCCTCATCTTTAGCACAAACAATGCTGCAGACCACCTCAGCTGTAAAAGGAGAGGCAGAAATTGCAGAAGTTATTTTAATGCTGCATGGAAGATTGAAAAACAGATAAGTTTCAGGAGAAGATAAAACATTGCTCACCTTTGGAATCAGTCACATTCAGTGTCTGTCTATCTGCAGGGCAGGAAAATCTCCCTTCAATGAAGAAGCCAAGAGTGCGGAAATGCTTCTCCAGCCATGACTGAGGAGGGAGAATGAGATGTAAGAAGATTCGAGAGTTTGTGTTTTACTCTAGAGGTCGATTGATGGTGGATTTTGCTGATACAGATAACTAAATGTGGTGAAAGAGTCCAATAAGCGATTAATCAGCCAATATTTATTTTTTTAATCTAATTCTTTATTTTTTTTTTTTTACTGTGATGAGCACAGACGTAATGGCTACAAGATGTGAGGTTTGGAAACCTCAGATGTGTATCCACTTGATTGTGTAGCCAATATCCCAATAATAACCAAAGAAAATTAAGATTTAGATAATAACGAGGGACTTTTAACTATAAACAAGCACAAAATACACTGGGGACTGTTATTTTGAAGGGAACAAAAGCATACACTCTTAAAATCATCTACAATGTATTGCAATAGAAACATTATAAAGTAAACATTGTTCCCTGTCATGGATGAAGGCAACTAGAAGAAACATTACGCATGCTACATGACAATAACTTTAAAGGTGCACTCAGTAACTTTTTGTATGTTTCATGTTGTGGATGCAGCATCATTCAAAATCTATAATTTTCTGTGACAGATGCCATTGTAGAAAATCACTATTCACAATCAGCCATGATTAATATAATCCAAGAGTGAAAGTGTCCAATAACAAGACAGTTACTGAGATTCGGCTGTTCATGTGAGTCTAGATGGCAGCCCTCATGAGGGCACCCCTGCCCTTCCTAGAATTAAACAGCTTTAATAACATTACTGATATGACTAGTGTCATCATCTCATGTGAGTGGTCATGATTTTATACTTATGTTTCAAAATTACAATTTGTTTCTTTAGAAGAAAAACTTTTTTAATGGGAAAAAAAATTATGAATACACCTTTAAACTATGACCATGTTTGAATTGTGTAAATATAGGCTGGTTGGTCTGTTTCACCTCTCTGAAAGAACCAACAGAATGATTTTGCAAAGAAAGGGTGAAGGTTGCAGACAGTTGATTATTTACAGAGCATGTCAAAATACATGAACCAGTAAACTGTACCTTGCTACATTTCTAAACTTTGCTCACAGTACTTGCAAGCAACTCATGCATTAATTCGAACTGTTTTGTAACACACAAATTAACTGTAAGACGACCACCAGCATCATCATATCACATGCTTTTAATAGTCTGTCACATGCAGCCTGTCACATGCGATTCATTTTGATGTAAAACACCCCTTTGAGCAAAAGGGGAGCTGCGAGTTGTGGTTGGAATGACAAAACCTGAAATGATAAACGGTAGCCAAAGTTTGCATCATGACTCCAAAGTGCTAAAGGAGAAAGTGCTTTACCTGTGCAACTGCAGTGCTCGTGCTGGATGCTCCATATTCCATCGTCTGAAAGATCTCGTGCACGTTTTTTTTAGAAATACCTGCCATAACAATTAAAGCTAAAATTATTATAAAAAATCTTAGATCCCAATAATATGCCAAATTCGATTTTTTTTTTCCTTAGTAACCGCAATTAAATGTGCAAAAACGGATCGGTCCAATAAACTACGGCAATATTAAAAAAACTACCACTATTTCAAATGAACCCTCAACGTGAGACGTCAACACAGCTATTTCTTCCTGCATTGAAGCCTACGTCAGTGCGATAAACACCTCCTCTAAACTCTCCTCTTTTACAATTGGATAAACACAGCTGCGTCATTCACAGGCATTACATATATGTTGTGGCGCTCACAGATCTTCTCCTATTCCTGCAGTACAGTAGAAATTAGTGAATTTCCTCTTGATATTAGAAGACTAAAGATAATGTTGACTTACTATGATACTCATCCAATTAAAAAAGTATTGGTAAAATGCTGGGAATATGAGTCAGCCAAGCTAAGAAGTTTTGGATGGATTGCAGAAGTAGCCCAGTCGTGTGGAAAAATAAATATAGAATTGAGCCCCACAGTAGTAGGTTCACCTATTTCTCCTTGGCTATTTCCTTTACCATTAGTAGATCTTAATCTGCAAGAAAGTATTAATGATAAAAATAGAGTCATGGATGCAATGGTTAAACAGCACTCAATGGTTACAGCTTTCACTGATGGCTCTAAAGATCCTGAAACAGGTCGAGCATCAGCAGCTGTATATGCCCAACATTTTCAAGTTAAAAATGATATGAGTATTTGACCAAGAAGGACTCTATTCAATGGAGATGGTAGCAATATTATTATTATTATTATTAGGATGCTTAGCCAATTAATGTGGTGATATGCTCAGATTCATTCTCTGCTTTATCAAGCCTTATTAGTGGGAGATCCTCAAGACAAGACATTTTAAATGAAATTATTTGTGGTATGTATAGAGTAAATAAGTTAGGAATTAAGATGTGTTTCCTGTGGGTTCCAGCACACATGGGAGTGGATTGAAATTAGATGGTTGATCATTTAGAAAATCAAGCACTGAAATTACCACATATAGAAATGAACATCCCCATTAAGTAAAGAAGTTAAGGCCAAAATCAGACTAGCTATAAAAAGGAAATGGCAAGAACTTTGGAATGAGGAGGACATCTTTATCATATTAAGAATCAAGTATGTGAAAGAGGGAATTTTGGTAGTAGAAGAGAAGACACAATCAGTACCAGACTTTGCAATGGGCACACAGCTCTAAATTATTCCCTATATAGAATGAACAAACATGTGTCTGGGAACTGTAGATTATGTGGATCAGCAGAAACTGTTGAGCATATACTAATATATTGTACTGCTTGTGAAAATGAAAGAGTTTCTGTTGGAAGAGAAATGGGGATAGGAATCTTAAAACACTGCTGCTTAATGACTTGAATCATCATAAAATATAAAGTGCATTAATGAGATACTTAAGAAATGTATAACTGTTAATAGGATTTAGAAGGTTATAGAGTTTTTAATTTTTTTCCCCATTCCATCAATGGTCCACACTCCAGCCCAGTAGGAATGCACCACAGCTGCGACGCTCATCATTCATAACATCAGTGCATTTCATTGAGTAAAGGTATAAACTCAAAAAGTATGAAAAGTGTTAGAATTCTTCTTTTAAACTTGGTGTTATTAGTCGAGTAATTCATTATGTGACAGGTAGGATTTCTAATGTAAAAGACTGAGACGTTGACAGTGAAGTATGCGCACACTAATCAGCATTGCGTCAAGAATGCACAAGACTTTCCATTCCACAGGGCGCCTCATGACATAGGCATCTGGTGGGAAAATACCAGAGTTATGTGTCAGTCCTGATGATGTACTTCTTCAACCACCAAAACGGAGCGTGGAATGTTGGACACTACATGCACTGAGCGCACGCGGCTTGCCGTACATCGCGGAAGGAGCAGAAGTATGGCTTACTGATCTGAGAAAAAAAATGGGAAATAATAAAACATGTCTATGCATATATTTCAGGGGTGTCCATAGTCATGGCTGAGTTCGAAATGGCATACTAATCATACTACTCTTCCTACTTCTGCCATATAACTCTTTAAGAGTAAGAGTATATGGTAGTATGCTATTCTGATCTCAGTCGTGCACGTTCCTTACTTAGGAAAAGTTGCTAGCATAAACCATTTCAAGAATGTTAACAAAAACAAATTAATTAACGGTCCAAACGTATTATCGGATCCTTTCAGCAAAGTCTTTTTCATGGTCAGTCCACTTGGCGGCCGTTTTTGGAATGCTCTTTGGCAGTTTGGGCTGGGCAGCTATTTTACTATGTAAACCAGTGTCATGACAGTGCAGCTCATATCTACTTGAATGGGGAAAGGCCGAAATCTCCAAAACGGTTGGTCAAGATTACGCTAAAAGAACATATTTCAAATAAGCAGTAAAATTGTATTGGTCAGAGTCGCGTGTGGCGCCGACTTCACTCGAGCGACTCGGCCGTGATGCGTGCTCCAATCCCTGTCACATCTAACTCGCACTGGACCCTCACCGCTCCATTTCTGGACCCACCAAGACGCCAGCATGCAGAAACCGTTTTAAAGAGGAGAGGCGTGCTCGGTGTTTAAATGCAGCGGTGACGAAGCTGTATTTTTTCATTGACCATTGGCTGCCGTTGGGCGTTTCAATTTCTTCCATTCATTTTATTAGAAGTGGCCTGTCTCTGTTAAATCATCTCTGTTTTTACAAGCAGGAAATGTTCACGGAACAGCGACATCACCAGCGAATAGTCCTTGAAGTTGAGGGCAGTGTTGCTAACATAGCGATTTTTGACCCCCTTAGCGAGTAAAAAAGCCATTTAGCGACTAGATACAATTTTAGCGACATGCTTCCCCACAACTGGCTACACAAAAACATAAACACCTATCATGAATGATGTCGGTGTTCTAGTAGTGCACCCCAGTGATTCAAGTAATATGATTGACCTGCATGACATCAGGATGGAATGACTGATGAGCTTATGTTGTTGGTATTTGCAGTGACAATCCCAACCTTAATTCACGTGCATGCTATTTGTTTAAAAAGTCAGCCTACAGCGATAGAAGAGCATTGAGAAAAGAAGATATATTACTCATTATCTCAAAAACAGCTCCAAAAGGCATTATAAGGCATATAGATCCATGTTTAAAAATAAATAATAATAATTAAAAAAAAAAAACACCCCCAACACTACATCGCTGCTTATCCCTGGTTGCTATTGTTAGGATCATTTAGGACTTAGTCATTGTTCAATAATGCAGTTTAATTACAAAACAAAAAATAATAAATAAATAGAAATCCTCCACTGTCTGAATGTTTGACAGGTTCGACTGGTGACAGCTAAATGATTAGTAGTTATGTACTAATACTTAAATCATTAGTTCAATAATAATAATAAAAAAAAACATGGTTCTACCACTGATCTCTCTCTCTCTCTCTCTCTCTCTCTCTCTCTCTCTCGCTCGCTCGCTCTCTCTCTCAATTTCAATTCAATTTCAATTTAAAGTAGCTACTGTATTGGCATGATTGTGTTTACATACAATATTGCCAAAGCATTAAAACACAAAACAGATAATGACAAGACAAATAATAATAATAAAATGGTAACAAATAACAATAAAGATAGAATTAAAATAAGGTGCCAGGTAATGAATAAAATAAAAACTATAATAACAATATACACTATACAATATAAAATAAAATAAGCATTTAACAGGACATCTCTCTCTCTCTCTGTATATCATTGGGTTCTACACTTACACGTAATACATGACATCGTCACGTGATTGAGCTACTTTAGCGACATTCCAGGAAGCCTTTGGCAACTTCCTATGAGAAACTTTATCCCGCCTCTGTGACATCGAAAACAAAGTTTGCGTTTAATATGGCTTGCGAAGCATTGCAGGGTAAGTGATCTTTGTTAAAGATCTTCATACGAGGTTTAATGTTCGGTTACTAACGTTTCTCTTTGACCAACAGATGATCAAATTGGCGAAGTTCTCTTAATCGGGTGAGTTTTAATTTTTATCTTCTTATCTGATTGGTAGTCTATACAATATTTAGTTTTGTATGCTTATATATGATTAATGGTACAGTATAATGAAAGTGGCACATACATAAATCTGATATATGCAAACAAATAAATGCAAAACACATATGTTCATATATATGTGTGTGTGTGTGTGTGTGTGTGTGTGTGTGTGTGTGTGTGTGTGTGTGTGTGTATATATATATATATATATATATATATATATATATATATATATATATAATGTATATATATGTATATATATATATATATATGTGTGTGTGTACACACACACACACACATGAACCTATTGTAAATGCAACTATAGCAATGCAATATAAAAGGCATTGTTAAAAAGTGAAGAATCGACTGACTTTCTGTTCAACCTGATCTCATGAAAATTCGTACATATTTTACGAGTTTGGCAATATCGTATGATTTTGTACGGTTTCATTTGTATGAATTCGTACGATTTCATCACATACAAATGCTCGGATGTGTAATGCGGAAGTAAGCTTGAGTTCCGTGCGCAAAGTTTTAAGGTCATGCTTATTAATACTATGCCCTTACCCAAACCCCTTATCTAAACCTAACCGATCAGTGGAGTGTGTAAACATGATGGCAAGCTTTTGTGTGTGACTGAAGCAAGTAATTGTCACGTAGATGAAAACGATGTCCATCGATGTCATTGGCTGTAGTGAAGGTCATACGAATGCAGTTTACGATATCCTATGAATTAGCCAAATTTAGAATAGTCATACGAATCCTGACTATTTCGCTGTGAGGTTTTATTGTTATCAAATGTAAGATATCCAGGGCAGAATAAAGTGTAAAATAAACAGAGCAAATGCCATTGCAAATCTGAATGTAGCCTTACTGGAGAAATTCAAATATTTATCGAAAAAGTCCCTTTTTTGTTTAAGCTTTTGAGACCATTTCTATATTTGGCTCGCATAAAATTATTTGATGCTCATAAATGAATAAATTAATTTAGCAGTAAACTAATCCACAAGACCATTAGCAGGGTTTCTGCAGGTCTGAAAAAAGTATCAAAGTCTTAAATTGCCCTTTCGCAAATTGAGGCCCTAAAAAGGTCTTAAATCAGAGCAACAAGTCTTAAATTTATAGTCATGGTATTAAATGTTGCATGATGGATTGGTTTTTCCATTGCATTTGAGTTGTTTTAAAGTGAGGAGTAATTTCTAGACATGAATATCACCAATAACAAATTTGCAGCCTCTAGGACACACTCTATAGCACCAACATCATTCAAAAATTTCCGGTCCATTTGCATCTATCTTTTGAAGATTTTGTCCCTAGAAACAAAATAATTTTTGCATTTAATTATACTCTTGATGATACAAATGGATTGCTTAAATTAAAATTCCGGCCACTACAGTGCTTCTAATGGTTGTGGGTTCGATCCTCACCCCTTGAGGACAAGTGATTTAGATTGCAGAATCAAAGGGAGGTTCTTAAACCTACAATGGCATCTGTAACTGAAAACTATTTATTTTGAATGATGCTGCATCCACACGTAGGACTGTAAGTCCAAGATGACACAAACAAAATGTTACTGAGTGCACCTTTTAATTTCCTTTAGTTTGACTTAAAGGTCTTTAAAAAGTCTTAAATTTAGCTTCATAAAATCTGCAGAAACCCTGATTAGGCACACTTGAATACTTCAAGGGTTGAATATTTCAAGGGTCGTATTTCTATATACTAAACTCTGTGGCGAGCAGTGCATAAACCAGGTAACACTTCAATCCTACACCCCGCACACATACACAAATGCACCCCGTAATATGGGGTGTATTTGTGTGTGTGGACCTGTAATGTTACCTCACAGTCCCCAACATGCCGCAACGACTTGAAGATGTCTACACTGGACACGTAAAAGTAAACTTTCTAAAACTTATATTTGTCTTCTAGCCAGGGCATGCAACAAGACAAACAGGGCATCAGTTTACTGTCGATGCGACACTGCAGCGGACACTTCCAGTGTTGACTGCTTCATTGATTATAATAGGATCTACAGTACACACGACGTGCTGCTCGCATCCTGTAGAATGTGTGTTAGTGAACATAGACCTATTTTCAGTTACACTTTTTATGTAGTTTTGAAACTGCAATTGTGAGAACAAAGCTTCTTTGGCGTGGCAAACAAAATATGATTGGGCACAGTGCAGGAAAGTTGTCAATTAGTCCATTAATTTGAAGGAAATATTGTCATATGGATTTATCCCTGTAAATCCTTAAGGTTTCAAAACTGCTTGCTCTGTCTGTAGCTGGAACATGTCCCGCTGTTAGCCTGGAAGGAAATCTTTTCTGGTTTTCATTTGTTCAATGCACAACACCTTCTCATCAGAGCTGTGAAGGAGCAGATAGCTGACGCCTAACCCCGAAGGAGAAAATAATATATTTCATTGGTCAGATTTTCTATCATTCTGCTAATTCAAATGAATTCCAGAACCCTTCACAGAATCCCCCACAGTATCTCATGTGAAGGGACACGTAGTAAAAAGAGCTACCACTTGGCTGCCACGAACTGCTTGCACTCTGTCAAACAGGAACAATGTGAAGATGTTTATGGTGTACATTACATTTAAGTTGTTTTTTTTGTTGTCTATTTATATATTTTAATGCATCTATTTATTTAATGCACAGACATTGTTAAATAAATGGGGGGAAGGAACGTTTCATAATTTGAATAACCTTCCCATCTCAGTTTATGTCACCCCTTCTCTGAAGGGTTTGAAGAGGCTGGCTGCACACCACTGGCTAAACTGATGAACACTAAAATCTTCTCTAGGGCAACTTTTGAAAATATACATAACCTACTTTAACGTAACTGTCCCTTTAGTCAGAATATGAGTTATATGCCATTATATTCCATCACGATGCCCTGCAAGGAAACTAAAAGTGGTGTCACTTATGTTAAATGAAACTTTTATAATGTCATGAAATTTTCTAAAGGTGATCTATGATAATACCTCAACATTTGACTCGTTTGCACTGAAGGAGTCAACACAGTGCATTGTTTAATTAAATTAATCAATGTCTTTATTTCAGGGTGGTAAGACAGGAGGTGATGAATGTGGCAGTAGAGGGAAATGCATCCCATCTGTCCCTTCCCGAAGCTCAGCCAATAAGTAACCGCAAGGACCAGCAACTTGTTGAACAGTTGGCAGAGACCATCAGAGTGATTGGTGACAGGCTTGATCAGGACACAGGATTCAATGAGTCAGTCGAATGTAGATCTTTGTCTTTCTTCACTGAAAATCAGTTTTGTTGTCTATAGTACACCTGTTTTCTCTTTCTTTTTCATATCTCACAGCATGATTGATGGTTTAGTTAAAGTGGCTAATAAAAGCAGTTTCTGGAATCTTGTGGAAAAAGTTTTCAGAGATGACCAGATCAACTGGGGAAGAATTATAGTGCTGTTTTACTCGGTTGGGAAACTGGCCGCAAAGGTATTGACCACTTGACTTGACTTGACTTGACTTGACTTGGCCGCAAAGGTATTGGATTATATTGTTATGGTTTGGAGCATGTTTCTGCTGACTTCTTTTGTTTGCAGATGTACTGTTTCATGTACAGTATTTGTGGAATTAATCTGAAGTCTCTTAACCCTTTTTTACTCTCTTTTTAGATGGTCCTTGCACGCTTTCCCAGTATTGTTTCAGATATTCTGAGTTTAAGTCTGGATTACTTTAGGAGGCATCTGTTGGAATGGATTCGCAGAATGGGAGGATGGGTAAGAAACAAGGAAGACACTCCATGCATATTGTCTCAAATACTGTAATACGAAGAAACTTACAAAGATTTAGTGAGATATAAAAGATAAAATATGTCATATTGTTCCTTGCAAGCTTCTTGACGGTTGTTTTTTTTTATCTTGTAAGGGAGAGATCTACTAGAAGATTGTACAAGACTAGTCCAGATTTCTATAACGTTGCCTTTTGTTTTACACCCAAATACAGATAACCAGTATGCCTGGATTGGCCTGTTTCACCATAGAGCGATTTTCTAGTTCTTCATGGAGCACTTATTCTTCATTTTTTAGAGCCATGCTGACCTTCACCAGTGGTGTACTGTTAGGAGGACTGTTCATCTGGAGATTTAAAAAAAGCAGTTGAGGGAAAGAGAATTGAGCAAACGCAAGTTAACAAGACTATAAGACTTTTACATGGATCTTTCTGCAGCATGCCTCTATTTATCATAATATACCTTTATTTTATATGTATTTATTTAAGTTTTCTAAGAAAACATTCATTTTGTTGGATAATTTAATTAAAGAAAGCTACACATTTAATCTTAATCAGGACAGAGTTGTAGGGATAAGAACTGAGCCTAAGCTTGTAATAATGTCTTTAACCCTGTTGTACTCTTAAGTGTTGTGCCTTGAATGTGTATATCCAATCATAAAGAATATGGGGTCCATTGTGAATATGTTCCTTGAACTCAGAATATTTCTTTCAGGACTCTGCAAGGCCTTCTGGTCGAGTAAACGCTGGCGTGTTCGTATGTCGTTGCTCTCCGTGTTCTTTTCAATGTATTTAGATGTTATTGTTTTAGTGGCCTTTTGTATGATACGTCTCAATATGCCTCAAATAACACTTTTGCACTCACCGAAGGTCTTCGCCAGGACTGCTGTATGCAGTCTTAAAAAGGCTGTTTGATTCCCTGTCCATTGTCGACATCCAGTGGGGCTGGAGCGTGTGGACTTTTAATTCGAGACGTGTTGGTGGATTCATTGAGGATGTTTAGCCTTCTGTTGCTCATCTTGGCCTGTTTGGAATTTTGATGTAGGCCCTCGTCAGTTTGACAGCTCCCTGCTTGTTTGCAAGTTCATGCAATCATCTTTCTTCCGATATGGTTTTATTCTACTCATCTCTGGATTTATAGCATTTTAATTCCTCGGCCCGTCTGTCACATGGAGTTTGTAACTATTGCGCTGCCCTTGGAATTGCATGTTGCCCCCTATATTTCCATCGAGGGTCACGCCGAGACATCCCTGCAGATTACAGACTGATTTCTCTGACAAACACCACATACCAGCCATATGGTCTTTATGCCATCACCCTCTGACTGGTGAAGCGTAGTGTCAGTTTTATAATCTCAGTTTGCTGAAACGCACATCTTTTATTTCACTGCAAAACACACTATTACGATGGCCCTCATTAATGCACGATCAGTATCTTTTATTATAAAAGACTTTTTTATCACAATCATTGGACCTTTTATTCATTATTGAGTCCTGGCTGAATTCTGGCGACAAATGACTCTGGGGGATCTAACACCACCAGGCTGTGACTTTTTAAATTCCCCACAGAATTCAGTGTGAGGAGGTGGTGTTGCCACTATTTTTAGAGGCTCTTGTAAATGCAGAATACTACCTATTGACATATATTCCAGTTTTGAGGTCCAATTATTAAAGATTGACATCTTGGGTCCTGCTTTCTGTGCACTTGTGTACAAAACTCCCAGATTTAATAAGGAGTTCATCCAACAATTTTCTGAATTTCTCTCTGGACTGGTGTCTCTTGGTGACAGACTACTTATTCTTGGAAAATTTCAAATTCATGTATGCTGTCCATCAAAACTTCTGGTAAATGAATTTATCTCCCTCACTGGGTCTTTAAATTTGGTACGACATGTCACTGGTCCAACTCACAATATGAGTCATACATGAAATCTGATGTTATCTTATAGTCTTTCTGTATCCAACTTAGAGGTCTTTGATATTGGCATTTCTGACCATTATTCAATAATGTTTGAGTCTGTCTCTTCTTGTCCTCTCCCTACTTTTTCTGAGCCTCTACGTCCCTCCCGGTCCATTCACTCTTCTACTGCCAATCTTTTTTTCAGAATTTTATCTAACGCATTTCACAGATGATGTCTTGGCTGCCCTCAACACTGAATCATTGGTTGAAGCTTTTAATAAATCTTGTACTTTTACACTTGATAATGGCACTCCACTCAAGCCAAGGACAATTAAGGGTGTTTCACAGCCTTGGCTAAATGACGTCACCCGCACTCTCAGACAAGACTGCAGAACAGCTGAGTGCAATTGGAAAAGAGACAAGCTTCAGGTCTCTTATGACATTTTAAAGGAGTGTTTAACTAACTATCAGAGAGATGTAAAGGAAGCAAAAGCTAAATCTTTCTCTACATTAATCTCTGATAACGCAAATCGACCAAAACTATTGTTCAGATCAATCTATTCTGTTTTAAACACAGCTAGAAATGCTTTTCTGGATGCCACCTTAGAGGCCTGTGAAACATTTTAAAACTTATTTACTCACAAAATTGAGCAGATTAAAGGTATCATACTTTCACAATTTGATCAACCACTAATTTCTTCCCCGTCCAGTTACCTGACTCAATTTCAACCAATTTCGTCAGAACAGTTTGCAGATGTAGTCTCTTAAGATGAAGTGTTCCAGTTACAAGCTGGATATTCTTTCTCCATGCCTTCTTAAAGAAATTTTCATGATTGTCATTTCCAGTTTGACAGCTATAATTGACAGCTTATTAGCAAGTAGGGTTGTTCCAAGTAGTTTTATACATGCAATTCTACATCCTTTGTTAAAAAAAACTTTTTTGATCCAGCAATACACAACAATTACAGACCAATCTCCAAACTGCCTTTTATTTCCGAGATTTTGGAGAGAGTTCTACTCCTATCTAAATACATTTAACCTTTTAGATACATTTCAGTCCGGTTTCAGACCCTTGCACAGCACTGAAAGTGGTCACTCGAGGGTCAATTTTAGGACCCTTATTATTTTCCCTGTATATGCTTCCTCTGAGCTCTCAGAATTACAGCATATCATATCACTTCAATACTGACGATTCCCAATTGTATTTCCCAGTGAATATAGATGAGAAATGCTCTAAATTGCTTAAGAGATATTAAACTTTGGATAGCAAACTGTTTCTTACAATTAAATTAAAGCAAAACCGAGGTTCTGATTTTAGGTTCCTCCTTACCTGGCCTTGTTGCCCAGTTAGGTCCTCTGTCGTCGAATGTACAAGATCATGTGAGGAGTCTTGGAGTGATTTTAGACTCCTTTTACTTAAGCAGATCGGTGCTGTTGTCAAGGGTAGCTTTTTCCACCTGAGAGTTATTGCTAAAATAAAACATTTTCTTTCCCATAAAGACTTGGAAATTGTGGTCCACTCACTTATTACATCAAGGCTAAACTATTGTAACTCGTAAATTGGTCTGCCCCAAACTGAGTTATCCCGCCTACAGTTAGTTCAAAACGCGGCAACTAGTCTTTTAACAGCTTCTCTACACTGGCTTACTGTGAAATTCAGGGTTGATTTTAAAATTTGGATTTATGTCTACAAGACATTATCTGGTCTTGCGCCACAATATATTAATGACCTTCTACACACTTACTCCCCCACCAGAGCACTCCGGTCTTCTGATCAACTTATATTGAGAGTTCCTCGCTACCACTATAGATCTAATGGTGACCGTGCCTTTTCTGTGATAGGTCCTAATCTGTCGAATAGACTCCCTTTCCATGTGAGGTCAGCTTCATCATTAGCCATTTTTAAATCTTCTTTAAAAACATATTTTTATTCTGTAGCTTTTGAATAGATCATTGAATAGTTTGAAATGGATAAATACGCAATGTTGTGTTTTAAATGTTTTTTTATTTTATTATGTTTTATATTTAACTTCAAATCAATCTGTTTATACATCACTCTGTCATTTTGTTTGTTTGATCTGTAAAGCATGTTGGGTCTTCTGTTGGTTTTAAATGTGCTCTATAAATAAAGATTGACTTGGCAGGTTTGACATCCTTCTTATTTCTCTCTATTTAGTCATCCTAAAATACCCCTACAGTTAAAGCTCTTTTAACAGGTATTTTCAAGTCGACTGGTACACATATTGGACTTTGTAATGGCTTTACATTGTCGTCATATGGATGTGATCTGCCTCATTTGTGAGGCAGGTACTATCCGGTTCTGCCCTATTTTGTAAATATAAAAAAGCAGCTCATTATCTATGAACATCTGCTCTGCAAATGTTTTTGTAAATTTAGTATTTATGAAACTCCATTTGTAAAATGAAATTCTTTATAATAATAAACCGTTTTATGTGTCATCATTGTTCATTTTCATTTTATTTACAGGAACAATTGCCTATCTAACTTTTTTTCTTAGGAAAGCACAAAATATAGAACCTATAGCAGAAAAAAATGATCTTGCATTCAGTCTATATATATATATATATATATATATATATATATAATTTTTTTTGCATTTTGCTCTGCATTATATAAGGACATTGACAAACACAGGTTAAAAAGAGTTGTTTAGAGGATACAGACAGATACTGCATACTGTACTTCAAATACATACATTACATATAAAGTAACACTTCTGTGTAGCCTGTGTTTGCATAGATGTCCATTTATAATGTAGTAGGAGCAAACTAATGAAATATTTCTAAAGAGATATGAGCATTAAAGGCTTCACCTTGGCCCACTCTACTAAACATATTTAATGCTTTTATTATCACTTTTTATTACTATCCAACTGCAGCAGTATAATTGAAAGTGGCACATACAGTAATTGCTGTGTTGTACTTTCATGAAAATCAAAGCCTGATTGTAATTTTTCTCTCTGCAATGAAAAGTTTTAAGTGAAATGAAAAACAAATATGGGTTGATATAGTATAATTTGAGCCAAAAGTAAATTTAAAGTAGATTGGTTATGATTCAATTTTAATTAGTGATATGAGGGCAATACCAAACCTGATTTGATAAGTGTGTAAAGAATATGCATAACAATTTAAGCAATACATTTGTGTTTTAAGCAATAAATGCCAAATGCTTGCATTTAAAATGTAATCTTTCTCCCCTAAACAAATGAAACTACACTATTATAAATCTTTAGACATTTTCTCAAGTTGCATGTGAAGGAATCATTGAAAAATACATAAACAAGCAAAAAATAAAAATGTCTTGTAAAAACACTATTAACACATTAATAAACAATAAAAGCCTTGTTTGATTTATGTAAACACAGTTAGGACTCTTACTAAAGGGTATCCATGACATGAACTGGTGGGAAGAAAAAACAATAAACATGAGAAGAATCACACAGGACACATGCTGAAAATTTTGGCATGAGCTTTTAATATTTTTATTGACTTTTTAATAACCTTTTCTTTTTAAATTGGATTTCATTTTTCTAATAGTTTTTATTTTTTTCCTATCTGTAATGAAGATTTGATCATTTAGGTTAGCATTCACGTTCAAACTTTCATACTTTTATTAATATAATTATTTTTTTAATTCTCAGTTTTCACAAACTCTGTTCAATTTTACAGTTTATTAATTTTTTTCTTTATACATTTAAAAAATATAAAATGTAAATAATAAACATTCCATTGAAATATATTTTATACATTTCTTGATATTTTTCCCCTTCTTCGTGTTATGACAGCAAAATTGTATCCAGCATCAATCTAACATAGAACACATCCATTGTTTTAGAAACCTTCTCTTTCCCACTGGCCTCTCTTTCTCAGTCTTTCTCTCTGTATTAGGGGGGGATTTATGGTTAGGATTGCGCTCAGCAGTAGACACAGCAGCTCCATTAGCTGTGATAGTGCAATGAATTCCCCCATTTAAACAAGCTAAACATAAAGACAATATATATTGTGTGCATGTCTATATATATATATATATATATATATATATATATATATATATATATATATATATATACTATAATAATAAGAATGTGCAGACACATTCTAAATTAAATGGATTCCAAATGTTGACATTTAGATTAAATGTGTTCCATCACAACTGCTGCATCTGTGTTCTTTCAGCTCTGAGTCTGAGGAAGCGCTGAATAGCATTAGCTACAATGGAGGCTACCAAACACTTTCTACGGATATATCACCAACTCACAAATAACATGTATATTAAAAGACTGATTTGGAATGGCTAGTATATAGCCATAACTTTTTGGTATGGATTCGTTTTTTTTTTAAGAAAAATAGACATAAATGAATCCTTTAACAATTGTCCAGCTAGATATATTCTTTCTTTCTAGTCCTTTTCTGTCTCAGAGAGAGGAGTAGCAGAGCAGAGAGTCCAGTTGAAAGAGATGGTTACTTCATTCTGGCCATTCACAAATTATTCACAAGTTATGTCCTCATTTTATTCCATGCATGCATTATAATTCAACACAAGAACAAGGGATGCAAAAAAGCTTCTTTCTCAAAAATAGAGAAGGAGAGGGAACAGGGATGAGAGGGGGATGCAGACAGGAAATAGAGAGAGTGAAGACTGATTCTGGCTATGTTCTGCTCCTCTCTGATATGTTTCGTATTAGGGTTTCAAGTAAAGGTATGCAAGTGTTGAGCTGTTAGTCATCTCAAGGGGATGTGGTCTCACTCAGCAAGTTCACATTTGAAACACACAAAATCTCATTACACACAAGAACCATTCACAGGCAGAGCTGTCTTCAACTGATGTGGCCAATTTACATACAGAAACATTCAGGGAACAGTTTCAGGCACACTGGATTTATTATTAGGGATGAGATGAACGTGTCCCCTAATTCCTAATGACAACAACACTCAACAATGAGAAAAAGGTGGCGTTCCATCATTATTGCTCCATACTGCTCAGTAATATCTGCATCTGTAGCACTTTATAAATGACTAGAGTGATACACGTCGTGAAAACGCTTGTAAGATGAAAGTTTTGGTAACAAATACGGTATACCCTACAAATATGCTCTGAGATTAATATATTCACACATATAGATGGTAATATTTAACTTGAAAAGTGCATGAGCATTTTCCTGCATTGCGTATTTCTTCAATCCTGAGACAAACAGGAGACATTGCCGAAAGAGACATAAAGCAGGCCTGACACTTTAAGTAAGTGATATCTTCTATAGGAGAGTGAATTCAGTGCACCACTAAAAGAAAAGAAACATGGCTACTAAAGCTGCACAAATCTGTTGCACCTTCAAGCTACATGGACCAGCTGCTAACATTTAAAGTGGTTGAAGTAACAGCTTCTCTACACTGCACAGTCACCAGATAATGCTGGCTCTGGACCTAACTGTGATAGAGCTACATTTGTGTCATTATTTATTCTCCCTGGACACAACAGACACAAGCCAGCTGGCCTGAAGACAAAGCATGTGTGTTTGTGTGTATGTGAGCTGCTAAAGTCTTGTTTAGGTGTTGCATAGGTAGTTACTAAACTAAGCTTACATTATATTCTGATAGCATAATTATGAAAAAATGTAAAAATATCAAGATGGTTAACAGAACAAAGATTAAAAATGTAACACGGCAAGGGACATAAATCAAAGTAAAGATAATGAAACCCCTATATAGGCTCATTAAACATACATGAATTCCAACTTGAGAGAATCAATCAGCGGTTCTTCTCTTGCTGGTAAAACAAATTCACAAATAGTCAAGAGTTTTGATCACATGAGTAATCTAAGACATAATGGTGGTAATGATGGAATCAAGCCGTCTTCCCACCCTGAATTATAGAAATCTGTTGCCGAGTTAACCAGGAAGACCATTTTGATTATGGAATGGCACACTTTTTTCACATTTCCAGAAAATAAAATATCTTGTCAAAATCTTCTCAAACACATTCTGCACCACCTGAACAATTCAGAAAAAAAAAAAAACATTGTCAAACAAATGCTTATGACAACATCCTAAACCAAACAGAACGACGTAAGAACTACAAAAATAACTTCTGGTTTTAAATGTACCAGCATGTTCACATGAGCACCTTTGAACTCAAATGGTGGTGCTGCTATTACATTATGGCTTCCTGATTGGACAATAGTGCTTTGCAATGTAAGTGCTCAGAGTCTTAATGCTGAAATGGCATTTCCGTTCACATTTTCTTTTCACACAAAGCTAATATTAATTAGATTAATATTTGGTGGTCTCAGAACTCACTTTGTTGGATAAAGCTTTGATTTACCCACAGAACAGATGTGGGATGAAATTAAGAAAACAAATCAACACATGAAAATGATTTTAAAAAAAAGAAATAAAAATTCATCCACACCCACGGCCTAAAAATCCCCTTCGGCGAAGCAGTCACCTTGCACTCTAGACCCACAAGCATTCAAAGAAAAGAGCCCTGTAGGTGTCTGAGGTCTCCAGAGGAGCTGTTGTGCCACTGCTGGAGGCTGCCATGAAAAGAGAGGATATGCAATGCTCAGCACAGAGAGCAGAGAGCCAGGAGAGTTCAAGTAAAGGGTAAAACTTGAAGCCATGGGAAGAGCAGTAGTAGTTGGAGGAGTTCATCTCATCATTCAGACGTGGTGGAGTTTGTTATCTTTTATCCAACAAAACTGTGTAAATCTTGCAATCATATGTATTTTTACATTATTCTTTTTTAATATTATTTAAAAACAAAATATAGAGCCTCTCTTTTTTAAATAGAATATTTTTTTTCTGAATTTAGTAACATTTAGCATAAATGTGTATTGTTTCCATTTGATTTTGTTGTTTAGTGATTCCAAGCCCTCTAATTTGGGGTTCAGGGCTTGCAGAAGTCATGCAGTTTAGTCATGCTGGTAAAAAGTGAGAAAAATGCATTTTTTATTTTCTCTTTCTTTCTTTTTTTGTTCAAAGTCCACTCAGTCCACTTAACAACCCCTCTGTCCTTCAACAGATTTCATGCACTTATGCTGTATTTTCTGTTCCCCGCATGAATGTGAAAGACATGCATTTTTAAATCCATGACCCAATCTCTCATTCAACTGATCCAGAGTCACCGTATTTGATTAACCCCATGTTGCCATTTTACTGTGCAAACAGACCAGTCCTGATTATGATTTGCTCTCTTGTTCCCCTCTATTTGATCTCTACCATCCTCCTCAATGTTGTTGTTTTTTTTTTCATTTTTTTTTTCATTTCATTCATGCCATGCAGTTCATGTACAGTGGAACAGAAATGATGAAATGTAGAGAGCTGAATTAAGAGAGAGAGAGAAAAGAGAGAGGCTGACTTTCGTTTCTTCATAGTCAACAGTCACGTTTCTTCGAGCCCTGAGAAGGACACTCAAAACAAGATTTCCAATTAAATGTATGGGGAACCATTTGTACAATGTAGAAATGACGACACTGTTGTCTATTTTCATTTAAAGCACGTGCAAGAAGTCCAAAAAGGTTAAGGAGTGAAAAAGGTTTAGCTGAGGATAAGCTTTTCGATTTAAGCGCTTGATGAACTCAAATGTGTGGTTGAATTGCATAGCGTTGAAGTGCATAATGGGCATTTTTCCACACATTACTTGTTTCTAAGACTGGATACAAATTGATAAGGATCTGAGGGGCTTTCCACTTGTTTTGCAGGATTGCAGGTGCATTTTCCACAATGCTCGTCAGGTAGTCTGAAAAAAGTTTTTGAAAGGTCGTGCAAGGACATACTACTGTTTGTAACCCGGCACTGTTGGAAGAATTAGTAGAGTTCCACATAATCCCAGGATGTGGAATCGTCATCAGTTTATTGCACCAATGTTAGGTTGAAATAGCAGAATTAGTAATGGAGAGAAGAGTGATAGCATGTTTTCTTCAAGTGGGTTTCACGCAGCGCTCCGTTCATCTCTCATTTTCTCTCTTTCGCTTCCTCTGAGCCATCTCTAGTCCTGTGTTGACCCTGGGCTTTGCCTCTGGATAGGTTTTGCAGTTGGGGAGCTCTTCTTTAGCAAAAAAAGAGGCAGTTCAGAAGCTCAGCACTGTAAGGAGGACAAGAGAAAAAGAAAGAGGAGAAATAGGAAAATGGGAGACAGATAAATCAGTATTGGTCACATTGCATTAACTCAATATTGACGCATTAAAAGCTACACACTGCTGGAGGCTATCACAGATGACAGTAATTTTTGACTGCACAACTGTGAGAGCCAAAACTGAAATAAAGCCAAACACACAATTCGTTTTTTTGGATTGATGTCCATAACAATCCTTTGAACACTGTTTTCTTGAAGTCATGTATCCTAAACACTATGTAAAGAAAAAAAAGTCTGTACTCATAGCAAAGCCCATCGTAACATGCGCTCAAAAATGAAACACAGAAATGCAAAACCAAGAACCCTTGCACAAACATTTTGCAACAGAACCACACTCACGTCAAGCTAAATAAAAATTTAGTCACTGAGGGCCACAAAATTGCTTAAAGTGAAGTTTTACGTTCCCCTGGTCAGTTGTTGTTCGATTTAAAGAAAATGAATATAATCAATTGATCACCTTTGATTTTGTCAGCCCTCTAGGACTGACCAGAACAAAGCAAAAGCTCAGTGTATATCAGTGAATCCCTTTCAAACTAGAAACACAAAGGGTGCGTCCCAAAACGACTCCCTATTCCCTATGCAGTGCCCTTATTTTGTCCATTTTCACCAAACATGGAGCGTATTGTTTATAGCATAGGGAATAGAGAGCAAGTGCATCATTTGAGCACAGTGCCAAACATGAGAAGGACAGGAAAACAAAGTATCACACACAAATAAATAAAACAAAAAAAACACAAAGCACAGTCAGGCACATCACATGGGAACACACCATACTGAACACCATATGCACATTCTTACACTGCGAAGCGTTCAGCTCCCTTCCTCCTCTCTTTTTTCTTTCTTCCCCAAACTGTCCTCCATTTCCCGATGCCTTTCTTCATTTGTTGAAAATCCTCATAATACTCTCCCACTCGTTTCCCCAAACACACAATCTGTCCATCTGACCCTCAATGCTTTCAGCTCCTGAATAGATTGAGTCCTGATTCCATTTACAGTTTTTGTAATCCACTAATGGCAGACCATGTTAGATTTAACAAATGAGTATTTTTTCTTGATTTCTCATTATGTCATCCAGGCTTTTTGTTTGGTTATTTGGAAGCAGTAGAGTTTGCAGATGAAAATAAATGAAAGTGGCACATGAAATAACAAATGCAGATGTGAAAGGAAATACATAGCACAAGGACAATGTGGAAAAGGAAGGATTGTAATGAGTGATAGGGTTAAACAGATTAGGCTATTTCGTATTTACAAATGTGCATGCGTAGACAGGATGCATATAATTCATCAATCTCTTTCTCTCTCTTTGTTTTAAATGACATCATTTTGGAAGCACTGGTTTAGACAAACAAAAGAGAAATACCTGAGTAGTGACAGGGGAGCATAAGTCTGACCAAGAAAGAGAGGAGTCTGGGTAATGTAGTCAAAGCACGTGAACGGACCTGCTCTCCTGATTTGAAATGCCACACTTTTTATAAACACTTAAGTCAAACAATAGTTTCTGTGCTGTTGCCTCAACATGCAATCTGAGTACAAGACAGTTATTTACAGTGTCCTCCCTGATCACATGCAGCCTTTTATCTAGGGACGGGCTTTTCTCATTTGTCTTGTCCCCTCTGACCCTGCTCACCCCGACTCTGCCTCTACAGACTACACACAGGAAAACCACATGATGCACGAGGATGCAGAATTTTGCTATCTTGAACATGCATTACTGTAGTGAGCACAATTATTTTCATTGTTATCTTTCACTCTCCCCCGATCAGCATTATATGGACTGATTTTACTGCACATGAGAGAACAGGAAATCTGTCACGAGTCCATTCAAACGAATGCCTACAATTATCTTTTTAATCTAATGAATAACAAATAAAGGGCTAAAGTCTGTATTCTTAGCCTCTAATGTGACCAAAGAGCACTAGTGATCAACATTACTGAATGCTACATCAGTTCATCCCCTGTAAAACCAGCAGAGGGGGTAAGAGCAGAGGTTAACAGAACTCAGGTAGGTAACGTAACTACCAATCTCTTCATTAATAATGCTATGGTCTTCAAAGCTACAAATGAAAGAGTTAAAAAGATGGATAATGTCATGTTTTGGGAATGAGTGATGAGGAGACTGAGCTCGAATGGAATGGACAGGAGTTGATACTGGTTTTGGGAGACAGGGGCCAGGGGCCAGGCGTTCATTTGGGAATGTGTTTGTGAAGGAAGAAGTGGATTTTCTGTTCTAGTCTTAGTTCACAGTTACTGCTTCTTTTTGCATATATCTGATAAGCACTGGGCTTTCAGAATAGTTCTCTGTGAAAAGATGAAAAAGAATAAATCATAAAATGACAATTTGCAATGCTTTTGTGCAATGTCTAACAGAGAAAATAAAAGTAAAGATAACAAGTACATAAAGCACATTCAAAATCTCATTCAATACAAATAATAAATATAAAACAGTTGTTATGGTCTCTGCAATCAAATAGTATCTTAGCATGCAAAACTAAACCCCAACCCCCACAGCAATCAAGTCAAGAATTATATAAAGATTGTTAACAGCAATCAAATCAAATCAAATAAACTTTTGTACATTTGTATCATGCAAATCATTAATATGCATGTGCATATGAATACACACATCCATATGTACACACTCATATGAACATACATGTACATAAAGCTTTTCGTAAAATACATTTTCTTATCAAAACACACCCCGTAATTGTCATATATAGACTTATAATTTCCTTATTGTTCGGAATAGAAATACATGCATGTGGAAATTGCAAAGTCAACTTTCAAAACTGTACATAGCATTAAGACCTGAACTAAACATGCTCATAAAGAGCATAAAAACACTGAATGGCAAAGAGAAATGGAGCAGAGGAGAGGGATGTGAAACAGATAAAAGGTAAGAAAAAAAGTATGTTGACTGGACCTGAACCATGCAGGGATTTTAGTGACTAACCCCTATGCCAACCTCTTTCTCTCCCTCGAAAAATATCAAGTGATAATGTATGTTTATATCTTCTCTTTTGAATTGAAGAAAAATATCTAATGTACACTTGCGTTCTTGTTTTTGCAAGATACCATACCTTTTGATATACACTTTTGAGAGACACCCTTTAAAAAAACAGCAAAAAATTATCTAACAGCAAAAACCTGTAAGGCAATTTGCCCCAAACAATAATTTCTAACAGATCTAAAGAGATCTCTTTTCAGCTCAGCAGCAACAATGTTCATGCTGAATATTCTCACATATTGCTGATCACTCAGATCTGTCTCCTTGATCTGCAAAATACACAACTCCCTTAAAGGGATGGTTCACCCACAAATAAAGATAATGTTATCTTTTACTCACCCTTATGTTGTTCCAAACCAACAAGACTTTCTTTCTTCCCCAAAGATAAAAGGAGATGTTAGGCAGAATACTATCCTCAGTTGCATCTTTTTTACTATGAAAGTAAATGGAGGCTGAGGCTAACATCTCCTTTGTGTGCACAAAACTGAGGCCTTAAATACAGCATGTACATATAAACAGTGTAATGCACATGCAAACGACTGATGATCTACGTTTTTCTCAAAAAAGCACAGTGCCACACAGAGTTTCCGGCCTCCATGCAGATGCTCCATGTAATCAACAACCTCCTTACTTCACACACTGTAAAAATGATTCTTTAGGCAACATTGAGGTTCCTCAGATGTCGCACTGGCGGAACAATCAGGAGAACCTCTAGCCACCCTTTAAAAAAGTCTGAAAAACCCTATTTATGTACTTCAATACATACAGTGGATATAAAAAGTCTACACATCCCTGTTAAAATGCCAGGTTTTTGTGATGTAAAAGAATGAGACAAAGATAAATCATGTCAGAAATGTTTCCACTTTTAATGTGACCTATAACGTGAACAATTAAATTGAAAAACAAAATGAAATCTTCGTGAGGGAAAAATGAAAATGAAAAAAATTACAATAACCTGGTTGCATAAATGTGCACACCCTCTTATAACTGGGGATGTGGCTGTGTTCAGAATTAACCAATCACATTCAAACTCATGTTAAATAGAAGTCATTACACACCTGCCATCATTTAAAGTGACTCACAAATAATTAATTTAAATTAATCACAAATAAAGTTCAGCTGTTCTGGTAGAATTTTCCTGACATTTTCTTAGTTGCATCTCAAAGCAAAAGTTATGGTCCGCAGAGAGCTTCCGAAGCATCAGAGGGATCTCATTGTTGAAATATATCAGTCAGGAGAAGGGTACAAAAGAATTTCCAAAGCATTAGATATACCATGAAACACAGTGAAGACAGTCATCATCAAGTGGAGAAAATATGGCACAACAGAGACATTATAAAGAACTGGACGTCCCTCCAAAATTGATGAAAAGATGAGAAGAAAACTGGTCAGGGAGGCTTCCAAGAGGCCTACAGCAACATTAAAGAAACTGCAGGAATTTCTGGCAAGTACTGGCTGTGTGCTACATGTGACAACTATCTCCTGTATTCTTCATATGAATGGGCTATGGTGTAGGGTGGCAAGACGGAAGCCTTTTCTTACAAAGAAAAACATCCAAGCCTGGCTGAAGTTTGCAAAAACAAACATCAAGTCTCCCAAAAGCACGTGGGAAAATGTGGTTTGGTCTGTTGAATCCAAGGTTGAACTTTTAGGCCATAATTCCAAAAGGTATGTTTGGCGCAAAAACAAAACTGCGCATCACCCAAAGGACACCATACCCACAGTGAAGCATGGTGGTGGCAGCATCATGCTTTGGGGCTGTTTTTCTTCAGCTGGAACCGGAGCCTTATTCAGGGTGGAGGGAATTATGAACTGTTCCAAATACCAGGCAATTTTGGCACAAAACCTTCAGGCGTCTGTTAGAAAGCTGAAGATGAAGAGGAAGTTCACCTTTCAGCACGACAACGACCCAAAGCACACATCCAAATCCATAAAAGCATGGCTTCACCAGAAGAAGATTAACGTTTTTGAATGGCCCAGCCAGGGCCCAGACCTGAATCCAATTGAACATCTGTGGGGTGATCTGAAGAGGCCTGTGCACAGGAGTTGTGCTCGCAATCTGACAGATTTGGAGCGCTTTTGCAAAGAAAAGTGGGCAAATATTGCCACGTCAAGATGTGCCACGCTAATAGACTCCTACTCAAAAAAACTGAGTGCTGTAATAAAATCAAAAGGTGCTTCAACAAAGTATTAGTTTAAGGGTGTGCACACTTATGCAACAAGGTTATTGTGAGTTTTTTTTTGTATTTTTTATTTTTCTCCCTCAAAGATTTCAATTTGTTTTTCATTGAATTGTTCACGTTATAGGTCACATTAAAGGTGGAAAAAGTTCTGACATGATTTATCTTCATCTCATTCTTTTACATCACAAGAACCTGGCATTTTACCAGGGGTGTGTAGACTTTTTTTATATCCACTGTACATTTTAAGTGTCTCGGAACCACTCCCATATGATTGGGTTGCTGAAAGATCCATTCACAGTCTTTAGAGTTCTTGCATGAGTTAGGAGTAAGTTTCTCAAGAACTATCTGAAGGATCTCCAGAGGGTTCCATGAATGTGGCAGCTAAGAAACACCAAATGGTGCAATGAGAATCTTTTAATTTTTATAGTGTAGAAGTAGATTTCTTTAAGGAAGACAGGAGAGAGGAAGAGAAGAGGTGAATATGAATGTAGTAGCTAATGTGGCAGTAATACTAAAAACAAATGAAAACATAAAAACTCTAAATGCAAAAATGTTTCCATTGCTTAATTTAGAAAAATGTAATTGTTACAGATGAAACGTAATTATTGATTAGATATGGGTATGTAAAATATATCAGTTCCAAGACAATAAAATTCATACAAAGATAAATGCATAATGCTTTGATTTCTGATGAACTGTTAAACTATTAAAATGAATAAAGTCATTTACACCCCAGATTTTCTGTTGTTTCACATGGAGAGAAAGACAACAAGAAGCTTTGTGAGCTGCCATTGCAGAGATATTTTCACCAGAGGTGTGTAAAGAATCTGTGCATCAGATGCAACAGATTGACACAATCTGTGAAATATATGGCTCATATATCTGCATTTGAGAGAGTTCATTTTGTCATCTTTTCAGTTTCTTCTCTTACTGACCGCTGTCAATCCAGCATCCATTCAATGTTCCCTCCTTTTTATCGGAACGAAGGTCAGCATCCAAGAGACAGAGCAGGTAAATAAATAAATAAAATAAGAAAAAATGGAAAAAGAAAAGGGAGACCGAAGAGAACAAACAAACGGAACTGATTTTTTTTTACTGCATTCAAAGTATAGGAATAACAGTATTCAGAAAATGATCTTTATGAGGAAGGATAATGCCAATGATGATGACGATGATGATGATAATGAAGGTCCAAAAAATTCTTGCCCTTTAACAGGGACACCATGAGGTCACTGTCAGATTCTCCACAGCCCCAGTAAATGCAATATGCAGTTAGGAGTGTAGTTCAGCTTGATGTCTTCATATTTATGAGAAAGTACCATAGTACGGAAAGGAGATATTTTAAAGACAGTTCCTCCATCCACTAGAATACAAATTGGAAAAGGTCCCATGGAAGTGCAGAAGGTTATAGGCCCTTAATAGAAAGGCTGCTCCTTTTTTGCCAGTGCTCTTTTCATTTTGTGGGTTTTGTGACAAATTTGCAGAAACGTATGTTATCGGCAAAATACAAAATCAAAAAATGAATAGTTGATCTCCATGCAACAGCACAATATTCTGTCCTCCTAAAATATCAATGCAAATTTCAACTCAAAGTTGCCCACACAACTCCTATTCCCAGTGTCCAAATGCATAGTACAAAAATAGCCTTTTTTATAATGTTCCGTTTCAGCTTCACTGTTAGTTTACAATAGTTGGTAAATTTCATAGTTCATAGTAATGCTTGTAGGGTTTATTGGCAGCTCCTCAGAGGTCTTCATACTAGTTGATATTGCACAAGAATGGCGTAAGCATTTTCTTTGTTCTTAGTTAAGTTCTTAATTTAAGACTCCATAGGTTGATAAAGAGCATAATGATAATAACGGTGTCACCTGCAAATTACATTTTGAAATACTGAATGACAATAAATGATGCTGTTGGAAGTATTTTGAAGGGATGTGATTAAATTATGGCAACTAAGTGTTTAAAATTACGGCCAGAATGATATATATATATATATATATATATATATATATTCATTAGCTGTCTTATTACAATAATGATTCTGTGCTGCAGGGCTCAGTTGTGTTAAAATCAGTCAATCATTTCCATGTAGCAGTTAAAGGGAATTGGGGTTTGGTAGTTTAGTTATGTTCTACTTGCCTACCTCAAGTCTTTTCTTGCATGCACTTGAACTACTTGCATGTTGTCTGTGATCAATGTCCTATACCATTCCAAGCTTTGATATGAAATGAATTCTTCAAGGCCTATTATGGTGTATAAAGGAGATCACAGCCACAGAATATGCCTGCTGGATCACAGTCTCCTTGATTTTTACAGCCTACAATCAGGCAGGAACACATGGGAAAGCAATCTACTGACATTCAGCTACAAGGGAAGAGATCCTATAGGGTGCTCATCACTGCCTACGGACCAGTGAGGGTTTTACCATAATAATATTCAGTACTTATTTTTTTCTTTGATAATAAGGCATGATTCGCTGAAGTTACAGCATATAATTGTTTTTAGTTGCCTGTCTGAAATATTGCCTGAAGTATATGTAAAGTTATTGAAAATGCTTATTACTTAAAAGCTTTAAATCCCTAAACAAATTCACTGACCCCTTTGAGGCATGACATATTAAAAAGACTGTTCTCTAACCCATATCCTGTCCAGTCAATGGAGGAGCTGAGGTGTATTTAGCATAAATATAATAATTATTGATACTATTGCGATGTAATGGTGTATCTCTAAGTTTTTTTTTTTTTTTAGTTTATATTAATTTTTGTTCCCTAAAATGTGCTACAGAATGGAGGGTATGGGGGATCGGCAGCGGCGTAAGGGGCCAGGGGACTCGTAGGGTTCATAGGCCGTGTTATTGATGGGGGTGATGGGGGTCAGGCGCAGAGGGGCACCCATCATCCCCGAGATGTTATTGAGGCTGCGGGACTTCTCGTAACCACCAGCTACAGTGAGTGAATAAACCCAGGTCGAAAATCAATGGACATTGTCAGTGGATTGATGGAGGATAGACATATTTAAGAGAGATGAATAAATGGAATTATGGATCAGGTTAGATTTACAAAAGAACCCAGTGGGATTAATTCATGGTAAATGACAAAAATAATATATATTTAATATAGTCATAATGGAAGTAATAAGCAAAAAATGAAATAAAGGGGGAGGCGGCAAAGAGTAAACATAAATCAAGAGAAAAGTATGACAAAATTAAATGGATGTAAATGACACACAGAAGCAGACAGACAGAAACACAGAAAGACAGGGACAGACACAGACAGAGACAAAGACAAGGACAAAACAGGAAAATGAGAGTTATGAAATGTCATCAAGTTTTCTTGTCAAATTTGCTTTTATGGCACAGCAGTATTAAAAAAAAAAAACTCTGGTCGCAGCCACATACACTTTCAGGGAGAGATAGAGCAGATGTGTAAAAGAGCAGGTGGATGAAGCACCTGATGGCTGACTCAGACCAATAGTGAGGCAAAGAGTTTAGCATCCAGGTGTTTGACCCAGTCTCAGACGTTCTGATACTAGCACAGGAGTCCAATAGAGGAGTAGCAGAGGAGCTCCGTCTAGTCAAAGCGCTGAGGCTCACACAGCCTCACTCAGCACTATGGGCCAGGTGAAGCTCAGGCATTTCAGACCAAAATTCTTTCTAATATTAATGGCACATTCATCTTTTCCACATGACTGAGTTAAAATTTGTGCTTCTGTAGATTAATAGGGACTTAAAACAGCTTCACGTGACCCTTAAGTGCCTGAAAGCTTTCCTTCCACATCCATTTCTGGCATTGTTAAACATATGGTTCCTTATGTCAGGCTAAACTTTCAGTAGTTTATCTTTAAGGGTTGATTTGAAGTCCAGCAATTTGTCAATTGTTTTAATTAAGCTAAAAATACACTTCACAGTTCTCATTGTTGATCATTATAATTAAATCATATAGTAGTTTACAACCATTTACTCACCCTCTTGTTGGTTCAAACAAACCTGTATGACTTTCTTTCTTCCGTAGAACACAAAAGGTGAATTTGGCCACTCTTTTCCATATAATGAAAGTGAATGAGGAAAAGCACCATGCAGCTCAATGGATCAATTGATTCTATGAAAAAAATCTCACTCAAAATAGAGATTTGTTCCCAGATTGGACATCCATACTTCTATCATGAATATGCCAAGGATATCTGATACCGATGTCAAGATTTTCATTGAGTAATGATTATGGTATGGTCTGTAAGTAATGGCATTTTGGTCCGTTACTCACATATTCGCTAAGATTATATGGAAAAGAGTGGCCAGGATGTTCTTCAATAATTCACGTTTTGTGTTCCAGGGATGAAAGAATGTAATATGGGTTTGGAATATATGAGGGTGAGTTAAAAGTAACAGAATTTTGGTTGGGTATGGAGTGGGTTGGGGGGGGGGGGGTGGGGGGGGATGTAGAGTGACAAGTGCCTTAAATTCAGTGTTTAACAACTCTAAGCTATACAAGTGAGTTGACTTCATCATTAAGACTTACAGTAACATCATGTTAAAATATGCAATACTACAAATACCACCTGTGTTTGTATGGTCACCCATCTGAAATCTGCAAGTCAGGTCCGATATTTCTATTTTCGAAAAAGCTGATGTGAATGGATATGGAAGGAAGAGCTGGCACAATACATAGTAAACAACCCCCTCCTGACACAGAGGAACTTCCCACATGGACACAAACACAGTGAGTTGGAATTCTGAACAAAACTAAAAAGAGAGAGGAAAGCTCACAAGGAAGGAAAACATGGGGTGTTAAGAAGGTCCTACTGTCGTATAGTCGGGAATCCTATCTCCAGTCCTTGCTTGTTGTAGGTCTCTGTGTGTTTATGCCTGTGAGTTTGTGTGAGTCTGCCTCAGAGGGCTGCTGGGACACTCTGGGTGCTGCACAGCCGCTTGTCATTCAAAATACTGTATATACCAAAGCATTGCCTATAGGAGCTGCAAAGGAAAGCAATAGTAGATAGATCTAGGTCACCATGTTCCTCACACCAGACCACTGGTACAAGCCAGAGAATGACTGTGTGCCATTGTGGATCTGAGGGAGTATACCTATGCAGCTAGTTTATTTGCTCTTTACTGCTAAAAAATACATTAGAGTGCTCATATACAGAGAGAAAATAAATAACATGTATGTGTTTGTGTGCTGCTTTCTTTCTTTGTTTATTGTTTTCTTTCTTTTAACAGGATTAATTAGGATCAATATAGCTAGGCAGTATGTGTCCAGCAGTAATAAGTACACCTTTGTCATTTGTAATCTGTATCTAGTTCTTTCTTCTCTCTCTGTCTCTCTCTCTCTCTCTCTCTCTGACCAATTACAATGTGATGATGATTAAGAAAACAGTACCATTCTTAACATAAATAACTGCTTTCTGCCAGTGTAAGAATGTATAAATTATAGTAATATAACTGTGTTTGGACACAACTAATACATTGCAATGATACCTACATCAACAAATCTCTCAGAATGCAAGGGTTGCTTTAGTGAACAAATCAAATCAATTTCGTCCCGCAGCTCGCTAACAGTGTAGTCTGTGGAGCATTCTTCGCAATTATGTGATCACGTGCATTTTTATGCTTGTTACTGTCACCGTGTTTTCTAACAGTCTCTTTTTTGAAATTGTTAGTTCCTGCAATGAACTCCGTTTTCCCCGCTATTTCTTTGATATAAACTTTTGTTATGTATCTCGGGAAATGTAATGCAAATTTTAAAATCAAAAGGGAGTAAACTTTTACTGTCACCAATGGCGACCTTGACAGAAATTACACTCACAAATAAATTTATTTGGTCACAAATGCGACCATTTTTAGTCGCAGTTTGGAGCCCTGCACAAGGATGATGATTTATCGACTTTATAGACATTACATTTTTATCGTCTGTTAATGCTGAACTTCTGTAAAGCTGCTTTGAAACGATGTGTGTTGTGAAAGGCGCTATACAAATAAAATTGACTTGACTTGACTCAATGATACCTACATCAACAAATCTCTCAGAATGCAAGGGTTGCTTTAGTGAACAAATCAATGAGTGTGTTTACATGGAAAATCATCTTAAAAATAGGCGTAAAGGCTCTTTTTCAGCAGGCATGGTTCCATTATGAAACATTATCATCCATTGAACCTTCCTACTGCACAAAAGTTCTTTGTATTTGAAAAAGGTTCTTTAGACAATACAAAAGTTTCTTTAATAACATTTTCAGTTGTCCAGTTGTTCACTGGTTGTTTGGTTCCTTTGGGGAACCAAAAATGGTTCTCCTATGGCATCGCTATGAAATCCCTGAGTAAACTGATTATGCTTAATAAGCCTACAACATACAGTATAAGGTCATGTTAACACCTTAACCAGTTTTTTCTTTATCAGGGAGATGTCATAAATGGTCTAAGCAAAACATAAATTTTTGACCATTACCCTGAATTCACTCTGCATGTAAACACTTTTATGTCAACATCAGAGAAAAAATGTATTATATTAAATAAATATCATGTAAACTTGATACCCTTTCAAGAAGGTAACTTTGATGCTGCTTCTGAACCAGACACTATGGAAGCACCCTTTTACTTTGTAACCCTGTAAAATCATGCCAATTTGACTGGCTTGTGAAGCTTGGCATTCTACCTATGCTGTCACCATTGCAAGCATATAAGCCGGAGCCCAGCACCACACCTTAAGAATTTTCCTTTTTCCGGGCAGTGTAGACATCTCTCGTGCTCTGAAACCCTAAACTAAGCTTTTCTGTTGATCTGTACCAGTCAGCGGTACATCCCCATATCTAATGGGCACAAGCTCTGTCTTTTATGCTTGGGCCGAGCTCACACTAAAGCAGTGCTCATGAGGTCCGATTGCTTTGCTCCTTCTGTTTCTTTAGAGTGACCACATAAAGGAGGGGCGTGAGGGCTGAATACAGAATATGGAGATTTTGAGGAGGATTTGTCGCCGACACAAGCCTTGCGAACCTCCAATGCTCGGTATATAGCGTCTTCTCCCATATGTAACACCCTTGACCTGCACCCTGAGAGTGATGCACATGGTGCAATCAAGGTTGGCGGTGCAGGCAAAGGGGGGAAGCTATATCGCTGGAGGCCTTTGATTCTGAGACCTGGTCATGCTCAGTGGACGAATAGGATGTCTGTATTTCTCCTTGTGTTTCAAAAAAAGCACTATATCTAAGCAGATATACTGAATACTGAAACTGAGCTGAACAAGGTTCTCGGCCGAGCAGTTGAGAGTCTTAATCTCAAAGGTCCATCCATAATGCACTCTCAACTGGATGAACATTTCGTACCAAGCCGGCGAAAACGTGGCTTTGTGACAATGTGTGTTACGACAAAATAAATCTTGCCAACCTCACTGCAGTTGCGAGGCACAAGCCAATTTCAGTCCTAACCATGCCAATTACTCAGACCCCACTGGTCACTGACAAACCTCTGTGTCCTTTGACCTGCTTTCTGGACACATGGCGGAGTCTTCCTGGAATTTCCAACTGGGTTCTGAGCACGATCTAAATGTGCTTCAGTTTAAATAGCGGCCGCCATACATCAATGACAGTCTCTCCTCCACCGTACAGGTGTGGGACATTAAAATTTCATACCAAGAGGTACAGATTCACCTACCTAAAGATAACAGTGTGTGACCAACAGGAGAAGAACAGAAAGACTTCTACAGCCTTATTTTCTGATCACCAAAAATACTGGACTTGAGACCCTTGAATCAAACACTCAAGAAGTCTTCCTTCAAGATGGTAACACAGAGACAGATGTTGTGTTATGGACTGGTTTATGGTTATGGTTTGCTCTCTGGACTGGTTTGTATCCATCGACCTGAAAGATGCAAACTTTCTTGTGCAGATTGCTCCTTGTCACAGGCAGATTCGCCTTCGAGGGGACTGCAAACCAGTTCAAGGTCTTACCTTTCAGGTTGTCCCTGGCTCCTCACACATTCACAAAATGTTTCAATGCGGCGCTGGCTCTGCTGAAGCTGAGCAGCATACGCATATTGAATTACTTAGAGAATTGGCTGTTACTGGCTCAATCAGAGGCATAGCTGCGCAAGTACAGAGATCGGTTGCTGATGCAACTGGAGTAGATAAGACTCAGATTAAACTGGACAAAGAGCATGTTATCGCCCAGTGAGCAAGTTTCCTTGCTAGGAATGAAACTCAACTTGGTTGCCATGTTTTCACAATTAATGATTTTAGTCCATTCTATTACAAATGAAGAATTTCAAGCTGGGGAAAAAACCTGCCACATAATTTTCAGCATAACGCTGGGTTTGATGGCCTCTGAAGCCGCTGTAACCCCGCTAGGCTTACTAAAAATGAGACCTCTTCAGTGCTGGCTCAGCTCAAGGGTCCCTTATAATGCCTGGTGTCATGGTCACCACCACCTCCTAGTGATATGTCAGTTTGTCCATGCTAGCTATTTGGAGGAGGGCCTAATTTTATTGGAAATGTGTGTTGCTCACCAAGATAGGTAGACACAAAGTTGACACCAAGGACACATTCAGCGAAGGCTGGGGAGCCCTGTGCAATGGACATCCGGCATTTGGCACCTGGACATTTGTACAAACTGGGTGGCACATAAATCGCCTGGAACTTCAAGCAGTCTTCTTGGCTCTGAAAGTCTCATGTCCTGATCCACTCAGATATCACATCAGTCGTGGTGTACATACAGTAAATCGGCAAGGAGGAGTAAGGTCATGCCTAATGGCAAACCAAATTCTCCTCTTATGTCTCCTTATGTCTCTTAAAATCTTATGTCTGGAAACTCCACCCTCAGTCAGTTCAGAGGATTTGGGAGGTATCCAGGGTAGCCAAGGACCTGTTTGTCTCCCTGGAGACCATGCATTGTTGTATCTGGTACTCCATAACAATGCAAGCTCCACTAGGCCTGGGTGTCTTAGCTCACAAATTGCCAGTGGGACGTAAATATGCATTTCCCCTGTCCACTTTTTACATCAAGTATTGTGCAAGATACAAGAAGACAAAAAAGCTATTTTACTAGTTGTACCGAAATGGCCCAACAGCCACTGGTTCCCAGTAATGGTAGAGCTGTTAGATGTTCCCCCATGGGAAATTCTTTTTAGGACAGATCTGCTCTCGCAGGCTCGGGGAACGATCTGGCATCCTTGGCGAGAGTTATGAAGACTGCATGTTTGGCCTCTGAACAGAGCTCCTCTGACACAATAGGGTTGTCACAACCAGTCTTAAACACCACACTAGAGGCCAGGGACCCCTCAACGAGGCTGCTGTTTGGATGCAGGACTCACTCTATCCACGCTCAAAGTATATTTCCCTGCCATAGCGGCTACTCCTGACCTCATTAAGGGCTTGTCAGTAAATCCAGCATTGCTAGTCACCAGTTTAAGTTATGTTATGTGTGCTGGTCCCCAGTATGGCATGCTGATGTGCTGCTGGCCCTACCAGGCTTTTTAATTAGCTAAACCAGCTTCACCTGAAAGACCATGCTGGGACCAAGTTTAGACCAGCATGGGAATTATATGCTGGTTAAGATGGATTTTTTAACAGGGATACTCTCACTGAAGACTGCGCTTCTACTCGCTATGGCATCATTAAAACTTGTTGGGGACCTTCAGGCCCTTTTGGTCAATAACTCTTGATTAGAGTTCAGACCAGGCCTGACAAAAGCTATTCTCAAGGCCAGAGAAGGTTATGTGCCCAAAGTACTGGCAACCCCCTTTAGGGTTAAGATTGTTACCCTGCTGGTGTTCTCTTCTCCTTCCTTCAAGTCGGGCTAGGCTTAGAGTCTGCATACTAGGGGTGTGCAGCCAAGCCATTATTTGTATCTGTATCTGTTCATATTGCAAAATTATCTGTATCTGTATTCTGATAGAAACAGGTGTATGTCTAGCATCTTTCCCTTTCATAGTTTGACATGTGCAGGTATATTCAGAATAGATGTACACTCTATTCATTTAAACCTTTTTTTGGAATTAAGTCTTAACCAGATTTAGCTGCCTTAATCCCTGATGTGGATATAAATGTGGCCAACTTTAAGAGATGGACAGACAAAACCTGCTGTGCAATCATCACTTCGGGTCATGAGTTTAACATCACGCTCAGGTTGGTTTATAAAAGAATACATGAAAATCATTATTGTGAATCGTGTAATTCACAAATTCATTGTAGTTTAGGATATGTTTGTTTAAAATTCCACTTTATCCTTGTACTTGGATAATCAGTCAAACAGATATATTTTTCTATTGTTCTGATTAATTGTTTTTCATTTTGATGTCATTATTCGTGCCTTTCCAAAACCAGTATTCGGCTTTGCGCACATCCATACTGCATACGCTCTGCCTCATTAGGGCATTGAGCATGTACACTGACTGGTAAATTTTTGGAGTAAGATTACTTTTGATAATTATCAGTGCATTACTGTGCATTTAAAAAATTATTAAAAAAAATAGAAAATGAAACATTGAGCACAACAGAAGTAAATGTAACTTGTACATCAACCCCCATCAATCTCAAAACAAAGTGAAAAGAAAACTGAATATTTATTTAAGAGACAAAGTCTAATAACACTACCAGAAAAGACCGCCCTTTCCCCATTCAATACAGCACAATTATTCCAGCATAATCATTTATCTGTCAATAAATCTAATTATCTACATCATACACACAAAAATACAACTTACACTCACAAGCCGCAAACATGCAACACTGAGATGCTTTGATGAGATGTTGAGTGTGATGAATTACTACAGCGTTTTGTGCTGGTGCATTTCAAGTCCTTAGCTAGACAGACTCTGAATTAATTTAGTATCTGTGTTAGAGATGGGGAGTAATGTTGTATGTTGACTTTATAATTAAATGTGGCTTTTAGTTCATCTCTGTAATTTTAAGAGCTGTAGCCTATGCTAGGGTGTGCAGTATAGTAGGCATCTGACAACTTGTCAAAACTGTCAGAGTGATAATCAAGTTCTCAGAATGCATAAAGCGCAGAGCACTGAGCCTTACATTATAGCTTCATAGCTTAGCATGGTTTTTGATGGCTTCATCATGCTAATAAGCCCACAGAGGGTAAGCCCTTGTCCTGACATGGATGGAAATCCCTTTCTGCTGTGTACATACCTCATGTCAAACTTTAGTAACACTACGAGGACTGTACAAGTGGCCTAGGGGTGGGATGGAAGGTGAGCATTAGTATATGGCAAAAATATTAACCACATGATGGTTTCACTTTTGTGAAGTAATTAAACAAAGTTTAATATACTGTGTTGAAAGCTTTGGTCAAATTTTGGTCTGACTGCAGTAACTAGCATTGCTTGACTTAAAGGTGAAGTGGGTTTAATTTCAATGTTAATTTCAATGTTAAAATACTTTCTTGTATCCCATCTTAATATTAAGAGACAACATATATATATATATATATATATATATATATACTATAGCTGTCAACATATATATATATATAAACAGACTATAGCTGTCTGTTTGTTGTAATAATGCCAGAGCAAGTGTGTTTAGGAAACCTGTTTGAAAGTAATATTTTTGTAAAAGAGCAGAAATTACACACTTCACCTTTTAAGAGGCTCAGATCCAATTAATATCTATAAAAAAAATAGTTTTAGACATATGCATTACAGTCTATAATCTAGCTAATCATCAGTAGTGTGTCTGAGTTCATGCAAAGTATATCATGACATTTGTATGATTATATCCAGGTTAATATTTGCAATATCCGCCAGTGGATATTTGTTCTTCATTTAGACACACAACACAAACACTGGTAGTCTCATACATACAAATTACATCACATATGCATGTATGATTTAGACACAGCATAACATAAAGACACAGCACAACACAATAAACAACAGTACACGACAATTACACAATTAAAAAAAAAACAACACTTAGAATAAATGACCAAAAATAATACATGGAACAGTGATCAGAAATATGTGATGAGGTATTGGAGCTCTGTATGTTACAATTGACAATGTACATTCAGAAACAAAATCACCTTTCAGTGCAGCATATAGATGGACAGAATGGTACAGAACATTCAACACTGTAAGGAGTTAATCAAATAAATCCCATGAACATATAGAACAGTACCCGATGAGGGTGTTTTACATGTCATATTTTAAAAATATGCAGCCAAATACATAACAGACAGAAAGATTGTGTGTGGTGTTGACATTTAGTCTCAGACAGTATAGCACACAACAAAACAACACACGCTGTGAAAGAATATACAGATCATGTATGATAGTGTCATACATGCAGGACACAGTCAGTCATGGTCAAAAAGTGACACATTCATACACATCCCATTCACTTTGAACAGTTCAATTTAAGAGACAATAAATTACTTTGCTTCTCAAACACTAGCTGTAGTTTATTTCCCCTCACCGTTCATAGAAAGCAACATTTCAGTAACCTCTAACTAAAAGTAAACCTAATTTACCATACCATAAAATTGAAGTGCATTTACCAAAAATCATAAAAAGCTTTGTAAATGTATTATTGATTCTCAAATAAAAAGCCTCATGCAACAAAAATCTCCATTGTACCTGTGACATCATCAGTAAATTCTGGTCAACCAATCACAGAAGCCATAGTTAGCTCAGACTGGCCCACAGTATCAAACACTGGCCCCCCACATAATGCAGCACTTCACAATAGAACCAGGGGCTCCTTATAAAGAAATATAACAGAAACATTCAAATGAATTCATTTAGAGTCTTTGTGTGGGATGTGTTCTAAAAGGGCCAGTGTAAGCACAATACCTCAAGTGAGGTTCCCCCTGAAGGCCAATGACCTGAACAGAATGAGAGTATTGACCCCTCTCGAAGCATTATCGGCCAGGTCAGTCACCTCTCAGCTGTATTTCTCTACTCAATTTTTACTGCACTGCAGTCAAAATCTCACACAGATGAAATCTGGAACTCTGACAGTTGGCTTTAACGTCTATGGGAACTGCTGAATGACTAGGAAACTGGACTGGATTCGTGATTCAGCAATTATGCCAGTTTGTTTATTAATTTAGGTGATGTTGGAAAGCATTTGGGTCTTCTTTGTAGATATACTAAAGCACATCTTTATAACTAATCTATAATTTAATTCATTTGAGCAGTCATGTTAACATTTAAAGACAAAATATATGCATATCTTCAGATATTTAAAAGTTTACGCACAGCTCAAACTGTAGCAAGCAGTTAGGCTTTTGCGACAACTTCAAAAATAAACCGGAAAGGACATGGAGCACCGTTTATGTATATGGTGATACATGATATGGTAAATTGCTAATTAATTGTCTAGCTTATAAGGACCCCTGGGGAGATAATCCTAATGCTTTTGTGTAACAGTGAGAAGTGAGGTTAAATGAAAGTAAAGGGGAAAATCAATCAGTCTGCAGAGGGAGAGAGAGGGAAGGAGAGACAGAGAGAGAGGGAGAGAGAGGGAGAGAGAGAGAGAGAGAGAGAGAGAGAGTAGGGGGGGGGGGGTGACTGCAGCCCTGCAGTGCAGCATTATTTCTATGTTTTAAGACAATGGCTAGAGAGGAAGATGACCACAGTGCCGCCAGTCAGTGTGCTGTTGCCAGCCTCCAGACTGGAGTTCTGCAAGCATTTAGCTTCACCGCCAGAGTCAGTCAATGGCTGGGCCAAAGGGTGTCTGTCAAACCTCTCAATATGCTGAGGTCCTCTCAGAAGATATAAAACACAAGCAACAGCAACAAAAAAAAACAGCACCACTTCAAAAGAGCACTTTACAAGGAATAAATAATTGAAAAGGGGGGGGGGGGGTATGGGATGGTTTTTCAATGCACAACAGCAATAAAATAATAATTATAATCACCTTAGTGCATCTTGGGAGCAAATGGATATTAAAGTTAAAACAAGGTTAATCAATTTGCACAGTTTTTGGATGGCCAAATGTCTGTGCACGGAATGTCATAGCTTGAACAATCTTCAACCCTTTTGTTGTATATTCCATTATGTTTTGCTTAGTCCCAGAATGCTCTCTTCCACTGTTTCCTTAGCAACAGTGGGCAGGAAGGAGTGAGAGGGCAGACAGTAGAAACAGAAAGACAGAGGAAAGAGTGGGGAGAAAAGAGAAAAAGAATGCATGCTGTGGTGATTTAGGGAAGAGAAGGAAAGAAGTAAACTTAAAACATGTTTTAAAAGAACACACAGAAAAAGCAATAGCACAAACTTAAACTGAAACAGTATATACTGTGCATACTGTATATTTTGTATATAAAAATATACACCTCCTGACAACCCTATAAACACACCTACAGGTCAATATTATGGAATCTAAAAACAAAAAGTGCAAAAACTTCACTGTGTTCAACCTCTCCATACTTCTGACCTTTCCTGACCAGTGCTCTATGGCATTGGTCAACAGATTTCAAAGTGTATTTGACGAGGGAGTACAACCACTGTAAAACACAGACTGTGGGCACACAGAAAAAGAGCAAGAGTGAGAGAGAAAAAGACAGAGAAGGAGAATGCTCACAATAATTGTATAGTTCACCCAAAAAAGAAAATTCTCTCATCATTTACTCACCTTCATGCCATCTCAGATGTGTTTGACTTTCTTTCTTCAACAGAACACAAACAAAGATTTAAAAAAAGAATGTTTCAGCTCTGTATGTTCATACAACGCAAGTGAATGGTGACCAGAAATTTGAAGGCCCATAAAGCAGTATAAAAGTATTCCATAGAACTCCAGTGTTTAAATCAATGTCTTCTGAAGCAATATGATATGTGTGGGTGAGAAACAGATCAATATTTAAGTCCCTTTTTAACTGTAAATCTCCACTTTCACTTGCACATTCTGGTGTGGAAGTAAATTTCACTTTCACATTCTGCCTCCTATTGGGTGGGGCTGGTCAAAAGTGGAGATTGATAGTAAAAAAAGGACTTAACTATTGATCTGTTTCTCACCCACACCTATCATATCGCTTCAGAAGATATGGATTAAAGCAGAGTTGTATGTATTTTATGCTGCCTTTATTTCATTTTTGGACCTTCGGAGCTCTGGTCACATTCACGTGCATTGTATGGACCTACAGAGATGAGATATTCTACTAAAAATAAGAAGAAATGAAAGCCATACACATCTAGGATGGCATGAGGGGGAGTCTTTAAGGACGAAAGGCCTCACAAGGGGTTATATGGTCATATGTGGCCATTTTGCCCTGATTTTCCATTTGGCTCTAAACATAGTTTTTAGAAAACTTTGCAGTGTCCAGTGGTAACAAATGCATCAGAGAATATTGTGTTCTGTTACCATGGCAACAGCCCAGGTATGTCATTACAGCCCTTCATGAACTTACCTGTATTTATGTTTGTATGTGTGGTTTTTTATCCTAAATACCTGGTCTGTCTGGTCTGTGCATGTCTATCCAGGGGCTGTATTACAGAAAAATCTATTTAATTATCAGTTAATATCTGATAAGTTCCAAAAAAAATCCTGACTGAAATTGACATGTAAGAGATAAGAAAGGATTCTAGTATTAGGATGTTTCTGTTATACATCCCCAGTTGTTTATCTCTTAGTCAGCCTCTCTCCCATGTTCATGTGTCATTTTCTAGACTATTTGTCAACCGGACTGCGCACCTCATTATGTGTATTTTGTGTATGTGGGACAGAAGTGTGTCCCTGATCAGTTAGACTACAGGACTGTAGCACACAACCTAACAGCATCATAGGCCACTGTTTCAGCACAGCTCTAGAGAGCAATTCGAATATGTTTTTGCAGGGGGCAGAAGTGGCCCTAAGCTTTGACCTGTATCAGTGTTGAGCCCCACGTTACGAGATACCAGGGTCAGAAATGAACCAAAACTCTTGGCGAAAATTTTAGTGATTGTGACAAAAAATTACATATATTAAAAATTTAAGGGAAAAAAATTCAAATTTCTGTAAATTCCTCTATATTTTTATCTGCTTTCTAATATTTGATACACTATTTGGCCAAAAGTATGGGGTTACTCCCTTCTAATTAACAGGTTTTGGCTAGTTCAGTGAAAACAAATCTTAATGCTACACCATACAGTGACATTCTAGAATCTAGAGAATTGTATACTTCCAACTTTGTTGCAACAGGTTGGGCAATGCCTGTTCGTTTCCAGAATGACCTCTACACTGTGCCCATACTCCTGTGCACAAATCGAGGTCCATTAAGAAATTGATTATTAAAGGCCCCTGCACACTTCCAATGAAATCGAAGAATGAACAGGTGTGAAGTCATTTAGAGAGAAATAAAGGAAAAGGAAAAAAAAAAAAGGTGTTTTTGAGATAGCTTCGGTGGTTTGTAACAGCTCGCAAAGGTGAACTTTCAGGAAATCTCCTTACTGGTTGCTAAACACCTAACTGACATTGGTCCATGTCATCGGTGGGTGTGACCTGGAGCTCCACCTACTTTGAGGCCGACAGCTAATTCCCATTCAGTCAGTTAAGATCAGTCAACATGAACACACCGGCGTGCAGAGTTATTAGCAAGCTGGTGCAAATGTACCTACATCTGTTCGATCTTTCCCATAGAGACATTTTCCAAGAACATGTTGTGCAATCGTTTTGTTTAATGAGTCTACAAAAGGAATTAAATCTACTCAAATACTCTTAAGTGCCCATTTACTCATGTTCCATCTGCATCTGAAAGCCATTCACACATCTGCCCAAAGTAAGATATGCCTAATATAATTCTTTTGCCTGTATTCTGCACATTAACACTCTTTTATGCATCTATATTTGCAGTAGTATTATTATTATATATAATTACTTAAATATAACTATTTATAATTATTTAATCATTATAAAATGAATGATTGTTATTTGAGGGCCTTTCTCAGCAAACATTTATATATGCGATTATTTCGATAAATTAATCGAAATCTCCTGTAATTAATTTGATTAAAATTTTAATTGAATGAGAGCCCAATTTAAAACTCATTAGAGTAAGGCCTGTCAAAACCTCATCTGTTTTTCCTCCAACATTTGCTTTTCATGATGCTATTAATTAGGTTTATGTTTAAGATTTAGGATGGGGAGGTAGGTTTTGTTAATTTAAAACTTGACAAGCATTAACCTTTTCGGGCCTGGGTAGCACAGCGAGTAAAGGCACTGACTACCACCCCTGGAGTTACAAGTTCAAATCCAGAGTGTGCTGAGTGGCTCCAGTTAGGTCTCCTAAGCAACCAAATTGGCCCAGTTGCTAGGGAGGGTAGAGTCACATTGGGTAACCTCCTTGTGGTCACTATAATGTGGTTCTCGCTCTCGGTGGGGCATGTGGTGAGTTGTGCGTGGATGCTGAGGAGAATAGCATGAAGCCTCCACACGCGCTATGTCTCTGAGGTAACGCGTCCCTTCATGAAATGCCTCAGATGGGGAGGCAACTGAGGTTCGTCACCCGGATTGAGGTGAGTCACTATGCCACCATGAGGACTTAGAGCACATTGGGAATTGGGCATTCCAAATTGTGGAGGAAAAGGGGGAAAAAATATTTTCTTGGGAGAAATTTAAAAAATGTAAAATCCCTTTTAGCACCACTAAGTGGGCATTTCACCTGGAGCCATGTAAAATTATTTTGGAAAAATGACGCCAGTCGCATAATTTTCATGAGATCAGGCTGCATCAGTGCCAAATATCAGCACAAATGTCCACATACGTTTGGCCTTGTAGTGTATCTTTCAAAATATTCTATCTAGTTATGGAGAAACATGTAGCAGTCAGATATCTGTATTCGGGGGAAAAAAAATGCCCTCTGAAAAGCAACTGAATTCTGTTGGAAGCAAACATTGAAAAGTTCATTTCTGACACAGTAATATACAACTATATTCATAGCTGGAACATTGGAGCTCACTGTTTCTAGTGGCTCATCCATTGGCTGTGATGAAACACTGGTCAGTTGACCCCAGAGTGGAGAGCAGTTCCAGGAGAAAGAAGAAACCAGCTTTATACAAATAAAAAGCAAATAAAACACAAACCCTCTCAGTGACCGTTCACCAAAACCCCTAGGCATGAAGTCAGAGGTGGGAGACGTCAGCATTGCCCTTTTTTTAACCTCTGCCTGGTCAACAGTGTGAGTGTGAAATGTGACAAATCATAGTGAGCACTGAAATCTTGCACATTCTCTGCAAATGAAGACTTGAGGGGCACTTTACTAAGGTGAAAGGTCACTGTTAGGGAGAAAAAGGAGGAAGAAGTCACAGCAACACCAAATGGAATACAGTGCAGACACACGACAACACACAAACAAGGGAAGACAGTGTAACAGTGTAGCAACAAGAGCTGACATACAAACGCATGACACGACACAACCTGAGGAAGGAGATAACACAACAACAGCTCATCAGACAGGCGCACCTCAAAACACACATCAGAAAATACAAATCCCCAAACACACACACATACAAACAAATAACCCTCATGAAAGAAACATATTTAACACATTTTTAATTCATCAACGGTGTCATTTGTATCATTAGGCTAGGTGTGTGAACTTGAGTGTTATGAACTATTCTGGCCTGAAGGATTCTGATTTAACATTAGTATTGGGAACAGCATTAGCAAAAGTGGAATCCTTAAAGTCTAGTGCTCAGTCAAGAGAAAATAGTGAGGAAGTTGATTAAACAGGGAGGAAGAAAATAAGAAACATGGATGAAAGAATCAAAGTTTTGAGCGAAAACAAGCTGAAAAGTCAAATCCAATTAGAATGAAAGAGGTTTACTTGAAAGGGAAGAAAAGACAAAGACATTGAGAGAAAGAGGGTGAGAGAGAAAGTGAGGTGACTTTTATGAGAACTATGAAAAGGTGAGCACTAAAATAAAATCATTCATATAATTTAACATCACTGAATCCTGGAAACATCCAGTGGAACTTGTAATGCCAGTCCAAGCAAACAATTATTCACATGTGACTCAAAGAGAAAGTGTGAGTAATGGTGTCAATTAAGCCAATGCATATATTAAATATTCATGGAAGATTAGTTTAAATTTACACATTTCAAATAACAAATAAAAAGCACACAGTATAATGTAATATGCTACACCTCAAACTACTAACCCCCTTAACAAATAATTAAGCATCATGCATTTTTATACAGGTATCAGTCTCTCTTAAAGTTCATAGAAAGATTTGTGTAAGTGTGAACTACAGTTTAGCAATTGTGGGTGCAAGAGTGTGACTATTAATGTTGGTGTTCCATATTTGTTGTTGCTTTAAGTATGAGCGTGTTTGCAATATACATACAATGGGTAGTGCGTGTGTATGTGGACTTGTGGGATTTTGTGTTCAAAGACAGCATTTTGGTATTAATGTAGAATGCAGTAATAAAACATTGAAAATGTAGATACTGAATTACATTTTGACAATGTGGAATCAACTAGTCCCTATGCTTCAGCATAGGGCATTTTTGAGTGTTACCTCTGTTTCATTATGGTTTGATCCAGGAAGAGGCAGAATTCGCATTGAGGTCCTGCTGAAGCAGTGGGCCTTCTGGTTTGAACCACTCCTCTCCTGGGGGGGAGACGGGGTTGGCGACTGCAGCTTCTAGTGTTTTTGTGGAGGGGTTGTAGGATTTGGTTGTGTAAAGGGGTGTATTTGGGATCAGTGGAGGTTGGTGAAAGGGGCAGAAGCAGGATAGTGTGGTATAGAAAGGAGGACATTAGCAGTAGGTAGAACAAAACATGGACAGATATAAGATGATGTGACATAGAGAGGGTGCGAGGAACAGAAGATCAGGAGGAAAGAAGGCAAGAGGAAGGAATGGAGAGAAAGGGCCGACATGGACAAAAAACAAAGTCAAGGCAGGGTGGGAATACAGGGAGGGAAAGAGAATGAAAAAATAAATCAATGAATGAGAGCAAGAGAGAGCAAGAGCAAGCCATACAGACAGACAGACAGAAATACAGATAGACAGACAGAGAAAGAGAGAGAGGGGTACTGTAGATAGATAGATAGATAGATAGATAGATAGATAGATAGATAGATAGATAGATAGATAGATAGATAGATAGATAGATAGATAGATAGATAGATGGAAGAGCATTTTAAGAGCTTGTTGGCCAGATGCAGTGAATGTGTTTGATATATTAGTGTAGTGTAAATGATTTAAATTCTGCTATGATGATTTTTGCTGAAAAATCCTGACATTATCAAAGATTTTAAGCTATTATCGAGGATATGAATTGAATTATTACTGCGTGTATTAATGATGATGGCCCTTCAGTATGATTAATGTGGTGATTATGAGGAGAAATGCTTAAGGAGAATGTTGGGAGCTCTGCTATTCTTTATATGGATGTGAGTGTGTCTGTTTTAACATATATTGAGGTGTGCATGTATATACGCTTGTAAAAGTTCAATATCACTACAGTCGTTATTTGTGATGTTTACCAGCTACTTAGTCACTTGAGCTTGAATAACTTACCTTTCTTGATATGGTTCTTTGCAATGAATATTGAAAGTGTAAGTATAATCAGATTTGTTTGTGTGTGGGTGCTGCGTACCTTTCCTGACATTGCTGTCTGTGGTGCGGAACTCTCCAGTACTGAGGAGGAAGCAGGCCCGATCATGGGGGTAACGCTCACGCCCCGTGCCTGTTCCCAACCCACCAGTGGCTGGACTCCTGTCGTCTGGCCCCAGCACCTGGTCTATGGTGGGACAGTCCTCATTAGCCAGGGCTGCATTTGCAGCATCACCATTCTGCTTTGAGTCTGACAGAGGAAGGAAGGAAAGAAGAAAGAAATGAAGTTAAAAGAAGGAAAGAAGAAAAAAGACAAATTAGAGACACATATATGTCATATTTGATGATATTAGACAGTCATCATATCATGAAAAACATTGGGTGGTGGGAAGAGAAATATCTGCATGAAAAGGGATGAATAAAAAGAAGCAGAAATAGAGATGTGCTACAAAAAGGTGGAGGAAAAGAAAGAGGGGAAGAGAGAGAGGGAACAGGACAAAAGAGCATCAGCGTCACTTGATTAAAATGGTGCAGGGGAGCAGGCTCAGAACATTACACACACACACACACACACACACATACCATCATACACAAAATGAATAAGTGTGTCGGAGAGCGGGAAAAGGACAGTGAGATGCACACATTAAATAAAGAAGCTACAGGGGCAATTCTTCTTATAGCTTTTGACACAGCCGTCAAATCTAATCTGACGTGAGTTACTGCTCAACAATTTACAGAAATAAGCCATGGGGCAACGCTGCTAAAGACATGGAAAGAGATAGAAACACGAGGAGGGAGGAGGGAGGAAGGAAAAAAATGGCATAGAGACCTGTTCTGCAATTGGACCTCATTTGAAGAAATTACACATCTTTATCTGAGAAAGAAGCAGTGTAAATAGCCAGGAAATCTGCTTACACACACAAACATACTGGACAGGTGACAAAAGGTGATGAATGGATGTGTAATGTTTGAAACAAAGGTCTATTGCAAAGGTCATGACATAAGGTTTACTAGAATAGAGATAACACACTTCCCTGACAGCTAAGTTATTAACCTTTACAAACCTCTGTATAAAAACAGCTACAGAACCTGAACACCTCCCCCACCCACCAAATAATACAAACACACTCACACATGCATGGGGACAGGGGACAAAACAAATGACTTCATTTAAAGGTGAAGTGTGGAATTTCTGCACCATTAGCATCACTAAATGAAATTGCAAAAGTGCTGATTATTTTACAACGAGTCTCTTGAACACTCTCATAGGGCCTAAATTTCACGAAATTGGTTGTTGTCAGGATGGTCGGGATGCTTAAACAAAAAGCAAAGTTTTAAAAGTGACACAGAGTTGACACTTTTTAGTATAATATGCCAATGAATGGCTTATTTATAGTTGCCTTGGCATATTACGGCTGAGAAACGAGAAAATAATTAAACATTAAAATAACACCTTTATTGTCACCTTTAATTTTTATTCTTTATTTAGTTTTATACTACTTTATAGAGGTCCATTACATGTATATGTCCATTACATGTGGGAGTCTTAGATAGAGGAGGGCAAATGTGCTCAGGATGTTTATGTTGTCTTTTATGTCTTGAGAACTTCTAGCAGCCAGAACTCCAAGAAAGAGCAAATTTAAATAAATAAAAAAGAGGACTTTGAACCACTCAGCTTTTGTCCACTTCAGAAGCCGTTTAATGATGTTACTTTTTATGAAAAATTGTCCAGTTATTATATTTTATATAATGCAATGCAATGTCAGATCTAATACAGTCATGTGTATCATTGGTGTTAAAAATGTAGTGTTGTAATCTGTATCTTAATTGTTGAAAGTTGAAAATCAGCAGAGAGTAGATGTCAGCAGTGTGCTGATGATTTAAAATGTCTAACCCAAAATTTCTTACTGGCCATAAAACTGTCTTTTGGATTAGGTTTACATTAAGGCTAATATAAATTTTAGATCTCTTTTTTGTTGTTGTTGTGCATTTTAAATGTGTCACCTGAAGCATCACATACAAGATAAGCCAGTCATCATCTCTCAGTGAAACTGCTGGACACAAAACATGAAGCCACATCACGATTATGTTCCTTATATTTTCATATTGGTGGCTTAATGTAAGGAATATTCCACTTATGTGGAGTTCTAGATGCAAAAAAAATATCCTAAATTTAAAATAAATGTAAGTACATTTTCCACTGAGGTGTTAGAAGACACACAAGTCATGTCCAGTGAAGTAGGTTTGATTTTAATAGATTTTTTCACATCCGTGAGGATCAGAATATCATATTTACAGTTCAATTTAAACCATGTATTATGTGCAGTTTCTCATAAAGTTACCAGTCAAATGCTAACTCTTTTTTTAACTCACAAATGGTGGTTGGTAAGTGCTAAATTTGGATCATTTCTAGGCTTTCTGTATAAATCAAATATAGCATATGTTAATCTGAGAGGGTTGTGACTAATCTGCCTCATGTTAATCTTAGCATGGGGTGTGTGTATATCTGTGTTCTGTACAGTAATGACAGAAGGAGCTCTTTCGGCTGTGTGAACTCACTGGCTGATCTTGACAGCACTGTCACATGCAGAAAGACACACACACACACACACACACACACACACACACACACACACACACATACACACATACACACAAACACAAATAGGACTGTGAGCTCCATGTCCATCATCCACTTGCTGTCAGATCTGAGAGCTGGTTGCTGTGTTCATGCTTATATTTATTTTACTTTGGAAGTGTTGATAAGGGCAGGGAAGAGAGGGAGTGGGATTGGCCGGGATGTTTTCTGGGATGTAATCTAAAAAATATGTGCGTGTATAAGCATAATCCTGCTATAAATTTAATAACATTTCTGTCAAGCATGGCCATGACCATCAACTTTACATGTTAATACTCTCAAATATTTGTCTATATATATATATATATATATATATATATATATATATATATATATATATATATGTGTGTGTGTGTGTAGATAGACTTACACAAAGAATATATAATACAAACTCATGGAATAATTATTCAAAATGATTTAGGCTGAATTGGAATGCCTGCCATTGTTCAAAAGTTGTCATTATACAGTGTAAACAAAGTTGTACACATCACAGCAACACGTTGAGTGTGCATTATTCAATATTTTTGTGTAATTTGGTGTAATGTTTATAGTTACTAATAATAGTGTAGTCTCAGCTCTGTTTAAAGGAATAGTTCACCCCAAAATGAAAATTCTCTCACCATTTATTCACCCTCATGCCATCCCAGATGTGTGTGATTTTCTTTTTTCTGCTGAGCACAAAGTTTTTTAGAAGAATATATCAGCTCTGTAGGTCCATTCAGTGCACGTGAACGGTGGCCAGAACTTTGAAGATCCAAAAAGTACATAAAGGCAGCATAAAAGTAATCCATATGACTCCAGTGGTTAAATCCATATCTTCAGAAGAGATATGATAGGTGTAAGTGAGAAACAGAACAATATTTAAGTCCTTTGTTACTATAAATTATCCTCCCTACCAGTAGGTGGTCAAAGAATGTGAATCGCCAAAAACAAAAGAAGAATGCAAAAGTGAAAGTGGAGATTTTAGTACAAGAATTTTAAAATATGTTTCTGTTTCTCACCCACACCTATCATATATGTTCTGTAGACATGGATTTGACCACTGGAGTAATATGGATTACTTTTATGCTGCATTTTGAGCTTCACAGTTGTGGTCACAATTCACTTGCATTGTGAGGACCTAAGAGCTGAAATATTCTTCTAAAAATATTCATTTGTGTTCAGCAGAACATAAAAGTCATACACATCTGGGATGGCATGAGGGTGAGTAAATGAGAGAATTTTCATTTTGGGGTAAACTATCCCTTTAACAAATTTTACCATGTTTAAGTCCATTCTGAAAAAGTCTGTTTTATTTATTTATTTTTCAGATTTCATCTGGCCCTACCTATAAGTGCAATCACTCATGACTTTTTAGCCTTTCAAAATTCTTATATTATTTTATGATGGGTGATGGACACAAAATCACACTCACTTATAAGTGCAGGACAAGTGTTATGCGTCAACAGCAACACCACATAAGATCAACAATATTTTGATTATTCTTGGTGCATAGACGTTTCTGCTTGACACACACATAAAGACATGTAAACACATGTGTACATACACACTCACACACACCTGCTCTGTTAATCTCTATGATTTCCTCCTGTGCAAGAGGACAGTCTCCTGCCATGCTTCCAGAGCCAACCATAGTGCCCAGCACATTACCCATGATCCTGTGTGGCGAGGCAGTCGCCATGGCCAGGGCGTCTGGTTTACAGTAGTTGGGCGATCCAGGCTGCGGAGCCCGTGGGATGTGCTTATTCTTTTTCTTGGGCAGCTTCTGCTTGGCCATGGCCAGAGAGTAGTACATGCCGAAGTTGTTAACAATGACGGGGACTGGCATGGCGATGGTCAGCACACCCGCCAAGGCGCAAAGGGCGCCCACTAACATACCAGACCACGTCTCTGGATACATGTCACCATAGCCCAGCGTCGTCATGGTCACCACTGCCCACCAGAAGCCTATGGGGATGTTTTTGAAGGTGGTATGTTTGCTTGCTGTGATGTCGTCTGGGTCTGCACCGATGCGCTCTGCGTAGTAAATCATAGTTGCGAAGATGAGCACTCCGAGAGCAAGGAAGATGATGAGAAGCAAAAATTCATTGGTACTGGCACGAAGTGTATGGCCCAGCACTCTTAGCCCCACAAAATGGCGCGTGAGCTTGAAGATTCGAAGGATTCGGACGAATCGCACCACGCGCAAAAAGCCCAGCACATCTTTGGCGGCTTTAGAAGAGAGGCCGCTCAGCGCCACCTCCAGGTAAAAGGGTAGGATAGCTACAAAGTCGATGATGTTCAAACTGCTCTTGAAGAACTCGGCCTTGTCTGGGCAGAAGATGACACGGGCGAACACCTCGATGGTGAACCAGATGACGCACATTCCTTCTACATAGGTAAGCCATCTGTCAGTCACTACCTCAAACACAATCTCCTCCCGTGTGACGTTCCCCACTGTCACATTCTCTGTCTTATTGATGATGGTGTTGAAGGCCTCGTGTGTCTCCAAGCAAAATGTTGAGATGGAGATGAGGATGAACAGGAGCGAGCCGAACGCCACATACTAAAAACAGAGAGAAGACAGAGAGAAGAGATAGCGAGACAGAAAGAGAGGGAGGGAGACACAAAGAGAGATGAGAAGATGAGTACATTGACAGTATAAAGTAAAATTGAAGTGAGTAAAATTAGGTGTCCCATTTCATTTTTAAGCCTAAAGGCACAAATCTCATGTTCTTTGAATTGAGAATTAACTATAGGTTAGATTACTATAACTCTTATCAAAATAAAATTAAAAGGTACACTCAGTGATTTTTTCCCCTTAGAAATTAATTGTAATTTTGAAACAAATGTATAAAATCATGACCACTCACATGAGATGAGGACTCTAGTCATATCAGTAACGTTATTAAAGCTGTTTAATTCTACATGGGGCAGGGGTGCCCTCATGGGGGCTGCCATTTGGACACATGACCAGCCGAATCTCAGTAACTGTCTTGTTATTGGACACTTTCACTCTTGGATTATATTAATCATGGCTGATTGTGAATAGTGATTTTCTACAATAGCATCTGTCACTGAAAAATTATAGATTGTGAATGATGCTGCATCCACACCACTAGGTGTTACTGTAAGTCCAAGATGAAACATACAAAAAGTTACTGAGTGCACCTTTAACTTAGCATCTACAAACAAATAATTTTCTTAAATGTTGTGGAATAAACATTTGATAACTACAAAACAAAGAGAAATAGCTTAATTAAGGCTAAGGCCACATCCACACCAATCCATTTTTTGTTTGGAAACACGTTGATTTTGCCACATTTGCACCTCTCATTCACACGGGAACAGCATTGAAAACCCCTCTCTAGTACCGCATACTTGATGAAATGCTGAAGTTTCAAATAAAACAAATTAGTGTGGACTGAAACCCTATTCTGACCCATTCTACTATTTTTTTTAACATAAATTCTATTTGTTGATTCTATGTTTGTTTAGTGTTTACATCTAGAAACAGTGGAATCACACAAATTAAGGTTTTAAATTGTTCCAAATTTTAGTTACAGTGTTGCAAAAATGACAAATGTCATAAGCAATAAAAGAGATTAAAACAGCTCATTTAATATTTAGTTTGTCCTCATGAGGTGGAACAATATTTGAATGTTAAATGACTTCATTTTTTTAAAGAGTTTTAAGCCCTATTTAGTACCCTTTAATGGAAAGTGCCATTCAATGTTAAATGTTGAAACATGGAGTTATCATACCATTTCTTGAACCTAAGCTCAAGCTAGACTCATCTTTACCTGACTTGAAATCAAGAGAACAATCAAGCTCATTTTACGATTAACATCATAATGCTATTGGACTTCAGGTATAATAATAAAGCCCTTGTTAATAAGACACACTCTCATTATTCTGTGTTTTCTTCTACAGTCTATGTCACAGAATTACACGTTTGCATCTAAGATTGCTGTGATGCAGTTTGGACCACTGCAGAGGACCTTCTCAATCCGAGTGAGACATCGTACTACAGACAGGAGGCGCCAAATACAACAAAAAACAAGGAGAGAAAAAGAACTAAAATGCTTAAGGCACTGAAAACAGTGGAAATGGTGTGAATGCAGCAGTCTCACTGGCACACAGCACTGAAGTAAGGAAGCACCACAAAGGGAGACGGCAGAAAGGAAAAGCAGAAAAGGAGAAAAGCAGATTTGAAATGAGAAAGAAGAGATGATAAAAGCGTAAAGGAACCCAGGAGATGGCTATCTATATAAACAGCTCTAATAGTAGAAAAAGAAGGAGAGAGATACATATATATTTTGAAAAAGAGACAGAGTATAAGGAAATGGAGGAGGGAGAAAAATGGAGGAAGGCAGGAGCCTGTGAGTTATAGCCGGTTGAGCTGTGCGTGGTCACCATTCTGAAAACAGAGATGTCATGTTGCCTCTCGTGCAGATAGATGTACATTGATTGGCTAGTGCAAGCATCTCCCTTGTTAAAGCCCACAGCCTCTTCTCCTATCAGCTGCAATCAATATAATCTGTTTATCTAAGTGCCCATACCATGAATTCTGATATGTAGCCTGTCATTACAGTCATTTGGCTGTGTGTGTGTGTGTGTGTGTGTGTATAAAACTCCGCACCCTCCTCACCCTCCCATTTCTTTTGCAGTGGAATGTCTCTCCACCTCCATTTTCGCCTACCATCTTCTGATTCCCCCGTAAGGACAGACCTCCATTTTTCTTCCCTTTTTTTCCTCTATGGCTTTCCTTTCTGCAGAAAATACCAGCATAGCTTATGTTGTGTTTTAGTTACTGATGTGCTGGTGTGTTCATAAGCATTCTTATCTAGTTTGACCAGCAAATCAAAGACCATGGTGGTTTGATTTGCTGATGAACATCTTGGCTATGATGATCCACCAGCTAGACCAGCACCAATCCACCATAAACCAGACAGGACCAGAAAGGAAATTCATGTAAGATGGTCTTATCAGCATTGATAAAAGCTGCATAGACATCCTACACATTTCATTATGACATACCATGATTAGTTGCTGTAATACAAAAGACACATGAAGACCACAGACACACATGCACTGCACACAATAACAGTTCTAACAATTATCATTTTAATAAAGACACCTAAAAACAGTTTTAAGGACATTTCTCAAATATCTGCAGTCAGGTCAATCCTCCCATGACGAACGTGGAGCTGTCAAATGAAGGACTAAGGCATCCTGGGAGAATAACTAATTCCCCAACACGATTAACATGAACTAATTTAACGAGCCCATCTTATCGTGCCCTCAAAATCCTGATGAGGGACCTGATTGTGTGTCAAGCATGCACGGTACCACTCACGACATCACCAGTGCTCCACACGCTCTGCTCCAGATACAAGAGCACTTCTATCTCACAACCCTCGACTGGCTATGTGACCGTGCTGGAGAAGAGTGAAACTTAAATTTTGCATTTGAGTGTTTGTCATTTTATCGCCGGAGGTTGCCAGGTCATACTGTTTGGTCGCTAGTAGGCGTTCCTACTGTTGGTCATCCTAACATTATTAATGAGCTGCATCACTAGCCATGGCTTTTGAAAATGTAATCACAAATGAGATGTATTGCTGGTAAAAAAAAAAAAAAGATGGCATTCTATTTTTATCAAGCTACCAATTATAGTAACATTATGGAGGGGAGAACATTTGTATACAATTTATATCAGTAAATAATGCATCAAACCATGAAGTTGAAAAATGGATCCTTTTCACAGACTGTGATGATGCGTTTCCCACTTTAATATTGCAAAGTCAATCTAGCAAACTTATTTTATATTTTTAATTTTGTAATTATTGAATTTAAATATCTATTATTTCTACTTTATTACCCTGACATAAATTAATTAATTATTTAATTAATACTAGTCACCACTTCTGCGATGGGGTTTGAAATATAGCTGCTCAGTATGTAACGGTAAAAAAATATATACTGTATATATATATATATATATATATATATATATTTGCTATGGTCTCCCATTCACCAGAAGTTTATACCACTGCAGTTTACTTTGTGTTACAAACCCAGAAATGTGAAAAGGGACCATTATTAATGCATGAATCAAACTCATTTGGAATGCTGAAATTTTCTGACATGGTTTTTCAATGCATCATTTTTAAATTCCTGTTTTACAGACATACAATATAATTGTTAAAATCGCTCACAGCATCATCAAAATTCTACCTCTAGCTGACACTCAACTTCAGGATCTCAGAGGAGACAGATCACTTTAGCTCCAATGTTTTTACTCACATTTGTAGTCGCAAAATCACTACTTATTGACATAGTAGGTTTTTCTCAACTTTCTTGCATCATTGGACATGCCCATATCATATTGCTAATGGCCGCTGTCACTCATATAAATGGATATCACTGACATTTTCATTGAAAATGGACGGCATCCGATTGCTTTGTCGCTGCACACCTTTGTATGTGTGCAAGTCATTTGATTCTTGAAGGACACAAAACCTTAAGCAGAAGCTTAAGCAGAAAGAACCTTGAGTTTTTCCTGCATCATGGCACTTTGGATCCACAGTTGTGGAATGAACTCTGAGAGCATAGCTTTTTAAAGATTTAGAGGATGAATATGGACTCCAGCAGGAGAGACTCTCCTGGAATGAAGTAACTCTTCACCATAATGCCGTAACACCACTTCTGGGAGTGTGGACACGCTTCTAATGGCTGTTTGCTGCCCACAGTTCTGCTCTCATTCCTGGATCTTATTACAAAATACACCACCACTATGGACATGTTCATACCCTTCATCATATTAAATATGACCCTTTGAGACAGAAGCAATCACAATAGATACAATCCAACATTCGAAGAACATGTTGAAACATACTAAATTCTGGACCAAAATATCACAAGTTTGTGCAGTAATAAGAATGGTTGATACCACTTATTTTATTTTTGATTCGATACAAATTCAAGTCCAATATTGCCGATACCGATACTTCTATTACATTGATTCTTATGCGATTTCTTGTGATAAAATGGGCAATTTACTATATTATTTTTAGTCATAATTCAAGTAATTTTTTTTTTATATATATATTTGAGAGCCTAAACAGAAAATTATTTGACTTCCGTTTTGTTTACCTTACAAAAATTAACCATGGTTTCACTACAATAACTATAGTTTAACCACACAATTAACCATGGTTACTACTGCAATATTTCACCCTTTTTTTATTTAATTACTTGTTAACAAAAACATAAGAATAATATATAAGAAATAAGAAATGTCACCTTTAGATATGTTGTAATTTTAGCGTGGATTTACTACAGAATTAATGGTGTAGTAAAGTCTGAATAGGTGGGTATACTGTGAATTTATGAAAAAAAGAACATATGCACCCAATTTCTAAAATTAATTTACATTTATATACAGTACATATGTAAACTGTGTAAGAAATCATTTTTTTCCATTAAAAAAAATGACATAATTATTGTCCCACCTGAAATGTATATCATGGGATGTTTCTTGCTGGCATGGTGTAGAGTAACACTGCTAAGAACAATAGTATGGAAACTTGATATTAAATAAGCATTCATTAATTAAATTAATTGGTGTCATTAATGTTCCTTTTATTAGGCTAATATGAAAATTGTTAATACTTTATTACTAACTAATAATCTAATTCATAATGCACAATAAACTGTTAAGCATTGTAGCTAATTTGAATGTAGTAATGTTCACGTAACACGTTATCTTGTATTACCATATCTAGTCTACATAAAAATTAATGGTTATTTGTTTTATTTGTGTATTATTATGTGCTTTTCTGTGTATAGCGAAATAGTTTTCCTACTTAGAAATATAAATTGGAATTTGATATCATGAGAAAAAGGCACCACCGACAGCAGTAAAAGGGGGGAAAAGAAACAAAAACTAGAATGGGTGCAGTAGCATGTATTATTTCCACAAAGTTTAATTGCATGAGTTCAATTTAAATGTATATACATATATTTAGCAGGGAAATAAATTTATAGAGCAAATTGTGGTCACTCCTTGTGCATTAGACGCTGGAAATGTCCCGCCACTTACTGAAACGGAAAATATTATCGGTTAACAAATATCCAATCGTGTCTGAAATGAAGGTTCTGATTGTTGGATCAGATTAGTCTGACTATCTGTCTAGCCAGTGCCATCAGTTACGCTCACCAGGTCTGTGCGCATTTAGAGAGATTCATTGTAAATTATTAAACACACACACACACACACACACACACACACACACACACACACACACAATTCACTCAATGGTGCTGTGGCATCGTGTTATCAGACTGGTGGGCATATGCAAAATCCGAAGAAAAATAGGTGGGCATACGTTGTGTGCCCTAGACTTAAATACTGTAAGGTTCTCTGGTTTTCTGTCATTACCTCTACAAGGCACTGATCGCTCTTGTTTGAATGCAGTGGCAGGCCGTGCATTTAAAAGTTTAGGCCTTCATTGTGATTCATGGCATTAAGAAAACACAATTTCACAATGAATAAGACACCCTATGCCTTTGGACATCATACATTGTGTAGCAGCTAACTAGTAATACCAACTGACATTTTAAAAACACATCCATGCACGAAAGCCAAAACTTGAAACAACACTTATGTTCAAGCAAACTGTTTTGTGAACTGAACGTCTCCCGAACAGACATTTAAAAATCATAATTTTTCATAGAATCTACCAAGGAGGTCTATAATATCGCTATTTAAATGTTGCTTGCAATAAATTTTGTTTTGTCAGGGTACACAGGGTACTTTATACAGTATCTATACCATAAATGCATTTATTCCCCGATATACAGAAGGTGGTTTAGCAGGGGTTTGCCTCTCATTAGAGATGTCTCCTAGCAATCCAACTGATAAACAATGCTGCAGTGCAAGCATTTGTGCTTCAGGTGTACGATTATCAAAAAAGATTATAATGTTTTATACCCCCAGGGCCGGCACTGGCCAAATTGATGCCCTACGCCGACTGTGTAGTCTGCTTATAGGGAGCGGTGGTACTGTATACATCTGTTTCTGATGGTGTTTGTTAAACAAGCTTTAATATCATGTAATAAGTATATCAATATTACTTAATAAAGTGAATGTTTATCATTTACTTTGTATATCTCCCTGTGTGTCGACGTGTTTGTGTGACATCATGCCCCTGCATCTCGGCTAAATCGGAGTTGAGAATTTCTGCAAGAGCCTGCAAGTTGTTATTCTGACTTCAAGATGCATTTCATTGCACTTTTCCTAAGAAGTTGTAAAATCTGACTTTCCGAGTTGAATAGAATGCAGCACTTCTTTTCAAAACTGACACTGAATGCTCAAGCAGCTAATTTACACTTAGAAAACTCCTGATGTTGCTATAACAATGCAAAAAGCACTTACAACTCAGTAATAAATTAATCAATCACACAGTCATGCAGAACATATCTCAACGGTGATAGCAGCAGTGATGAGAGTCGACTCATCAGACAGCTTGATCTTTTGCTTTTTGCTCTTGATTATTGATAATTTTGCTCTTGAATTACATATGTTACATACGTCACTCAAGGCCAGCTAGAAGACCTTGACCGGGACATTTCCTAAAGATCACACCCACCAATCAATCTGACTGCATGGTGAATCAGATAATCTGACTTTAGATGCTCATTCATTTGCACTGTTGAGGGATTCTGTGGAAATTCTGAAGGCCTGAGGGGGTGGAGCACAAACTCACCCGCTGCTTCGGGCTTCGGGCATGTGATTTGTGAAACGGTTGTCACAATTTGCTTGTAAGCATCAAGGAATAAATTCTAATTGGATAAACATTTCATTATTCTCTGTTTGTAGATTAATTAAGAGTGGAAAGCGATTAAATACACATAGGCAAAAAGGTGATTGAGAGGATGAAAAATATTGATTTATTTGGCATGTTAGGCCAGAAGAGAAGGCTTTGCTGTCAATTAGAATTCACCACTGTTTGAACGAGTCTTCTGATGGCACAAGCACTTGTCTGCTTGTGTCTTTCGGCTGCATTAAGATAGGTGGAAGAAGAAATAGTTCCCATCCTGCATAAGTATTTGCTAATATAGCCTAATCCTTTTTATTTCACTTTGAAGCTTATCATTATTGTTCATGTTCATGGAAACCAAATAATAATATCCATAGTTTGAAAAAATAGATTGATATTTTTGTGTGAGGATCGATATTCTTGATACAACACCAGTATTGGAAGTCTCAGTACTTCAGGATCGATCTGCCCATCACTATGCAGTAAGTGACTTCCACAATACAACAAAGAGTAGAAATTTGAGTGTCTGTGCATGAATCTGTGTACTTGTGACGCTGTTATTTAAATTCAGCCTGCTGGGAGTTAATGGAGTGTAAGACGCCAACATCAGAACCATAGGAGAATGAGAATGGATTTTACAGCATGGAGGGAGTGTATAGGCTAAGCATGGCATCCCTATATCACACCAATCGTGATGATCATCTAGGTTTAACATTGAATTTCACATTCTTTTGGGTCCTCCATCCCTATTTACAGTATGAGTGTGGGTGAAAATGACCAGACTTTCTGAATGATGTTTAAATGGGAACCTTTACAGAAAGGCTCAGTATGGGGGTTCAGTGCCCTGTCATACAATAAATACAGGCTGCTAGAAGCTGCCAACATGAACATAGGCTCATAACCATAGTCATGAGTGCATGTTTCTATCATAAAATATGTCTACTGCTAAACACAAGCTAAATCCCAGTGTTAAGGACTGAACTATTGAGATTCTCACAGTCTTACATCAGCATTTTAGTAGTAAATTTCCTATCATCGCTCTACTTTGTCTATCTAAATAGGACAATCAGTAAATAACTACTTTAATCTTCTCTTAACACCCTGGAAAAAATAAATAGCCTAAAATGTGCTTGTTGTGAAAAATAAACAATGTAAAAAATATAATAAAAAAATAAGAATTATAGAACATCACTGAATCCACCTGGACAGATTATGCTACACCAATATGAAGGGTCAGATCAGGTAGAAATAGCTCTTTAAGGGAACAATCACATGTAAGCACTTTTCTTTATAAAAATGCACCTTCAGTGAGCATGAAATCAAACACAAGATTCCCAGTCTTTTCAAGAGTTAATATTAGATTCATGGCTTGTGACACTTTTGTGAAAGGCAAGTAGGTCCTGTAAAACAAAACGAAGTGACAGTCTTTCCCAGTATCCCCACTAAATGTTTACAGCTGGTTTAACTGATGAAACAGAATAGCAATGTTGTTCACCAGCAAATAATAATAATAATAATAAAAATACTTTCTGATAATGGATGCTAAATAGGGCTAAATGCTAACTAGTTAATGGATGGTTAACCAAAAAAACAAATTCTGTCCTCATTCATACACCCTCATGTTGCTCCACACCCCTATGACATGGAACACAAAAGGAGATGTTAGGCAGAACAACTCAGCTTCACCATTAGTGTACGAAATTAACTATTCCATAAAGGGGCAATAATTGCCAATTTTTATGTTTATGTGGCCATTTTTTCTAAACATAAACATACACTGTCATCCTTTCATTCAAACACTTTTTTACTAATTTAATTCATTCATTTTAATTTTATTTGAATGAATTCATTAACATGTTCTCAATTTGAATATTTAGATTGAGAATATATTACCTCCTACAAATAAAATGAAATCAAATAATTATTTTTGTGATAATGTGCAGTACTAGGCTTAGAATATAAGAACTATATAAAATACAATAAATAATAATAATAATAACAAAAAGCAAAAATTTATTACAGGGGCAATTTTTGCCACCACATTTTTTAATTTTGGGTGCATTTCCGTCACTTTGGTGGCATTTTTTGCCACAGGCCCCCCTTAATTTCTGACCCTAGACACTATCATTGCAATACAATGAAAGTAAATGGTGACAGAGGCAAACCTTCGGCCTTACATCTCCTTTTGTGTTCCATGGCAGAATTAATATCATACAAGAACACGAGGGTGTATAAATGATGACTGAATTTTTATTTTAGTGTGAACTATCACTAGTTTAGAAAACTGTTAGGGACACCAGCATACCAGAATCCAAAGTAGTGTGTGTGTGCTGGTGACCAGCAATGCCGTTCGTTTCAAATTGGATCTCCAGTCTTAATTTATACACATATTTTTGTTTTAGTCATTTTTTTAGTCTTTTGACAAAAAGTCATTTAAATTCAGTAAATATTTTGTCATGTTATATTCATTAATTTTCAAAATATTCAAACATTTTAACATTTATAATTTTACTTTAAACATACAGTATATTAAACATATAAAAGATGGTTCTGTAACGAATGAGCAGCCGGAGAGTGAGGATCTAAGTGCAGCTTCTTTATTGGACATAAAACAAAGGAAAACACTGCAACCAAGAAATATCCACGATGGGAAAACACTATAAAATAACCACGAGGGGAAGAGGCTGGAACACGGTGACAGGCAGGAACAACATTCAACGATCGACAAAGGACTGACAAAACAACAGGGCTTATATACACATAGAACTAAACGAGGGAATGACAGACAGGTGGGGATGATGAGGGAGTGATTAGGGCCGGGAAATGTGGGAAACGTAGTTTATGGTGAAGGTGAGGGAAAAGCACAAGGCTGACAACAGGGAATCGTGACATAACCCCCCCTCAAAGGAGCGGCTTCCAGACGCTCCTCAAAGAAAAAATAAGAACAAACAAAACAAAAAAAAACAATTGTCCAAGGGGTGAGGGAGGGGCTCGGGGCGAGCAGACAAGGGGCAAACAGGCAGTCCAAGAGGGCACAAGGGGCAAACAGGCAGTCCAAGGGGACACAAGGGGCAAACAGGCAGTCCAAGGGGACACAAGGGGCACAGAGGGACAAGACTATGACAGAACGGGGGGGTGGCAAGGAGACAGATAGGGCAGGGACAGGGTCAGGAGGCCAGGGAAATGGCCGTGGGTCAGGTGGCCAGGGAGGCGGCCATAGAGCATGGACCGGGTCAGGGGATGGCCACTGGGCTAGGGCAGGGTCAGGAGGCCTAGAGGAAGGCCACAGGGCTAGGATAGGGTCAGGAGGTTTAGGAGAAGGCCACAGGACTGGGTCAGAAAGCCTAAGAGGAGGCCACGAGACAGGGTCAGAAGGCCTGAGAGGAGGCCACAGGACAGGGTCAGAAGGCCAGGGAGGAGGCCACAGGACAGGGTCAGAAGGCCAGGGAGGAGGCCACAGGACAGGGTCAGGAGGCCAAGGAGAGGGCCACAGGACAGGGTCAGGAGGCCAAGGAGAAGGCCACAGGACTGGGACAGGGTCAGGAGGCCAAGGAGAAGGCCACAGGACTGGGTCAGAAGGCCTGAGAGGAGGCCACGAGACAGGGTCAGAAGGCCAGGGAGGAGGCCACAGGACAGGGTCAGGAGGCCAAGAAGAAAGCCACAGGACTGGGACAGGGTCAGGAGGCCAAGGAGAAGGCCACAGGACTGGGTCAGAAGGCCTGAGAGGAGGCCACGAGACAGGGTCAGAAGGCCAGGGAGAGGGCCACAGGACAGGGTCAGGAGGCCAAGGAGAAGGCCACAGGACTGGGACAGGGTCAGGAGGCCAAGGAGAAGGCCACAGGACTGGGTCAGAAGGCCTGAGAGGAGGCCACGAGACAGGGTCAGAAGGCCAGGGAGGAGGCCACAGGACAGGGTCAGGAGGCCAAGAAGAAAGCCACAGGACTGGGACAGGGTCAGGAGGCCAAGGAGAAGGCCACAGGACTGGGTCAGAAGGCCTGAGAGGAGGCCACGAGACAGGGTCAGAAGGCCAGGGAGAGGGCCACAGGACAGGGTCAGGAGGCCAAGGAGAAGGCCACAGGACTGGGACAGGGTCAGGAGGCCAAGGAGAAGGCCACAGGACTGGGTCAGAAGGCCTGAGAGGAGGCCACGAGACAGGGTCAGAAGGTGGAGTCCTTGGAAGCTCGGAAGGCGGAGCTCTGGGAAGCTCGGGAGGCGGAGCTCTGGGAAGCTCGGGAGGCGGAGCCCTGGGAAGCGGAGCACTGGGAGGCTCGGGAGGCGGAGCTCTGGGAATCTGAGCACAGGGAAGCTGAGCACTGGGAAGCTCGGGAGGCGGAGCACTGGGTGGCTCGAGAGGCGGAGCACTGGGTGTCTTGATAGGCGGAGCACTGGGTGGCTCGAGAGGCGGAGCACTGGGTGGCTCGAGAGGCGGAGCACTGGGTGGCTCGAGAGGCGGAGCACTGGGTGGCTCGAGAGGCGGAGCACTGGGTGGCGGAGCTCTGGGAAGCTCGAGAGGCGGAGCTCTGGGAGGCTCGAGAGGCGGAGCTCTGGGTGGCTCTGGAGGCGGAGCGCTGGGTGGCTCTGGAGGCGGAGCGCTGGGTGGCTCTGGAGGCGGAGCGCTGGAAAGCTCTGGAGGCGGAGCTCTGGAAAGCTCTGGAGGCGGAGCTCTGGAAAGCTCTGGAGGCGGAGCTCTGGAAAGCTCTGGAGGCGGAGCTCTGGAAAGCTCTGGAGGCGGAGCTCTGGAAAGCTCTGGAGGCGGAGCTCTGGAAAGCTCTGGAGGCGGAGCTCTGGAAAGCTCTGGAGGCGGAGCTCTGGAAAGCTCTGGAGGCGGAGCTCTGGAAAGCTCTGGAGGCGGAGCTCTGGAAAGCTCTGGAGGCGGAGCTCTGGAAAGCTCTGGAGGCGGAGCTCTGGAAAGCTCTGGAGGCGGAGCTCTGGAAAGCTCTGGAGGCTCAAGAAGGGCCGGCTCTTGGACGGTCGAGGCTACAGGCGCTGGCTCTAGCTCTTGGACGGTCGAGGCTACAGGCGCTGGCTCTAGCTCTTGGACGGTCGAGGCTACAGGCGCTGGCTCTGGCTCTTGGACGGTCGAGGCTACAGGCGCTGGCTCTGGCTCTTGGACGGTCGAGGCTACAGGCGCTGGCTCTGGCTCTTGGACGGTCGAGGCTACAGGCGCTGGCTCTTGGACGGTCGAGGCTACAGGCGCTGGCTCTGGCTCTGGCTCTGGCTCTTGGACGGTCGAGGCTACAGGCGCTGGCTCTTGGACGGTCGAGGCTACAGGCGCTGGCTCTGGCTCATGGACGGTCGAGGCTACAGGCGCTGGCTCTGGCTCATGGACGGTCGAGGCTACAGGCGCTGGCTCTGGCTCTTGGACGGTCGAGGCTACAGGCGCTGGCTCTGGCTCTGAGGACTTGGCCATGGAGGACGGAGACTGGTGAGCAGAAGCCCCTCCTCTTCTCCTCCTTTTCCTGGCAGAGGAGGCTGGCAAAGCTGGCTCTGGAGCGGACGAGGCTGGCAACGCCGGCTCTGGGACGAACGAGGCTTCCAGCTCGTAGGCCGTGGCAGGCGTGGGCGTTGGCTTGTTAGCCGTGGCAGGCGTGGGCGTTGGCTCGTTGGCCGTGGCAGGCGCGGAATACCCAGAAGCCCAACCCGGAATCGAGAGAGGAGGCTCCTCCGCAGCGTACGTCTCCAGGATGAGCTCCACATATTCCTGCCAGGTGTAGTTACCTATCTCAGGCAACTCCCACCATCGGTGTATGGGTAGACCGGTTCTGTAAGCTGACTTCAGGGTCTTGTCATCCCAGCCGGTGAAACCAGCTACGCGGGAGAAGTAGTGGGTGAACTCCCGAATGGTTAGATCTGCCTGGGTCAGCTCCATAACAAATGCTGCTAGATCCATTGTGGGTCGATCGTTCTGTAACGAATGAGCAGCCGGAGAGTGAGGATCTAAGTGCAGCTTCTTTATTGGACATAAAACAAAGGAAAACACTGCAACCAAGAAATATCCACGATGGGAAAACACTATAAAATAACCACGAGGGGAAGAGGCTGGAACACGGTGACAGGCAGGAACAACATTCAACGATCGACAAAGGACTGACAAAACAACAGGGCTTATATACACATAGAACTAAACGAGGGAATGACAGACAGGTGGGGATGATGAGGGAGTGATTAGGGCCGGGAAATGTGGGAAACGTAGTTTATGGTGAAGGTGAGGGAAAAGCACAAGGCTGACAACAGGGAATCGTGACAGGTTCATGTTGTGGAAAACTAAGATCCTAAAAAAAATAACATCAAATTAATCTACAGAGATTTTAAACTTTTCATGTTATTGTATTCTTAAATCTTCATGCTTTAGAGACTGTTATTAATTTACATGTTTTAGCCAATTTAGGGTATTGCATTGCATACAGCACTTTAACAGCATGTTCACAATGTAACTTACACATTCTAGTATGTACTTAGTTTGAGTTCACCCGTACATTAATTTGTTTTAATCTGTATAATATTGCATTTATGATGTAGTTGCTGTGGCTATATTGTTCAATATTAATATTTTGACATTTACACTATGTAAGTCATTGAAACCATTTATTATCAGTGATATTATTAATGATAGATCTGTTAATTAATAACATTGCATAGAGAATCCATAGTCATTTCAACATACTTTTTTGGTTTTGTTTATTTTGTTTTTTTTGTGCATGGTACAACCTCTGTGGCCTCTTGCTGGAGCTTGAGATTTGAGTCAGAAAATACACTATCAGCTCAAACAGAGCAATCTGCATAATTTTTTATTTGAATAAACAACGTTATTACAACATATTATGCATTGATAATATCTTGCAATGTTATTTATTTCCCATCATATTTTCGTCAACAGTATACAGTAAATTAACATTTTAAATTATAATAGAAAATCTAAAACCCCTTTGCCAACGAACATTTCCATCAGTAATATCCTTGACAAGATAAACACTGGGGATGTCCCAGTTAGGATTAGAACTATCATCATCTTTCCACAGAATATTCCAGAAACTGTACAAGAAAACTAAAGAGAACCTACGCCATTACTTGGCTGAAGAGTGAGAGTTAGCGAGCAAACTGAGCTATTCCAAGAGGAGCATTTAAGTGCTGCTTTTTCCAGAAACACTGTGTCAGCTCCGTGGAACACTCCTGCTAGATTTCTGCAAGAAATGCCTGCAGAGTAAGTCTGAAAAAAACATGCTCTAGCAGCTCTGGTGGCCTGATGAGATCAAAAACCAATGCATCATGTCTTACAAAACAATATTTTGTTGTATCGTGCAGAACACTGCACAGAACACAGAACTGCACATTATTTGAAGCAAGAAAGGTCACAGCTTTGGTCTTAGATCCCTCTGGACATTGATCTCAAACCAGTGGTGTGTGTGTGTGTGTGTGTGTGTGTGTGCTGCATAGCAGCGTTTCTCCATCCTGGTTGTGGAGGATCCCCGGAGAACACTGCACAATTTGGATGTATCCCTTATTTTACACAGCCAATTCAGGTCAAGGAGCACTCTACTAATGAGCTAAGTAGAATCAGGTTTGTTAGTTTAGGAACACATCCAAAATGTGCAGTGTCGGGGGTCTTTCAGGACCAGCTAACACATTGAGAAACAGTTCATACCTTGAATCAAGGTCAATTTCTTGCAACTCAACAGCACATACTGTAGCTGATACCAGTTCTGTAACATGTTGAATCAAAGGGACTTTAAATCTGGTTGAGAAATGCCCACAGCATTACTTTCAGTCACACAGAGCTCACAGCATCAGTTTACACCTCTGAACACTGCTGCATCACCACACATATCTTGTTATAACAAGCCCTGCTGTGATGTTAACCTCATGCATTCACAAATACTCAAACATGCAGGATTTTTTCAAAAACAATGCAGCATTTTGCACCTTCTCTCTGCCAGTGCATTGCTCTACTACCAGCTCTGATACTGCACCGCAGTTAAGGGACAAAGAGAGAGTCATCATTGAGATGAATGGGGATGGTCCACTCCATAGTATGCAAAGCTAAAACCACTGCTGAATAAATGATTGCTTCATTAATAAGTCATCTACTGATGGTGTTTATGAATATACATAGACTGTGGGCTAAAAATAGAAGTGTAGATTTGTCTGGAGTATTGGAAACAGAAGGCAGAGGCTCTAGTAAAGGGAGCAATCTGGCCACAGGCAGACAAGTTTAGTGAGCAGATGACAGGAGAGGAGATGGGAAATGGATGCAGATGTTGTAGTTTATACAACCAGAACTTCATACCATCCCTCACAACCCTCTACAACTTATTTTAATCTGAAAGAAATAGTTAATCTAAAACTGAAAATTCTGTCATTACTTACTCACCCTAATGTCGCTCCAAACCCCATATGACTTGCTTACATCTATTGAACATAATTTGAATGTTAAATTTTTTTCACAGGGTTTAATTTGTCATAATGTCAGTGAATCGTGACTAAAGTCTGTCAAAATTAACAAAAATAAAACTACAGTAAAAGTAACTGATACAAATAATGCACTATATTCCAAGACTTTTGAAGCAATACGATCACTTTGTATGAACATAATGAACTGTAAGTCCTTATACACTCTCAAATCAAATCATATCATATTAAGAGCATAATTCAAATATATAAATAAAATCAAACCTCATTGGTTCTTATTGTGTCTTCTGACCAAACGCATCATGATGCCATGATGCTTTGTGTGATGATATGATTTAAGACTTTTCACCATTCACCTTTTGTGTTCCATTGAATAGCTACTTTATTTCGGGATTCTCATTCTCTTCACCCTCCTTCTTCATCTTTCTCCTTTTTTCTTTCATGGACATGGAGTGACCTAATTTTCATTAGCACTGTGCAGTATACCATAAATATTATAGTTCAGGCCGTCTTACATGCATCATAGTTCACAGGACTTCCACTGTGCTTTTCCCTTAATCCTGTTGTCATTACATCCTTGTCCTCTTGCCCCGCTTTATTATTTCTCTCCTCTGTTCATTGCTCTGTTCCTTTCTTTTTTCTCTCACATGAATAATAGATACAAATATGTCATATCTGATTAAATACACTTATCATAAGTCAAAAACCTGACCTCTTAACCCCTTAAATGTTTTGTAATTGTTCTGGCTCTTAAAAGGGCACATGCAGAAGGGGAGTGGATACATAATGTATCCATGGAGTTATTAACATCACGATTTTAAGTTAAAATTAAAATGAACAAATTAGGGAGAATGTATTAGGTCCTCTTCTAAATGGTGACCATATATTTTTAGTCCTGTGTTGTGACAAAGGATTTGGTAATACTTTTAAATAAAGTTCAATTTGTTAACATTAGTTAACATGAACTAACAATGAACAATACTTTCATATTTTTATGCTTTTTCAATTATTATTAATGTTTATTTCAACAAATACGAATACATTTTTAAAATCAAAAGATGTTTATGTTAACAAAATTATTAACAAAATGCCGCACAATAGGACTTGTCAACTTTCCAAAAGTATATAATGTCAACTAACCAGAAACAAAACTACAATTAATTTTACTTACATTGACAAAGTGATGTGACTTTAGAATGGAGAATTGTTAACAAAAATATTGAGTGCTGTTCAGCCAATGATTTGGAACTAAACAAGGATGCAAAAAAAAAAGTAGAAAAGCCCATGCATGAAGGAAGAAAGGAGAGAAGTATAGTGGAATTCATTGGGAGAGGAATAGTGTTTCCGACAGCAGATTGTGAAAGGTTTTATACAGTTGAAGTCAGAAGTTTACATACACTTAGTTTGAAGTCATTAAAACAAATTTTTTAACCACTCCACAGATTTCATATTAGCAAACTAGTTTTGGCAAGTTGTTTAGGACATCTACTTTGTGCATGACATGAATAATTTTTCCAACAATTGTTTACAGACAGATGGTTTCACATTTGATTGACTATAATCACAATTCCAGTGGGTCAGAAGATTACATACACTAAGTGAACTGCACCTTTAAGCAGCGTGGAAAATGCCTTTAGGCATTTAGCCAATTAGCTTCTGATAGGCTAATTGGCGTCAATTGGAGGTGTACCTGTAGATGTATTTTAAGGCCTACCTTTAAACTCAGTGCCTCTTTGCTTGACATCATGGGAAAACCAAAAGAAATCAACCAAGAACTCAGAAAAATAAATTGTGGACCGCCACATATCTGGTTCATCCTTGGGAGCAATTTCTAAATGCCTGAAGGTACCACGTTCATCGTAAACAATAGTACGTAAGTATAAACACCATGGGACCACGCGGCCATCATACAGCTCAGGAAGGAGATGCATTCGGTCTCCTAGAAATGAATATAGTTTGGTGTGAATAGTGATCCCAGAACAACAGCAAAAAACCTTCTGAAGATGCTGGAGGAAACAGGTAGACAAGTATCTATATCCACAGTAAGCCCAGTCCTATATCATCATAACCTGAAAGGCTGTTCAGCAAGGAAGCCAATGCTCCAAAACTGCCATAAAAAAGCAAGACTACAGTTTGCAAGTGCACATGGGGACAAAGATCTTACTTTTTGGAGAAATTTCCTCTGGTCTGATGAAACAAAAATTAAACTTTTTTGGCCATAATGACCATCATTATGTTTGGAGGAAAAAGGGTGAGGCTTGCAAGCCAAAGAACACCATCCCTACCATGAAGCATGGGGGTGGCAGCATCATGTTGTAGGAGTGTTTGCTGCAGGAGGGACTGGAGCACTTCACAAAATAGTTAGCATCATGAGGAAGGAAATTTATGTGGATATGTTGGAAGCAAAATCTCTAGATATCAGCCATGAAGTTAAAGCTCAGTCACAAATGGGTCTTCCAAATGGTCAATGACCCCAACCATACCTCCAAAGTTGTAGCAAAATAGCTTAAGGACAACAAAGTCAAGGTATTGGATTGGCCATCACAAAGCCCTGACCTCAATCCGACTCAGTTACACCAGTTCTGTCTGGAGTAATGGGCCAAAAACAAAGATTATCTAGAGTCTATTTTCTACAAACTCATGTACAGCATACGGTAAAGACCATCTGAGTGTGAATGTAATCACAGTGTGTAATGGTGTGTAAGTTCCCTCAGGTCAAAAACAGTTGTCCCTTTCTGCTCCTTTACAGCAGTGGCTGAGAAATGTGTTGTGAGTGTCCAGCATTCATGCACATGTAGCTGCAAGCCTCCCCTTTAAAGAAATAGTTCTTTGTGTTCTGCAGAAGAAAGAAAGTCATACACATCTAGGATGGCATGAGGGTGAGTAAATGATGAGAGGATTTACACTTAAGAGTGTCTGCTGTGGATCTAAGAAAATTTTGTTACTTTAATTGCAGAGCTATTATGGTAAACAGTGTATCAGAGAGAGAGAGAGAGAGAGAGAGAGAGAGAGAGAGAGAGAGATATTTGTAGTAGGGTTTATCTGGGACAGTGCCCTCTGTCTGTCTCCAGTGGTTGTGCAGGTCTCTGAGGTCTGGCGTGGGAAAACCGAGGTGCTGCTATTCTCCATTTACAGCTCTAACATTACTGCCTGATTTTGCTCTCTGCATCCCAGGTCTCTTCTTTTCATATCCATCTCTCTCTCTCTCTCTCTCTCTCTCTCTCTCTCTCTCAGAGAGAGAGAGCGAGAGAGAGAGAGAAAACTTGCGCTAACCCAATCTGCTAATGCCATGCAGTGCACTGCAGCATCTGCCTGATGTATGTACACAGTGCAAGAATGCTGTGGGGCACATTTGTTTTCTATCATGGTGGGGACTTTTATTGTTTGTATTACTGAGCCAAAGACATTTTTATCCCCTAACCTCACACCTACCCTCTTTACCTAACCCTCACAGAAATCTTTTTGAATTTGTACATTTTCATAATTATTTTTGTATGTTTATTGTCATTCTCTTTATGGGGACCATGAAGGTAATTTCAGGTTTTACTGTCCTTGTGGGGACATTTGGTACTCAAAATTTACTGACACACACACACACACACACACACACACACACACACACACACACACACACATGAAGAGCATTTAGGAATCATTATGGCGTGTGGAACACAGCGAGAGAGAGAACACCGAAGGGCAGTCACCAGTGGCTTAGGGGTCATGTCCGCCACCATGACAACACCTTTGCCAGGTGGAAGATACAACAACGTCAGCGGCTATGCAACATTCTCATCACAGGACAGCAAAAATGTCAGACCTCAAATACGCTATCTGCGTATTTGCATTACACCACCATAATGGAAATCAAAACTGGTCATAATATCTATTTACTGTATATCAATGTCCTTAACATTAGGTAACAAAGTTAATGTACTTTTAGAATATCATTGTTCATCTATGAGCATTATCCATTCAAAAAAATACTCCATTCAAAAATATTATGGCTACATCAAGTAATAACAGGGCCTGATCTATAATCCCTCTACCCCACCAAGCACAAGCCAAGGAATAAATTTTTTATTTTGGCCTGCATAATTTCCTCACATAATTCTGAACCGCAGTTTAAAATGACTGTTATACTACAAAGACTATGCATAAGTGAGTTATGCCTAACTGAATGCATAAGTGAGTAAATGACTGGTACCTGTAACTGCGGCTAAATGGTCAAGAGGCAGAACTTTCATTCAGTGTGCCAGAAACTGAGGTTCAATTCTTGATCTGATGCTTGTTTTTGTTTTGATTTTTGGTCAGCTAACAAAACCATAACTCATAAATATGGCAACAAAATGTTGAAAAAAGAGGTTGTCAAAAACAAAAACTGCAATAAAAAATATTAATTGTAAATATCACTCACAAGCACGTAATCTGTCTGGTATACTCTGTCATCTGTTCAGAACCAGAACTGGAGCTGTCTGATTCAATTTAAATCTCTCGTTTGAGTCAGTTCATTTTAATTAATTATTCAAACTGGTTAGCAAAATGACCTGAATTGATTCATTCGCTGCTCAGTTCGAATCATTCGGAAAGCTGACTAACATGCTATATAATTTTATACGGTTCTTAGTGATGGTGACAAGATGATATGCTACTTTAAAGAACAAAATTAGTTCTGTATGAAGTGGAATATGTACCTCCAAACAACTGAAACCAACAATAAATCTTTTTTTTTTTTTTTTTTTGCCAGTGAATCTCACCACTGCATATGCAGATTTTAATGAACTTTGTACTGCAGGTAAAGACATTTCAACCAACACAGCTATTTCATTCTGTAGAGTTGTTGGTGCCTTAGATTTAGCTTTCCCAACACTGAATACACACTAGTAAGCTCTATTTTCATTGATCTGAACAATGTAAAACAGCACTGGTTATTGTGCTCTGTGCAGTGATAGTGTTGGGTAAGCTACTCAGAAATGTAGCTAAGGTTATGTTTTGTCAAACATGTTATTGATGTGAAACTGCAAAAGGAGTCGGTACAGTAATTCACTTCAGATTCTGGCTCTGCAATTGGAAATAATAAGTTAGTTTGAAAATACGGTTTTACTTCACATTCTAATTGTCATCATTATTTATGATTTAATTAAAAAAAACAAATTAACCTTTTTTTATGTGCCACCTAATTTTGTCACTGGCTGCCCCCCTATTCTTAACAGTCTAGATCTGGGCACGAGCAATAGTAAGCATTAATACACAGTCGTAACAGGAAAGCTTGTGAATTTTAAAATCTTATAAGATTTTTTTACAGAATTACTCTAATAAGGTAACAGCAATATTTCCAGATCAGCAACAGACAAAATATCAAAACAATGATTTAGCATTAAATGAATATTCTGGGTTCAATACAAGTTAAGCTCAATTGACAGCATTTGTGGCATAAGGTTGATTACCACAAAAAATATTTTTCTTAAAAAAAAAAGCAAAAATCGAGGTTCCAGTGAGATACTTACAGTGGAAGTGAATGTGGCCAATTTTATTAAGGCTTGTAATTTTATAAAAGCACTTACATCAATTTTTCTGTTAAAACTCGTGTTTTATTTGAGCTGTAAAGTTGTTTAAATCATCATATTTACAGTCGGTTTAGGGCTTTAGTGTTTGTTGATATTACATGGCAATGAAATTGTAAAATTGGCTTTAAATTTACACAGAAAAGTTTAGTAAGTGATTTGTCACACTAAAATCATGTTTACACGCATTTTGTTTATGTCTTGTAGCTATACTTTTGAAAAAGTGAGTATTGTAATGTTAAAAAATTGGGCCCAATTAAATTCCATTGTAAGTGCCTCATTGTTACCTACGTAGAGTTCTGCTTTTTTTAAAGAAAAGGAGGGGCAAGTAAAAATTTATTTTTGTGGTAATCAACATTGTCACAAATGCTATCAATTGAGCTTAACTTGTATTGAACCCAGAATATCCATTTAAAAACATCACAAATAGCATCTGAAATCCATTACACCACTTTAAAGGAAATCAAATCTGTGTATCAAAGGACCTCTAAAAACATTTCCGATTTAACAGACTTATCTATATCTAAAGTTTTAGATCATTGTTCGCCTACATAGTCCATTCAAACCCCAACATACAGTATACTCCATTCAAGTAAAAAGAGGTGAGAGACACCCATCTCAGCATCAGAGTGATCCCTTCATGCTTCACTAAATGATCATATAGCCTACCTAACCATGCTAACATGCCAGAACAACCAAATACACTAAAATTTTATACAAACCCACTAAAAATGTATACACTAAACGAGTACACATTCACACACACACACACCTCTCAGGGGGTAATTGGTACCACTCATTGCTTGCGGCAGATCGCTGCACTGAATCAGCATGACAAAAATCAATGCTAAACAAATTAAATGAAAAACAAAGAGTGGTGGAGAGGATTTAATTATAAGTCAATTGATAAAATCCATTGACTGAAAGCATCTAACTAAATCTATCAAAAATGAGCAGGCTTCTGCTGTATGCATTCTGGAGGATGTGCACTGGACGAAATATCATATTTGACCACCATCAGAGGAGAGGGGCAGAGGAGAGGGAGCACTCTGAAATGCCACATTAATGTTTTGCCTGAAGCCCACTCTCTCTTTCAACCCCTCTCCTTTTTTTGCCTTACTGCACAATAATGACAAGAACCACCAAAAACACAAGGTGGAAAGCCAATGGAGGAGAGGCAGAGAAAAGAAATGGGTGGGAGAAAATGAAAGAGGGAGAGAGATGTCGTAACAGTTGTTTGGTAAAGAGAATCCCTCCATGCAGTGCAGCATATAACAATTTAAATGCGAAAAGCAACCTACTATGAGAGTCTGTGGAGAGGTATTAAGGGTTAGGGGGTGTGACGGAAAATGTTAACACAAGAATAGTGCAATCCTAATGAAAAGACATCAAAAGAATTTAGAGGTAATTAGAGAAGGGATGTGTAAATGCAGAAGGAGGATGTGAAAATGCAGAGGGATGTGATTGTGATGTGATTGGTTCAGTATTATGTGCAATGGCTGGTGAGGGGCTTTGTGAAAATGACACAGACACATGTCAGATACTCCTACTCTTTCCTGCAGTACACAGCCAAGGCCACAACACTAGGTTGCCAAGCAGAGATCCCCCATATCTTCAGCGAGAAACTATGGTGCAGAGGAATCTGGAACAGTAGGGAGCACCATCTCTCACTACAAACACACATACACACCTACACTGCAAAACAATCAAGAGTCTGAGAAAAAGGGTATAGGGAAATAACTGTATTTCATTGAGCATCAGGGGGGCCTGGGTAGCGCTGCGAGTATTGATGCTGACTACCACCCCTGGAGTCGTGAGTTTGAATCCAGGATGTGCTGAGTGACTCCAGCCAGGTCTCCTAAGCAACCAAATTGGCCTGGTTGCTAGGGAGGGTAGAGTCACATGGGGTAACCTCATCATGGTCACAATCAGTGGTTCTCACTCTCAATGGGACACGTGGTAATTTGTGTGGGGATCACGGTGAGTAGCTTGAGCCTCCACATGCAGACTATCCATGGTGTCCATGCACAACAAGCCACATAATAAGATGTGCGGATTGACAAAAGCGGAGGCAACTAAGACATGTAACCGCGACACCACGAGGACCTTCCAAATTGGGAGAAAAGGGGGAAAAAAAAAAAATAAATACAAAAAGAGTAGAGCAACTGTACTGTCTGCCGGTAAACACAACCGTGCTAATTTCCAGAATAATAATTAGATAAACAAGAAGTTAATATTGAGTAATACAATTACAGGCAACATGATGCAGTAAGATTTTTAAGTACTCTCAGCAACTGTATTAACAATTGTCCTCAGTAACATTGCTTTGTTTAGACAATGTGAATTTGTTTGTTCACTAAATGCAAAAAATATTGTTGAGAGAACTACTAGTTAGTTCAGCCAACTATCAATTCGCAATTCGAGAACTTTCAATTTGTCACCATTTCAGTTGTTTTTTCATTAAGCTAACTGCAATCTTTTCCTCTGAAGAGAAGTATGTTTTGCAAGGCAAGGCATCATGTACATTTGTTTAACAAAGACACAATCCTCAACCCTTGTTAACACACAAACCTTAATATGGTGAAAATCAACAAACCTCATTAAATTAAAAGTCCTAACATCACCACACAAAAACTGACCAACAGTGGCAACAAAAAACAACAATAACAGAAAATAAAGTCAGCAGACAGCAAAAAATAAGCTTATAACACTAACCACATTTTTTATTTATATTGCGATGCATACTGGGAACAAAAAATTAGCAACAATGTATAATATGAAACTACATAATCATACAATTCTGCTAGATTAGTTGCGACAACATTTGAGGAAATAGATACTAAAAAATGTTTTATACCTTTGCATCTGTGACTCAAAAACTCCCATAAGTTGGATAAAATGCTATTTTCATTTTTTACAGTGTAGTTTACCTTACTCAAGACAAAGAACTGTACTGGTGGAACGGCTTTAGTGATGACATTATAATATTAATGGCAGTACACTGTGACTTGGTAAGTACATATTATTTGGAATGAATGAAGGCAAAAGAGGAGCCCATGGTCCATGCTAATCTTTCACTTGCTGCACAGCAAGGAGTAAAAATAAACTGAAAAAAGGATGTGTTATTGCCAATGAATGGAAATATCACATATCTTAAAAGCTAGTATTTTGCAATACCTTTTTGCTGTTTTGACATTCCTATTGCTGCACAGCAAGGAGTAAAAATAAACTGAAAAAAGGATGTGTTATTGCCAATGAATGGAAATATCACATATCTTAAAAGCTAGTATTTTGCAATACCTTTTTGCTGTTTTGACATTCCTATTGTTGCACAGCAAGGAGTAAAAATAAACTGAAAAAAGGATGTGTTATTGCCAATGAATGGAAATATCACATTTCTTAAAAGCTAGTATTTTGCAATACCTTTTTGCTGTTTTGACATTCCTATTGTTAGTACAAAAGACTGGACAACAGAGCAGCAATGTGATCAGCTGGCTGGCAGGCGGAGAAAGGAGGGAGAGAGTTTGGGATCATTAGCCGCATATGTGCAGTTTGTAATGGTGTTGGCCCCTGTACTAAATTTAAATTAATAATTTTAAGTCAAAATTCGGGTGCCAGACAGGTTTAGGCCCATCAACATGGATATTTTGTCCCAGATAGCTCTAAAAGCCACCAATTACATGCAATAAAACAATCACAAGTGCATTATTCAAATATCATAAAGAAAACAGTAAACAAAGGCAAGGAGTCAAAGACTCACAAACAAAATACCAGCAATAATTAAACACATAAATCCCAACAGAACAAAATATCCAACAATAATTATTAAAGTGCGTGCGTGCGTGCGTGCGTGCGTGCGTGCGTGCGTGTATGTACATTTATGAGAGAGAGTTAAGGCAGGAAAGTTTGTGGATGGTGCACGCTGGTTCACTGAGAGTTTGCATGTACCTATTTGGTGACTGTGGGCAATGCTGCAAGATGCAGAGCGAGAGTCCAACACAAGAGAATAAAGGTAGGTCAGAAGAATCAAGGAATCACCTGGCGCTTCCACTCTAGACCTTGATTTTACTGTCACACCTTGAACATGGAGCTCTTTGGCGACTGAAGATCTTCTGAACTCATGCCACTCCACTTTCACTCAAGAAGTACAATCAACGGCAATGAAAAAAATCCAGGCCTCACTCTCTAGTGATAAGCACTGTCAGATTTGTCCCTTTGTGGTTTCTTCCTCTCTTCTCCAATCGCATTCCTAATCCACATCACTGTACACAAAAACAAACTTTCTTTCTCCTTACAGAGCTTGGCACACCTCAACTTCACCTCACCCCAGTCTCAAATCTCTCGTTACCATGAACGAACTCGTCCTTGTTACCTTTATTGTTGCCTTTATTGTTGACATCTGGTAATCTAACGAGCAGCCATTTTAGTTGTTGGTGGTGGATCCTTAAAAGGGCAGTGCTGCTCCACCACAAGTTTTACATGAGGAGTGGGTACCCCCAGTGTGAAAGAGCTGCTGAAGAAGACCTGTCCATCCACGCATTTCTGCAAGCTCTCCTCCCTGAGAAACTGTGGCAGTATGTTTGCCTAGCTGCCCCAAAGTCTCTGGCGCAAGCATTGGCAGAGGTGGAAAGGACGGATGCTGCGTTTCTTACAGCACGAGCGCCAGCAGCCTTCCACAACCCTCATGAAAGAGTACGGCAGGCTGAATGTGCTGACGGCAGAGACACAGAGGAGGTGTGTTGGGGTGGGGGGGACCTACCCCATGTGCTGAGTGCATAGAACTCCTTCCGAGACGGAGGAGGCGATCTACCGGCTGGTCAGCTACCTCAAAGTAGATGAGGACAGAGACCAGGGAGCGGGCAGCCATAAGGGTAAGAAAGCTCCTGCAAGTGACTGTGGGCACTGATAATATTAACCATGAGTTCCGGTTGGCCGACATTAAGGATGCCTGTATTATGGGGCTGGACTTCCTGACACACTGTGGAGCATGTGTAGATGTAGCAGGGATCTCCAATTAAGCACGGACACTGTGCCTTTGCAGAGAGGTCGGAGAACAGCTGGGCCCACCTATGGAGAAAATCAACCAGCCAGCAGACCTCAGCAACCCCAGGAAACTACATTCTTGGATGTCCAGACTATACCGCACCAGGACTACCAACAAGTGCCACCCCACACTGGCAGTTTGTTACAATGCTCCAGACTTTAGAGGGGCTCTGTTACATCTTCAGGAAGTTTTTGCTGCCAGAAGTGCATTTGCTATGCCGAGAAACAGTTTTTATGGAGCACGTAATAAGCGCAGTGAGAGTGGCCACTGGCCCGGCTAAGGTAGCAGCAGTACGTGACTACCGAACTGTGCAGTTTATTAGGTCTGGCATCTTACTACCGAATTGATGAGGAGCCCAGCCGCCTGGAAGTGGAGGAACGGACTCCGACCGCGAGGAGAGAAGGGGCTCCTGGCCGACCGCCTGGAGCGGTCAGGGCCGCTGCCAGGGGCGGAGGAGTCTCCTACCAGCCGCTGAAACGCGGCGGGGTCGGAGACTGCCGACCGAGAGTGGGGAGGGGCTCGTGTCGGACCACCTGGAGTGGGAGAACCGCTGCCAGGGGGGGGGGGGGGGGGGACCCCTTCGGCTCCCCAAGAATGCGGCGGGGCATTCCGTCTGCCAGGGGCTGGAGGACTGCCTCCGATCCGCCCGGAGAGGCGCGGCTGTCGTCCGTTAGAGGGTGGAGGAGTGGCAGAGGAACAAGCTATGGCGTATCGGAGAACCGGCAAGTAGGTTTTTTTTTTTTTTTTTTAATCTCTCTCTCTCACTGCCACTCTGCGTTGGCCTTTTCCCTCTCTTTTAAATTGTAGTGTTTTTGGGGGGGGGGGGGGGGGGGGGGGGTACTACACTGTTACAGGAAGTACACCCCCCACATTTTAATTATTTATGTTTCCCTTCCCTTGTCCCTTCTATTGTCCAGGAAGATGGGGATGACCTGCTGGCAGACAGCGCGGAAGGCGCGCCCCTCCCCAGGGAAGGGGGGGGGGTGTACGTCAGGCCGGGGACTCCTCAGCCTGAATGAATGAGGGAGGAATGTGGCAGGGCGGAGGGCGGGGGCGGGGCCGGGGCCGGGTCGTGACGAGACACACCCAGTCCCGTATCAGGCTAATCATGACCTGGCCCCGCCCTCCGCCCTGCCACAAATACATACACAGATTTAGGGAAAAAAAATGATTAGACCATCTCTTATTAGTGTAGAACATGTAGGATTCTTTTTTTGAAACATTGCCTGTCTCTGTGAGGTGCATAGGTGTGATGTCATCCTCTACGGAAGCCATTCTCATTCTCGTACACTTTTCACATTGATCTCTTACTGTCAGCGGAATTGCTGAGTCTACATAAATGTGGTTATGAAAGAGTGTGCATGTGTGATAGTGTCTGATTAGATGGTTAATATGATTGAATGTGGAAAAACTCTAAATGAGAAAAGATGATAGCAAACGTGAATAGAGAGAGTGAGAAAGTACTGTCGCAACAGTAGAGCCATCTGGGAGGAGAGCAGGACAAGCTGTGCTCCACCCTAAACCTATCTATACGTCCCTCTCTCAAGATCTGGCAGAACACCAGGGTGGATAGGGCCAGAGCCCGAGAACCCCAAGGGACCAGCATCTGGTACCTCCATCAGCCAGAGAACGAGAGAAACAGTAAAGGACAGTGTGTTGAAAATAAGAGAGTGAGAAGGAAGAAAAAGGTCCACAAACAAGCTATGGAGTTTATAATTGCTTTGTCTTTGTCTAAAACGGGTCGGAAACCTATGGCATGCATGCCAGCCATTGGTAAGGGAAATAAAGAATGGCATTCCATGTCAAAAAGGTTGCCAACCCCTGGTCTAAAACAATCCCAGCAAAAAAAAATAAAAAAAATCATAAAGGAAAAGTTACCACCAAAATGTTCTAATTATTCTCTCACCATCATGCCAACCCAGATGTGCATGACTTTATTTCTTCTACTGAACACAAACAAATATTTTTAGAAGAGTATTTCAGCTTTGTAGGCCCATACTGTACATACAAGTGAATGGTGACCAGAACTCAGTGGCGGGCCATGCATTAAAAGTCTAGGCCTTCATTGTGATTCATGCCATTAAGAAAATACAATTTCACAATGAATAAGACACCCTATGCCTTTGGGCATCATACATTATGTCGCAGCTAACTAGTAATACCAACTGACATTTTAAAACTTGCATGAAAGCCAGAACTTGAAATGACACTTAATGCTCAAAGAAGCCTAATTTTAACTGCTACATGACTGTTTTGTGAAATGAATGTCAGACATTCAAAAATCATAATTTTTTTCATATGAATCTACCGAGGTCTATAATACCTGGAAAATTCTATCTAATAACATTTGTGATTTAAATGTTGCTTGCAATAAATTTTGTTTTGTCAGGGTACACGGTTATGCTGCGTTCCATTCAAGTTGGATGTGGGATATTCCTACTTGATATCTCAGACCATAAATGCATTCCATTCCCTGATATTCGGAAGATGACGTTTAAGGAAACAAAACTGCAATGCTCCCGTTAGCTTAGCAGGGGTTTGCCTCGCATTAGAGATGTCTCCTAGCAACCCAACTGATAAACAATGCTGCAGCACTAGCATTTGTGCTTCAGGTGTTCGATTATCAAAAGACATTACAATGTTTTATACACCTGTTTCTGCTGGTGTTTGTTAAACAAGTTTTAATATAATAATATAATCCGACACTCCGAGTTGAATGGAATGCAGCACTTATTTTCAAAACTGACACTGAATGTTCAAGCAGCTAATTTACACTTAGAAAACTCCTGATGTTGCTATAACATTGCAAAAAGCACTTACAAATTTACTTGCAGTGAATATCAGTCATCCTTTCCTGTTTACTAAATCACACAGTCATGCAGAACATCTCAGGTTTGTAAATCCATAAGGATCTTTCTCAATGGCGTTAGTGGCAGTGATGACAGCCGACTCTTCAAATTAAGTCACTTAAAGCATGATTGTGTCACTCAAGGCCAGCTAGAAGGCCTCGACCGGGACATATCCTAAAGATCACACCCACCAAGAACAAATAAATCAATCTGATTGGCTGATGAAATTCTGAAGGCCTGAGGGGGTGGAAATCAAACTCACGTGCATGTGATTTGTGAAACAGCTGTCACACTTTTCTTGTAAGCTTCAAGGAATAAATTCTGACTGGATAAACTTTTAGTTTTTCTCTATTTGTTTGTAGATTAATTAAGAGTGGAAAGCGATTAAAAATACATTGAGAATGAAAGGATGAAAATATTTATTTATTTGGCATGTTAGGCCAGCAGAGAAGGCTTTGCTGTCCCTGAGAATTCTCCACTGCCAGAATTATTAATCTCCAAAATAATCTCCACTTTCACTTCCAAATTATTATTTTTTTTGGTGATTCACATTCTTCATGCATATCACCACCTAGTGGTCAAAGGTGGAGATTTATAGTAAAAAAAAGGACTTAACTATTGATCTGTTTCTCACCCACACCTATCATATCGCTTCAGAAGATATTGATTTAAAAACTGGAGTCTTATGGATTACTTTTATGCTGACTTTATTTGCAATTTCGAGCTTCAAAGTTCTAGCCACCATTAACCTGCATTGTATAGACCTACAGAGCTGAAATATTCTTTTAAAAATCTTTGTTTGTGTTCTGCAGAAAATAGAAAGTCACACATCTGGGATGGCATGAGGGTGAACTGCCCCTTTAAACTAAGATAGTTTGGTGGTTTTAGCTGGTATAAGATAGCCTAGCTCAGTGGTTCTCAATTGGTTTTGCTACAGGACAGATTTTACATTGGAAATCAAGTGGCGACCCTCCATAGTAAAAACATAACCTGTGTTTAATGTATCCTGGGTCGCATTTCCTTTTATCTTGCATAGTTTTGTTCACGGTGTTCAAGAATAAGGGTATGCATCAATAACATAATATTTTGTTGGTGACAGAAACTACAGGAAGTTTTTTCCCCCTTTTAAAAAATAAAGAGCATTTTTATTTAAATGAGCCCATTATTATGCAGTTTGTTTGGAGTTGGTTCTGTTACACTCACACAAACGCTATAAATCGCACCTCGAAAATATCGCAGTGCAGATGACAAGCGTTTCGTTGTGAGAATATCATTAAATTTGCCTCAGCAGTCCTAAATAGGCTATCACTTGGTCAGCCGCAGAAAAATCTTCAAGAGAGACCATGGCATTGTTCTTTTGCTGCTGTTCACGACCAAGAGAGAACATACTTGCGACCCACCAGTTGAGAAACACTGGTCTAGCTGACTCTAACCTAGACCAAGCTGGTGTTCAGATGGTCTCACAAACTGACTAGATTACAAGTGCCCAAAACCTCTCTAAAATTCAGCAAACTAGACCAGCAGACCAGCAAACCAGGGGTGTTATGTACCAAATACATTTTCTATAAATTATAAAAGAAAAGCTTGTTGTAGAGGTAGCTCAGTGGTAAGCAAACGGGAGACAATTAGCCCTGTATAAACCGTCCCGTATTAGCCAGGATTTCCCATATTTTGGCCAAAATGAAGAAGGCTATTTTCTCATCTTTAAGTGACCCCCTGGTCTGATGACATACAGTAACATCCCATATTGAAGTCATTATGCTCTGTATTGAAGCGGTGAAATGTTCAAGGGGGAGCCATCATTCTATTGTTGAAATGTCCCATTTTAAAGTGATCAAAATGCTCATGCGACCCGTATTTGCATAGCGTAAAGTAGCAACCTTTAGCTGCAGCTTTGATTATGGCCTGTATTGTGTCCCAATCTCAATCCTCCTTGCTACTAAGTTCTTGTCCTCTCTCTACAGTCTCTGTCATTAAAAACATGCATAACACTCCAAAAAAAAAGACTCAAAATCATAATGCACTTGAGTACGAAGAATAATGAACAAAAACTAAAAATAGTACAAGCCCTCTGAGTAAAATATAGTGGTTGTCCAAAGCTACAGATATATAATTGCCAGAGGAATCCAGTGTCAGAAACTGAACAGTTGAAGCAAACACTGAGGTCAGGCGGCATCTGCACTGGATCCCCCTTTGGATACGCACCATATGGACACAAATAATGATACAGAGGAGAGGGGCAAATGGAATTTTAGCAAGACATTAATGGCAGCATACAGTGACTTGGTAAGTAAATATTATTTCAAACGAATAAAGGTGAAAAGAGAACCCACTGTCCAAGCAAACTTAAAAACAAACAAACTTTGGCAATAAGATTTGGATTCTATGGCTAGGATACATATTTTTGACTTGCTGCACAGTAAAAGTTCAAAATAAACTGAAAAAGGGATGTCTTATTGTCAATAGGGTTGCAACGGTATACCGGTTTCACGGTATGAAAATTGACGGTTATCATGCCATGTACATTTGTTTATCTACATTATTGAGAAAAACAATGCAACCGGACGGAGAATCTCATATGCCCATGCGCATCTCCTTTCCTCCTCGACTGCCTGTCAGACTCAACTTGCACCACACACTTCTATGCAACGGAGAAAAAGCGAGGTGAGTGGGTCTGACATAAGTGAGTGTGTGACTGAGTTAAAGCAGTGTTTCTCAACTGGTGGGTCACAACCCAAAAGTAGGTCGCAGGTCTATTCGGACTGGATCGTGGACAACAGGGAACGAACAATGACATGGTTTTCCCATTGAAGATATTTCGGCAGCCGTCCAAGTGAAAGCCGATAAGACTGCCAAAAAAAATTACAAATCATTACACATCATCACTTTTACCAAATTGTTTCACGATTTTACATGAGTAAATGTAACTGTTATATTTTAACAAAATGTTATAGTTTCATATGAAATAATCTAAAGGTAGAATCTATTAGACCTCATTTTATATCAACAGTAGCATTTGTAATTAAAATTTCAAGATGTTCAAATTAGAAAACAAATGGTATAATAATGGGCTCATATAAGTAAATATGCTCTTAAATATTTAAAAGGGGGGAGAGAAAAATTCCTGTTGCTTTTATTATAGACATCAACAACAAAAATAACGCCACTTGATGCATGTCCTTGTACTTGAAAACCAGGAAATGCGACCCGGGATACATTAAATACAGGTTATGTTTTTACTATGGTGTGTCGCCATTTGATTTGCAATGTAAAATCTGTCCTGAAGCCAAAACCAGTTGAGAACCACTGAGTTAAAGGTACAGACAAGAGCAGTCTGGCTGTGCTGTCACGCACCTGCAGTATATGTTAACTGTTAATAATCTTAGGAAATTACTTCAAAAGCTCACACAGCTGATGTTATTTTTCATTTAGTAGTTCATTTAACATGCTATGCTAACATGTAAACTGACATGCTTTAGTTATATAACATGTAATAGTTACATCATATTTATAATTTATTTATAATTATAATTATGTCAAAATAGTGATTTTATTTCCTCCCAAAACACTAAATAGCATCAAAAACTACCACAGCACTTTCACCTAAACACCTGTTTGCCAATATACTCTGCAAAATGTACCTGATCCATGAGATCTTTGCATGTAATGTCTAAAGGCTGATTCTGAGGCAGTTTTTTTTTATATATATTTTTCAAAATGTTTTTAAATGTGTGTAGCTAGTGAAAATCCCTGAAATTAACAAATTTCTTTTGAGTTTTCTTTAAGGTCATTAACCGTCCAGTAAGTGAAAAGATAATATTTTGGGTAAAAAGCCCCCATTGTAGTGGCTAAATGCCCCTATTAAACACACTTTTTTTAAGTAGGATAAATAGATGGTTGACTTATTCTGAAGTGGTTATTTTGAGTAAGCATCATCTTAATTTGTTACTCAAAAAAAGCATTGTGCTGTCTCAAAATTATTTGTATTAGTTGACAAATTGTGCCCTATAACTATTGCCCCGGTATCTACATGATACCCCTTTAAATCCCCTAGGGACCTTTTCCCTCAAGTGAAGTGTGGGGTAAAAGGCTCTCTCACCACCATTTTAAAATTTTTTAATTGTAATCAAAACAACCTTCTGTTATTATTTCTTTTCACACACATTCTGTTGGTGCATCAATATTAAAAATAAATATATAAATGTTTTTAACTTGATACATTTGTGACCAGAAAAAAAGCAAAATTCCTTAAGGGGTGCCCCGTTGAACCCTACTATGAATCTTTTATGTGTAAAACTTAAAAAAAAAAAGTCACACAAAGGAATCAAGTAATCAAGTTGATTATGTGCGTATGTCTGCGTATGCTTGAAAGAGGTGTTGTGTCTGCTGCTTTGCTCATGCGCTGATTTGAAGGGGTTAATTCTCTCATGTCAGTCAGTAACTGTAATTAACCTGTTAAAGTGCTGAGCTGTGTGTGTGTGTGTGTGTGTGTGTGTGTGTGTGTGTGTGTTAGAGAGAGAGAGAAAGAGTGAGCTCTGCCGCAGGGACAGAACTGACCACTGCGTGTGTGTGTGCGTGTGTGTGGGTGGGTGGGTTTGGGTGGTTTATGAGGACATTTTCTTTAGGTTACAAACTGGTAATTACAAGGGTATTATGCTTTAAATGTGGTGTATGAGGACATTTCTTGGCCCACAGTTTTCACACATTTCAAGGAAATCAACATTCAAATTTTTACTTTATTTATTTATTTATTTATTTATTTATTTATTTATTTATATCTTTTCCTCCTCAATAAGTAAAAGGTACCAAGGCAAGTTTGAGAAGATAACTAAACTAAACCAAGCCCCCCTCACACACAGAAGATGGGGAGGAGGTGAATGATACCAAGAGAGAGATGTGTTTACAATGGATCTGGATGTTAATGCTGACAAGTTAAATCTGTTAGCAATCTTGAATTAATAAGGAACAAACAATGAACATTTTAAAACTGCTCTTGTGCAGCACATTGGAAGTATTGACAAAGTAAACCATAACACGCAGAAGCCCTCTATACCCCTGACATAAACAAAAACACACACTCCAACGAGGTGAAACAGAGGAAATAGGTAGAACAGCATTTTTTTCTGCTTAGTATTCAATCCTGATAACTGCAGAACACTACCTACATTTGTCCTTGCAAATTTCGGTCTCCCTCTCTTCATCATTTTTCTCCTTGTAATCACTCCTTCCTGATCTCGTCCTGTCTTTCTAGTGTTCACTCCTCCTTGCATCTCACTTTCTCTCTCCCTGGCAGTGTTCTCCTTCAATCTGCACAATGCCATTAGCTGGGATGACAGAATGCCTTTCCTTTTGTCCTTAATCGAAGTGAGAGCCTACTATGAAAAATGCTAAAAGTGGCTAGTGCCAAACATGCTGCTCAGAGATGCACAAATCTAGATGTACTCAAATGGCTGTACACTGAAATGGAAGAACACACACACACACACACACACACACACACACACATGCACATGCACACACAGAGACATATACAGTACAGCGCAAAAGTTTTAGGTAGTTGTAAAATATAAATATTTATAGGGAGGATGTTTTCAAAATGATGTAATAAATAATTGTATGTATAAACTAATTTTGTACAAAGTGCAGTAAACATAAAAAAATATCTAAAATTTGGTGTGACCACCCTATGCCTTTAACCAGTTTGTCCAGTTTTTAAGGTTGTTGGCAGATAGGATGTTCTAACCATCTTGGAGAACTTGCCACAGTTCTTCTATGTATTTAGGCAGTCTCAATTGCTTCTCTTCGTGTTATACCAGACTGATTCAATGATGTTGAGATCCGGGCTCTGTGGGGGCCATACCATCTGTTGTAGAGCTCCTTGTTCTCCTATTCTATTTGTAAAAAAAAAAAAAAAAAATGTATATTTCCTATTGACACGCTATAGGCCTTGATATACTTCTTTCAAAATCAAAGAATGAATGGGTGTGAATTTATTTAAAACAAAATCTGACCAAAAAGGTTTTTTTGCATTCGTTTAGGTGGTTCGTAACAGCTCGCTGGGGCACACTTTTAGGAAAAGTGCTATTTGACAGCAAAACACCTTCTTACTGCCATTGGTCCACATCATTGATAGGATTGATCTGGAGCTCCACCTACCTTGAGACTGACAGCAAGTTTGTTTATGTTGTTTAGTGTGTCAAAATCAGTCAACATGAACACATCGGTGTGTAGAGTTATTAACGAGCTGGTGCAAATATACCTCCATCCGTATGATCATTAGTTTAGAGACATTTTCCAAGACCATGTCATGCGATTTATTTTTGTTTAATTAGTCTACTAAAGGAATAAATCTTTCAAATACTCTCAAGTTCACATTCACCCATGTGCCATCTGCAGCGAAAGCCATTCACATATCTGTCTGTATGATATGCCCATGATCATTCTTTTGTTTTTAGTGTGAACATTGGCACTTTTAAACACGTATCTTTGCAATAGTATCAGTGTCATTTTAAATCATATACAGTGTGTAACTGGTGCATATAATGCCACATATATGAGGCATATAGCATGTTAGCACAATAGTGTCATGAATTCAGAATACACTGTAAACAAGACAAATTAATAAATTCTACTGCATATATATTACTTTAAATCTTCATTGAGTGGTTAAAACAGCATCTTTTACCACCTCATGTGAATTCTACTCAGAATGAGGCATAAAGTCATTGATAACACATTTTTAAGGTTTTACATGTGGCATCCTCATATTTAAATGTACTTCTAAACTCCTCCCACATCGCTGTGGCGGGTGTCTGAATGTTCGGAAACTATATACCGTTGCTCGGCTGTTTAAAATGTATTTTTACCCCTGAACAAAAAATTAAAAGGAACTTTTCCGAAAGTATATTGAGGCCTTAAAGCAGAAGATAAGAAATAATGACCTTCAGACAAACATCTAACATGCCAAAAAATAAGACAAATTCTCAATTGCAACCTCAATAAAGAGACAAATAGAACTCTTTCACATTAACACCTGCACTTTTTTGAAGGAGAGATCATTTGTTGTGAATAGTTTTCATTAAATACTTTTGGGAATTTAACATCCTGTGGTGACATGGTAGACTTTTAAACAGAATTTTGCGCATCCCTGAATAATTTTTATACAAGCAGCTTAATGATAATATTGATTGAAAGACTACATTAAATATTTTACTTTACAACTGTACATCTGTCATGATGCAGGACCATTTAAAATGAACTAATGAAAGATAAAAGGTGATTAAAAATAGTAAAAGAAAAACTAAAGAAATGGTGACCAGTTGCAGGACTTTAGATATCAACTGTGTGTATGCATGGATTTGTAACCTGACCGACACGATTCACAAAAAATGCCATAACCTCCAACTAACCCTTTTAACATTTCCGAATTTTGACATTTATAGCAGTGACTGGGAGACCACTGCAAATAATTTAGCATTTCCATTTGCTCAATCAGCCAAAGACAATTTCCACTATTTCTACAACTTTCCAAGAGAGGAAAAAAAAATCTGAAAGAGATGGATTACGGCAGTCAGAAGAAAGAAAATGCCCTTCATCAGTGGTGGCCAATTTTTATTTATTCATTTTTTATTTTTTTTATTATTAATGCCAGGGTTATTTACACTTAATAATAAAAAAAATAGCAAAATATTTAAAAGTCTAGCTAGATTTACACTTAAGCATAAACCCATCATCACAGTCGGTAAAAGATTCTATTCTAATGATTATTCAAAGCATGTAACTTTATCATTCATTCACTCTGATCATCGCTCCTCACTCTCTTCTTCTCACTCTTAAGGCAGATCTTTCAAGCCACTAAGCTGTTAGATCATTAGCCATCTTTACTCTTTCACTGCCAAATAAGCTAATCCCTTTTCCTTCTTTTCTATCTTTTCCCTCGATCACTGGTTCTTCCTCTCTGAATCTCCAATGAGAGATTCTTCTCTCCATTTATTACCACCTTATCTTCGCTCCCATTCACTCCCCTATTGGCCCATGTCTTTGCAGTCTTCCTCCCTCTTTTCTCATTTGCAATTCCACTCTTTTGCTTCTCCATCCAGCATGCTGCAGTATTATCACCATCAGCATCTTATGAGCACTGCTCTTTCTCTCCTCTTTTCCAGCACACGCACACAGACACACGAACATGCAATGCAGCCACATCTATGGGCAAAAGCATATCTGAAACTGTTGTTGAGGTCACAAATATAATGGTCCTCTTTGGTCCTTTAACATTAAAGGCGCTGAATGCAATAATTTACTGAATAAAGGCTTGAAATGCGATAAAGTCCCAAAATTGATTTTAAAAGATATAAGTAGTTTTAAAGTTTACAAAGTATAAGGCAAACACTGTGTCTGCATTGCTAGCAATTTGCCCATTTCAGACACTTTTTCTTCCTTTTTTGTGCTGTATCAATAAAACATTAATATAATTTGAATTTCTTTTCATCATTGATGTATCTGTAAAATAACATGACTGTGTCAGCTAGCTAGCAAAAAGAAAATACACTAAATTATTTACTGCCCTCAAGTTGTCCCTCATTGTGTTTTTTCCTCCCAGTAGAATCTTAACACAATATGTTCTTCAAGAATCCTAACGCTACACTTTTCCATACAAAAACACATTGCCCACTGCTGTCAATGTCCAAAGAGGGAAAAAAATCATTATTAAAATACCATAAAAGTAGTCCATACAACACTAAGCTTTTATATGCCCACGAAAGCTTGGAACATATTGCACTCAAAATAAAATGGTCTCTTTTAAATGTAGACACTTATGAGATGCTGTACAAAATTCAGAATTAATTAAAGACAAAGAAATTATTTAGAAAACTGAAATTGATTTTAAATTATTACCTAATAATATTTGCATTAAGAATATATTACACTGTCCTTGACAAAACCTAAAAGCACAATAGAAGTCATAAGTTACAGGTCTTACCATGTTCTAGTTCTGATCTGGGTGATAACGCTTTACTTTGTGTTTTTATAGATCATTTTCTACAATGTCAAGAGAATTTTCAAAATTTTCTAAAAAGCTACTTCAAAAGCCTGCCAGATTACCACATTCATTCAGTTCCTTTACAATATACACACATTCACTCTTTATCTTAAGCCTGATTTGCTGAAAACTGCTCCATTAATGTTTTCACATTCACAATTATGATTGACATACAAATCATGTACTGTAAGTGACATATTTTAAATTCAAAACGGTGAATTTCGACAAACAATGAATAGTTTGCACCCTTGGAAATTAATGTCGGTCAGTCCAACATTTTAATCATAAAATACAGGTCAAATATTGTAGATTTAGTTTGATAATTACATTTTACATGACACAAACCCTCTTAACCTGAACTGCTTGCTGATACTCAGCATTGGAATAATCCATGAGGTTTCCGCTCAGCTGGAAACTTGAGTCCCACCTTCATCGATTTGATTGGCTATCTCAAATGACACTGACGAGCAGTGCAGCAGAACAGCAGCAAGGATATCAATCATTGCGGGGGGGGGGGGGGGCAATCTGGCCATATGATTACTGTGTGGGACTTCAAAGTCTCAAAGTATATTGTGGTTATGGCCCTGGTCTGGTGTGTGTGTGTGTGTGTGTGTGTGTGTGTGTGTGGATATATATATATATCCAGTGAGCAGCAGCTCTGTGGACGGAAATGCCTTGTTGATGAGTAAGGTCAACAGAGAATAGCCAGACTGGATCGAACTGACAAAGTCTACTGTAACTATATATATGTATATATTCTGGCAATCCATAGATTGGCTGATTAGAGAATCGCATGGATGTTTCTTGGTGCCAGATGGGCTTGTTTGAGTATTTCTGTAACTGCTGATCTCCTGGGATTTTCAGGCACAACAGTCTCAAGAATTTACTTATAATGGTGCAAAAAAACAAAAAAAAAACATCCAGTTCTGTTGACAGAAATGCCTTGATGATGAGAGAGGTCAACAGAGAATGGCCGGACTGGTTCAAACTGACAAAGTCTATAGTAACTCAGATAACCACTCTGTATAATTGTGGTGAGAAGAATGCAGGTTGGCACTGTTTTGGCAGCACGAGGGGGACCTATGCAATATTAGGCAGGTGGTTTTAATGTTGTGACTGAATGGATAAATTAGGAAAGGGGTGTGAACATTGATGAGACAAAAAGAGAATGCAAACTTACTTATCTTCTCAACTATATATACTGTTTATTAAACCTTAGATTAATGGGTTATCAGGTCAGGGTCTTCCTTTTTCTGCTTTCTATCTTGTTTCTGAACAACAATCTAAATCTAGCAATTAGATGATTTGGTGACTAAAAACAGTCATTTGGATCCTTAATGTTTCCATTAAGGAACCAATGGCTACTAAGTCATTTTCTTTGTCTGGAGCCCTGATTTGGTGTTAAAATGAGGTGTGGGAGTAGAAAGAGAAAGATGGAAGAAAGTGAGAATATATACCTGTGTAGCATATATGCCATTTCCTTTAGAGACCACAGAGTCCCATTTGTGACTGTCATGAATTTATTTTCAAGTGTTATTAGCACAGACATCCCAATAGATATTATCATTCTACGCAGTAAAAATTTTTAACCGGCAACTGTTACCTTAAGGAGATATTCCTACTTGATCTAACACTTTTTAAAATGAGTTTTGTTGGTCTAACCTATAATCTATTGAGCTTGATTCAGTCGTTAAATAAAATTTTGGACTTAAAACCAGGTTAATTTAGTTACCACGTAAAGCAAATTTTTCATTGTATTGGGGGTGCATATCAGTTTTGATACAGTCAGGATCACTAATGAAAATCAGTGTGCAGTAGTATGACAAAAAGTCTAAAATTCGTTCTTTTGACCTGTTTTGTAAGAGCCATGATTCAAAAATAGGTTCTTTCTCTCTTGTATTTTGAGACACAATGAAATAATTTTTATAGAATACAATAAACTCCATTAGATGGTAAAATGTGGTGCTAGAAACGCCAAATTCTTGGGTTTGGTTTCCAGGGAACACACATACTACTAAAAAATGTATACCTTACATACACTGCAAGTCGCTTTGGATAAAAGCGTCTGCCAAATGCATAAATGTAAATGAAGAAATGAATACAATTTAAAGGTAAGCTAAACTGAAACAGCCCTCTAAACAGGGTCAGAAATGAAGGGGATCAAACAATGCCACCCCAAATGACAAAATGCCCCAGAAATTCAAAAATGTGGGCATAATAAGTTATTTCGTTTTTTTATTTTTAACATCTGATATAGTCCTTTACATTGTATTATAGTCCTATTTATACACATTATAACACAAAATATTAGCTGATGTTGTTTGAAATTTTATGGTAAGAGGAATAACATTCTCAATCTTGAAAAATTGCATTAATTAATTGATTAACAGATGAGACATGTTTAAGCTTGTTTAAAATACTTAGGAAAAATAGGGTCTCGTAAAAGGTTAAAAACAATGCCCCAGAAAATCTAATTCAAAAGTTTATTTCCAACATTTCTTCTTAACACATTTAAAATTATGTCTGTGTGTCAGAGGAGTTTAAGTCCCGTTGAGTCCATGCGGACCACTGGGAGGTATGTAATGGAAAGGTAGGGGTGAAACACAAGGCTGTTCTTTTCTGTTCATAGCAGGCTGTCCCCTTGTGGCCAATGAGTGCTTGAGGGAATGAGGATTTCTGTTTGCCGTAATTGCTGTGCTTTGCAGTCAGTTTCACAACTTAATGGCCCTGGCATCGGCTGCTCTTCCCTGGCCTGTTCAGGGTCAATGCCTATTTAAATTAAAAAAGTAAGAATGCAAGACTGCATGTGGGGCCATATATACAGTACAAGCTCACTGGCTGACTTGACCTTTGAGTAGGTGACAAGCTGACTGGGATGTTGATATAGACTAGCTGGTGTTCAGAAAAGACTGAAGCAAACAAAATCTCCTGAGCCTTGTAAAAACAAATACGCTGCAAATTTTACGGACTCATTCACCGGCGCCAGTGAGAATAAAGAACACTGTGACTGTAGATTCAAGCACATCCAGTGCTGTACCTCTCATTCGCAGATGTATTGGTCTTGGTGTGACTGGTTCAATAAGCTTTGGGGGTGAATAAATAATGACAGAAGTTGCATTTTTGGATGCACTATCCCTTTGAGGTTTTGTGACCAATATTATGTAAATTAAGCAAAAGGTGAATTACCTGTTTAATTAGATGCTGGCAGGGTTAGTGGAAGAACGGCTGTATTACAGGAGCATCAGAGGAGGCCTGATCGTTACATAGACGAGGAAGCGAGATCTTGTCCCACATATCTCCTCATTTTCTTTATACTATATTTAGAGCTGTAGGAAGTAGAGGGAGTAAAATGGAGGGGGAAGATTGGAGGTGTGTGCATGGGTGCCAAAAGAGGTCAAGTCTCATGTGAAAAGAAGCATTTCCACTGACTGCCAGACAAACTCTGGATACAAATGAACATTATCATTACAGGGAACAAAAAGGTAATTGATACCTGATCCACACACAAGACAATTTTAGGAAAAACCCAACCTGCGGTTAAAAGGAAAGTATCCAGAAAAAAACAATAAGTCAAAAACATTCAGTCAATGTGTGTAACACAGAATGCTGCCATGGTCTATTCGCATCCCTTGAGGGTGTGCTTCAAATGTGTTTGTAATGAATAAATCAAAAGTTGAGAAGGAAGCAAGAAGTAATATTCTTTTGCAAATGCACGCAAGTGTTGTGAGCGACACACTTTTCAAGTTGTTTCAGAGGTCCCTAGAGTTCTGACATACAAGGTTATTTTTGGCACCACAATTCACCATTCATTGTCGCTAACTGCTTACAAATACCTGGTGGGAAGACAGCACAATACAAGTCATTTTCGCTGCTTAGAAATCCAAACAATCCACCAATCAGAGAAACGCAGCTAATAAAATGTGAGAAAAGAGCTCTACAGTGACTGCCCACCACCATAAAACATTCTGAATGCCATTATGGAGTCAGTCTCCCTACTCTTTTAAACTACTTTTATATTTGTGCATATCTGAATATTTAGCAAAAAACTTAAAATATATTGATTCTATACTTAAAATCAACTTTAATCAATGATGGTTACACCATACAACCAGGTTGTATTTTTTAACATTAGTAAATGCAAAAGGTATCATGAACTACAATGAACAATGTTTTTTACAACATTTCTTAATCTGGGTTAATGTTAATTTATGAAAAAAAGTACAATTGTTCAACCTGAGTTCATAGTGGTTCATAATGTATATTAATGTTAATATACAGTACAACTTTTCTACTAAAATCTAAAAAAAATCTATTAATATGTGTTTAAATTAGCAAAGTTGTTAACTCATGGTAATGAATATAATCTTATTGTAAAGTGTTACCTCAATTTTTTTTTAATATATATATTTTTTAATTTATACCTCAATATATGTTTCATTAATTTTAATTCAATCATTAAAATCATTCACAATGCTTAATGAGATTGTAGTTCATTCCCTCTTTTAAAAGACATTATGTGCACAGTCTAGAACAGTTTTGTTGTTGTTGTTTTTTTTTCAAATACATTTTGGCTTAAAATGTACATTTGTAATGTTGTGCTGAATGACTCCAGACAGGCTTCCTAAGCAACCAATTGGCCTGTTGCTAGGGAGGGTAGAGTCACATGGGGCAACCTCCTCATGGTCGCTACAATGTGGTTCACTCTCGGAGGGGTGCGTGGCGAGTTGTGCGTGGATGCTGCACAGAATAGCGTGAAGCCTCCACACGTACTATGTCTCTGCGGTAACATGCTCAACAAGCCACGTGATAAAATGTGAGGATTGACTGTCTCAGATGCGGAGGCAACTGAGTCACTATGCCACCACAAGGACTTAGAGCACATTGGAAATTGGGCACTCCAAATTGGTGTGAAAAAGGGGAAAATAAAAATTTTGTATTCTTGTGATTCACCTCGGAGATGGTTGATCTAATTCATGGCTTAGATACCATGTCCATGAAGTGCAAAACAAACAACACATCTACTGTAAGTAGACTGTAGCAGCAAATCTTAAAACAAAATAAAAATTCAGAGATACAACAACAAATCATATAACACAACAAGCCAGAAAACACAATGACAAGTCAGTCGAAACAGAAAGGGAAGGTACAATGGCCTCTCGACTGATTGGCTCCGTCGATGATACTTATCCCTTTCTTCATGATTGGTTCACCGATTAATTCAAAATCCATGCCAAAAGCTCACTGACTAAAAATATTAATTTGGAGTGGTTTCTCACTCAGTGATACAGTAACAGGACACTTTCGACCTCAGAAAGCAAGAACAGTGAGCGGTATAAAATTTGTTTAAGGTATGATATCCTTCTACGGCCTGTAAGGGACTGTCTACAAAGTCCACAAACTGTGTTCAAATGTTGGTGGTGTCCAAGCGTTCATTCAATTGACTTGCACATTCTAACATAAAAAACACTGTTATTAAAAAAGCATTTGCACATTCAAAAGGCAGATTTACTACATAAGACGTTTTGCCAGCATGTCTAATTATATGTACACAGTGCTCAATTATTTTAGAGAAGAAAAATAATAAATGTAATTCACCAAGACATAATTTTTATATTCTAAAGGTTTTAGTAGTTGGATATGGATACAGGCCTAATTACTTTGTGATATTTCCAAGTATGTGCAATCAATATTTTTGAAATAACTCACTAAAATTCATAGAATTAGTCAATTAAACCTGGAATGTAAAAATAACATCTTCACAAATTTTAGTGATGTTTTTCTAAAATAATCAAACACTGTATCCGTATAATAGGACTAACTGGGAAAGTCTCACCTAATGTAAGTCAATCTATTCATTTACAGTAACCGGAACCTTTTCATTTTTTTATTAAATTAAATTAAATTCAGAACATGCAACTCTGAATTAACACTTAGAAAACACCAGCGTTTTAGCACAGTTTGTGAATTTTTAGACAGTCCCTTACGCACTAGCTTCACCATAGGTGAAAATCCTGACTAAAACTAACTTTATCATGCTTGATCTTTTTGCTCTGTTTTAAACAGTGTCCGTTTACTGTTTTACTGAGTGAGAAACCACTCCAAATGATTCTGTTTTTCAGTCAGTGAGCTTTTGGCATGGATTTTGAAATAATCTGTGAACCAATCATAAAGAAAGGGCTACAGTATGTATCATCCCCTCAGTCAATCAGGTGAGAAGCTATGGTACCTACCCTTTCCATTTGGTGTTGTGTTTCAGGATTTGGTGTTGTTTTGTTCACCATACTTAGAAATGTTTTATGAAAGATTTCATGAAATCCCCATTGAAAACATTAATGGGAAAAATACTTCCGGAACCAAGACGGCTGAAAAAGTGGGAGAGTTACGCTTTATTTCCAAGAAATCTGTAATTATTTGCATATGGTAAGACTTTACAATCAGGTTATTTTTGTTAACATTAGTAAACATTAAACATTAGTTACCATGAACTAACAATGAACAATAATTTTACAGCATTTATGAATTTTAGTTGCATTTGTATTTGTTAACATTAGTTAATGCACTATCAACTAACATGAACTAATATTGACCGTTTGTATTTATATTAATCAACATTAACAAATATTATTAAATGCTGTAAATAAAATATTGTTAATTGTTTGTTCATGACACAATGCATTAACTATGGAAATTGAACCTTATTGTAAAGTGTTACTGTTGAAATTTGCATGTGCTACACCTAAAAAAGTGATTTAGCTCACATTCTGTAACATTAATATTGGTAAGATGAACTCGTCTCAAGGGCAGTTATTGTAAGGCAACTTACTATAATTAGAAAAGAAGCACTGGCAATGAGACTGTCAATGCACCTTCCCTTTTAGTTATTGCAAAAGCTATGTTAACCTCTGGGAAATAACACTCTCTTAAGTGGCCGCAATAACCAAGTATTATGCCTTTCAGCACTGGACAGCTCCGACATTGCAGCAGTAACATTGCACCTGTCCTGGCAACAACACAACCGTACATTACAGGCGTATGCCACTTTGTGCTTCCCAAAAATGCTATCTAGATAGACTTGAGACATGGCCATTGGTGATACTAAAACATACAGCATATAAAATCAGTTATTTAATGACACAAGTTTCAAGACAAACACAAAGCCACATTTTTAAATAGCCTACATTCCGGATTGTCTACTTGAAGCGAGGTGAATTGTGACTTTCATTAAAGGCTTTCTCTGCAAATATATTTAAGCGTGGGAATAAAATACAGAGAGCAGTGCAAAGTGGGATTATTTTGACTACAGGCTGTTGCTAAGAAACACTGCTAGAGCTCCGTAGTTCATTTACTATTTATTCATCCCTATCGAATGGGATTTTGCACGTGAATGACTATGCACCCACAGGTTGTTATACATTCGCACATGTGCTCGAGATGCTGAACAACAGTAAAGCCAGTCCGATCATCTTGTATAGCATGCAATTGCTCGTCACACAACAGTCATTGATGACATTTTATTTGGAGTTTTCTATGACTTTTTAGGATACCACAATGTAACGGTAATGCGTAGAGTGTGAGTTTGTTGTAGCTGTTACAATCCTCTCTCTGTTTAATGAATTACAGTAGAGACAATTCTCTTTTATAAGGATACATGTGATCAATGTTGGTTGTTAAACGTAGATTGACTTTGTGTCGAAGTGTTGCCCGTATTCTTTCATTTAGCCAATAAAGAGGCAATGTTTGCCTCTAGGATATCAACATAAGGCATTTAAAGTAGCTATATAGGCTTGTATTTCATATTAAAGTCATGATGTTTACATATTATTATTATTATTAGGCTACTAACAACATATCCCTTTTGCTTTTGACAGTTTTTCACATAAACCTTAACTTATCAGACAGATAAATTAAGCTGCATCAGTTCAACTATGTACACTATGGGATCATCTGATGCATACCAGAGAATTATACAGAGATCATAGGGAGACAGATTCAGCTCTCATTCCTGCCTCAATAAATCAAAATGGATACTCAATCGTGCTATTTTAATCAGTGCTTTTACCAGTTAGCCTAATCAAGGTACTCAAAATGGAAATTGAATCAGTTTAATCAGTTTTAACCAGTTTAAGCCAAACATCTAGATTATACAGAGCATCCATATATCTGCAAATTTTCCTGTACCAACACCAAGGCGTGTAGGCACAACGTAAATGCACACTTCTTGAGGCACTGCCTCTGTTGCCCAGTGTTTCAGTTGCTCTGCAGCAGAAATGAGCGCGCAGTCAGCTAGTATGAGACGCCGCAGTGTTACGCTATAGCACAGCGAGAGAAAGGGACACAGAGGTTGTAAGTGATGATCAGCAATCCGGCACAAGACCCTGCACCCATACAACAGCCCACTAATAAAACACTATGCATGTCATGGTTGATAAAAGACCTCCATTCAATGACGACGCAGCAAAACGATGATTGCATCTCTGCCTCCTCTGTGAGAATAGCTGGGTAACTTACACTTGCAGACCCTTAAACGCATCATGAGCAGCACTGTAATCAAATATACTCGAGATTCAACACAACATTGAACAGCTACAAGGAATAGTGGGCAAGTCTGCATCCAATGGTCATTCCTGTGATCTACTGACCAATATCTTAAATAAACAGCCTGAAAAATGAAGTATAACTTTCAATGTACCCAAGCTGCAACTCCACTTTACACACAAGGTTCACACTTGAAATGAAAAGAGAAAAAGTTTGGTGCACTAACTGGGCTGCGGTCAGTGTTAAGTCACCTTAAGTGAAATATTAATGCAGAAATGGAGCTAAGGTCAATTATTTTGGAAGGATATGTTTGGTACCCAGTGAAAACCTTTCTAAATCATGCTTCAGGTCTGGATGTGAAAGAGAGGTACTGTGCAGTGATTATCAAGTGATTGTGGTGGCAGTGACATACAGGGCTTGTGCTGAATAAGCATGAAAGTGGTCCAGTTAAAGACAAGACCCTCGGGAAACTCATTCCTGGGATACTGTGGAGATCCTGCACTGGCAAAAAGGGATACACCAGTGACTTCCTTTTCAATGATAATTTACTGTATATTATTTTTGAATACATTCCTGGTTAATTGTATATGCATTTCCAAGGGCCAGCAAATCATTTGTGAGCATGACAGCAAATGTTTTAAATGCGGGAAAGGGAATAACATTCACCTATTCACCAAACCATTCAAGATTTGCATTGCAATTAACAGTGCCCTGTCAAGAAGGTTATATGTAGTTCAAACCCTCAATAGTGTACTCCCCTGGGTAAATGCCCTGATGACGTTCGTAGGGGTCTGCCAGGTACCGTTCTGCAGTATGGGTAACCGCTATACGGACAAACACAATGCGCCTGTGCAATGACTGGCCCGGTATTAGCTATCTATACAAGTACGGAATAGCTAAGTTCTTAAAAAAAATCTGAAAGTAACTTTTTTAATAAAAACTGAATCGGCGTACCCTTTTCTGAGGCCAAAATTCCAAATGGACAGTATAACTGCGTTCCTGCGTTTGCCGCGGCGGCGGAGTGAAAAGAGGGGGAAAATATGGATGCGGAGAGGATAACTAGGACTTGAAGAGAGAGGAGAGTACGAGAATGCGTTAATCGAGACTGAATGATGTTAGTGCTGAAAACGACTCGAGTCGAGTGCTTAGGAGGCTCGAGGAGCGTCAAATAATGCGCGAGGGGGTGATTTGGAGGAGAGAGGGACAGCGACACAATACTGCATTTAGGGAAGAAAGAGAGAGAGAGAGAGAGAGAGAGAGAGAGAGAGAGAGAGAGAGAGAGAGAGAGAGAGAGAGACATAACAGGATTGTTTTTTCTCTCCGAACGTACCTACAACAAACTTTCCTGTACTTTATATCAAGTTCAACACTGTAAGTAGCTATTTAGATGAAGAGGTAGCCTATCACAGGACTACGAGTTCACTTGATTTGACATACATGGACAGCTGACACTGAATACAGTTTAATAGGAGACAGATGCATACTGACTCACCCTGGCGTATTTTGAAGAGTAGGGATCCTCAAACAGCGCCCAGATTCGGGGCCGCCATGTACTCCACCAGCTGGCGTTCCGCCCGTCCTCCTGTAGACACAACCTCTTCAAGTCCCCATCCGCACCACCCGTAAGTGCCGGGTCGTCCTCTGGCAGGTCCGGCTCGGGCGTCTCGAAGCTGTCCAGCGCTTCCTCAGCATCCCGATGCTGTCGGTAGTTCATCCAGCAGCAAGCCTCCACGTCCGTCTCATCGATCCCCCAAAAAGCGAGCTCCTCCTCAAAGAGAGGACCGCAGACATCGTTGGGACAATGCAACTTCCCTGTGCGGTAATAGTTTAGGATGAACGCAAAAGTGTTGGGGTGGCGGTCAAAGAAGAACTCATCGGATTTGGGGTCATAGTCAAAGTTACTGAACGCATCAGGCTCGGTAAGCCAAGACAAGCGGGTCCCGGGCAGGGTCTTCAGCGTGCTGCGGTAAGTCTCATGCCGAATCCCCCCGCAGTTTATCACTATTTTCTCGCTCTCTGACGGACAAGTCATGTCTGCGCTGTAACATGCTTTGTTGGACGACTTGTTCCCACCCTTGCGCCCTTTGAAAGAGGAGACACACACCGAACTGAGCATTGGTGAGCAGGGGGAGGAAGAGCTGGTCAGAGAACGGAGAGGGGAGGGGGGTAGGAGGAGCCTGAGGTGAGAGAAGAGAGGAGAAGACTGAAGATATAGTAATTTTCATATCTACATCAACTGGCTGGTAAAGGTAAGATGCATTCAACTCATCACATTAACTTGCAGACACTAATACGGTTATGTAGATGGTCTTAAGAAGACTATGTGACACATAGGTTTGACTGCAACTTGAATATTTTCGATACTTTTGCTCTTTTGAACTCTATGTTAAAACAATGTGCAAATCTACAAAGTCAGAAGAATGTTTATACAACAATATGGGATAAGCATACATTCACACAAACATGGAGTCAGGTATGTTCAACTTTAATGAGGGGCTTCAATGTACATTCAGTGTTATATCATTAAACAGCTTCTCCTCTTCTGTAATTCCCACCCATCTTTAATTTTCCTTCTTTTACTATCATTTTGTTCCCATGTCCCTCAATTCACTAAAACACTCTTCTCAATTACAGCAAAGGGGAGATGAAAATGACTGAATGCTTCACAGTCATTCCCTCCCCACACCATGCTCTCAACTTATCCAATGGAAAGAGAGAGAGAGAGAGAGAGTGAAAGGAAGAGAGAGAGAGAGAGAGAGAGAGAGAGAGAGAGAGAGAGAGAGAGAGGTATGGTGGGAGGAAGAGCGAGAAAAGCTAAAGGCAGAATGATTATTTGCTGAGCTACACAAAATAGGGAGAAAAGACTGCAGAGCATTAACTCTTACATTATCTCTCTATCTATCTATCTCTGGGCAGTGCTAATGTTAGGCAGACCATTCAGTACAATGTATGTACAGTATTATCCTCCGTGTTGCTGGCGTCAAAGAAAGTCAATTCTAATTGTTTGATTGTGCATGTTTGCAACCTTCAAAATGAAAATATTACATTAAGAATGTTTGTATTCATCTAAACAACCATTTACAAGTAGCACCTTGCATTTTTACCTGAATTATGAACTTGAAAGTGAGCAGTCCTGGAAAAATGTAATGGTACTTTTTAGCTGCAGTGAAACAAATGAGTTAACACTCCTTGTTCTACTTTTCCTCCTTCCAATTGAAATGCCGTTTTGGAAATAAGGAGCTGCACTGTAAAAAAAAATGTCCATAATTTTAACGGTAAAAGACTGTAAAAATTCTACAGAAAAAAAAACATTTATTGGTCAATTGGAAATTACCTTAAAATATACAGTAAAAAAATATAATATATTTAAAAAGACAACGCATTTTACCAGTTTTACAGTACTATGTTGTAAGAAAAAAAATTTATTAAAATGTAAAAAGTATGATTTTACAGCATAATTAACGGTAAAAATGTATATTATGTTTAACAAGAGAGTACATGTACTTTATACGCAAAATTATAGTTAAAATTACAGTAAAAAAAAAAAAAACAATAATCGGGTGTTCCCAGAATTCCCTGCATTACCCATCACATTTCATTATATTTTATAGGAATAGTTGTTTCTTTTTATTTTTAATATCACTTATCTACATTGAGGTGTTCTATGTTTTATATTGGATGTAGATTAGTTAAAGTGTGTTGCATTATTTAAATTCACATGCGTTACCCTGATGGTGTTTAGTGTTTGTGTGAGTGACACTGAACACTGTCTGTACGTGTATATTGTATATTATTGTTCTTGGAAAGGCCACTACTGATGAACTTCATAGCATCATGTTCCTCTCTGTAAATACTATGGTGAGTAACAATACATTATAAAGTGAAAAGCAGATTTTTACAGTTTCAGAATGTTAAAGTATTACGTTTACATAATTTAATAATATAAACGGTAATGCACCATAAAATATACAGGCATCAAAATTACATCCCATAAAGCCTGAAGCGTGGCTACCTTTTATTTACAGTGAATTTCTGGCAACCACAGCTGCCATTTTTTACCGTAAATTGAACAGGATTTTTTTTTACAGTGTGTGAATATATAATCTCCCTCTGTCTTTTCTGTTTTGTTATTTTCTTCCTTGTTCTATCACTCATGGGGTCATCATACATGGGTCAGATTTCACTGACAAATCAGCAGTACTCCCATGTTCTGCTGTGCTGTCTCTTGCATTTCTTTCCTGGACTCTCACATTGACTCTCCTATATCTTAACTTGCTTACCTGTACTACATAGTTTCTCAATATTGTACATATCTTATAACTTCTACATTATGTGTGTATGTCCGATGGGATGGGGGTTGTTTGTAAGGACAGATATGCCTATAAAAGGCAACAGCACTATAGACGACAAATGGCAAAGGAAAAATGGAATGAACAGGTTACGGGCCACAGTGGGGAATGTGACCGAGGATGCAAGAATGACTGCAGTAAAGGTAAATGAAGCACCTACATTTATTAAATATTCAATTGATAGAAACAATGTAATGAAGAGTTGCTAAATGCATGCACTATAATCAGGAAGACGTTAAACTGAACCAGTTTTAGAAAGATATGTTATTTTTCTCATGCTGTATGCTGTAGTGTGTCTGCATTATACCTTCACTCTATCTCCCTTTCTCTCTGTCTGGTGCAGTGTAGGTGCCTTGGATATTTCTACTTGGTATCCCACTGCAGATGAAGCTCAGTGGTGCTCAAAAGCCACCTAGAGGATTCAAGGTGTAACTGCACACCACAAAATACTGCAGTACTCTTTTTCTGTCTGAGGTATGGGTGCCTTGTGCAAACCATCTGTTCTTTAGCTGATATATTGTACATGAGTGTGTGTCCCTTTTTAGGTCTAACTGCATTTAAATGAGCTGAAATCACTACACGAATTCAAATCAGTCACTGATTTGGATGAATTAAAAACGGATTATCTCAGTCTCAAACAGGGTGCCTGAGCCAATGATTGGTATGGCTTTTTCAATGCCTCCTTTCTCTCTCTTTTATTTGTGAGCACAAAGCTACACTTAACTGGGCTGCTCTGTGGAATAATAGCAAGCAGAGAAAAAAATGAAAGACTGAACAAATTAACAGTGCAAGGATGCTTGCACACAGAAAACATAGACACATTTACATTTATAGACGCAACAGGACAATTCATAACTTTAAAAATGAAATTATTCTGTGCTAGAGACTTCTGCGCAAACACAGTTGCACACATGCACACACACACTACATTTTACTCTGAAGGTCATCAGTCAGGTTTTGACCTCTGCTTTGAAAGGAATCATAACTCTGACTGTTGCAAACAGAAGCCTATTTCAAAAGGCTAACTCTTTATTTTCAGGTCAAAGAGAGAGAGAGAGAGAGAGAGAGAGAGAGAGAGAGAGAGAAATAAAGGGGCTTAAAGGACTCATCTTACAGTGAGAGCGCTGAGACGTGCATTCGTTTTTTCCTATATCTAGCACTAACAGTAGTCTTAAGATAGTTATAACCACACTCCCTCCATCCCAGCTTCAGCTATCGTTAAAGCCTAATTAATAAAAGTGCCCTCTCCGGTTAATTACCATCCCTTTATAGTCTCCCATTAAGTACTCAGGGATTGAAGCCAGAGAGAGATGGGATATAATTGTGTTAAGCCAAATCACACATGAACTTGATGGAAACTATTCTTGGCAGTGGGAAAGAATGGAGTAGGTTACCAAAAAAAAGTAATAAATAAATAAAAACAGAAAGTGAAAGGGGGATGTCATATCAGATGACTGGTTGGCAGGGTTGTATGTTTTGGGGAGGCAAGATCATGTCATCAGTTCTAAGAACGGAGAGAAATCGTCATCATTTCAGCTAGCGTTGATGAGGTGAGTGAGTGATGGAGGTGGGGAGAAAGGGAGAGATCAGAACACGAGGCAACATGAGAGGAACAAACTAAAAGAGGTTGTGTGTGATGTTAAAATTAGAAAAAAAAAATATATCTTTTTAAATGGGAAGGAAGTAATCACGAGACATGGCACTGAAGAAATGGGAGATAAAGGAGAGGAAACAACATCTCCGTCTACATTCAACAGCAGTTTACTTTGTAGTGTTTTGTTTGTACTTGATTACAGACAAATGTAGTATGAGATAGGAAGAGATAATGCAAAAAAATAAATACTTATGCAGTGGATGGAATGAGAACACAGAGTCCCTTAAAGGTGCACTCAGTATTATATATATATATATATATATATATATATATATATATATATATATATATATATATATATATATATATATATATATATATATGTCATTTTGGACTTACGCTGACACCTAGGGGCCTGGATGTAGCATCATTCAAACAGTAGTTTTCAATTACAGATGTCATTGTATAAATTTACCATTTACAGTTAGCTATTAATAATTTAACCCATGAGTTAATGTATTCAATAACAAGGCGATTAAGGAGATTAAACAAGTAGGATTTGGCTGGTCATGTGATCCAAACATGGCAGTCCTCATGAGAGGACCCACTCCATGTAGAATAAAACAGTTTTTATAAGCTTACCAATATGACTAGAGTCTCCACCTCTTGTTAGTGGTCTTGATTTTAAACATATGTTTTACAATTACAGTTCATTTCTTTAAGAGTAAAACTTTTTTATTAGCAAAAAATACTGAGTGCAAATTTGAAATACAGAAGGGCATTAAGCTTTCAAACTGGTTCAGAGGAGAAAGAGGGAGTTGTCTAGTGGCCAGACAGGCATAAAGAGGACTAACACACCTATGCCTTTACCCATTAAGTTGAGGTGTGAGTGTGGGGGCGTGAAACGTTCATATATTTTGGTAAAAAATTGGTATGTAACGGATTACAATTACATGTCGTCAGGAAATACCTTCAAACACACATTTTGAAGGGGTAGAATATTTAAGTGGCAAAAACAAAGTAGACCTGACTACTTGTTGAGTCCATTGACTGGCAGAGCGTGCAGGCCTGCTTTGCTTCAGCACACCGGACAAATAGATAGAAACATTTTGAATAGAAGTGATATTTTGTCACTTGTACACAAGGTCACGACACAGACACACACACACACACACCACAAACACCTATGTTAAATACTTACTCGCTTTGGGTCTGGCTCGGTTCGCGTGCGTGCAGTGTGCGAGTTCTTGAACACACACATGGACGCACAAACTGCACAAAAATGATACGTGGAATGGAGTAGGTTTTGGAGTGATCCTCACAGCGTGTGGCCCGACCGACTGTGCTGAATGCCTAACCCTAAGATTTTTCTGTAAAAATGGCTAGTTTATGAATAATGTAATATGTCCTTGCTACAACTCCTGCCAGCTCAAGACAGCGCAACTTCACCGTGCTATGATGGTGCGTATAGGTCCGCTCCTTAGTGATATAAAAATAGCCCCAGAAAAAAATATATATATTATTTATCGCCTATATTCCTCCTCTGCCCTTGACCCACTAATAAATTATTCACGCTATATACATGGGTGTTACTGCCGTCCTTGTTTTCTTATAAAAAAATGTTTTTTTTTCTTCTTGTTTTTGCATGTCTGTGACTTAATAAGGCTTGTGTTAATCAATTACTTTTATTCCCTAAACAAAACAATCTAATCAACCAAGCGACACTAGCAGCGGGGAAACACCTCTCTCCCTCTCTCCCTCTCTCTCTCTTTTATCTTCATGCACTCACTCAATTAGCAGTCTATCCCTTTCTTCTCATTTTTAGCATTCTTTCTTCCGTATCTTCACCTGTTCCCGTTGTCCGGTGTTAAAATAAATGTAACCCGGTCTTTAGATGCAGATTGAGATGCCTGAATCAAATTATTAATGCCGAACAAGCACCATGTCGACCACGAAATCGAATTCCTTAAACTGTCTCTATTATTTAATCCCTCTCTATTTTCAGTCGATGTTTTTGTTTAGGCAAACCAGTATGTCCATGCAATTTAGTCCTTAATGGAATGGTGACATGGGATCCCTCTGTGTTTTTCCCTCCCTTCAGCTCTTTAAAGGGGAAGGTGGCAGCTGGTGCCCCCTCCCCAAACCCCACCCTGTGTCATTTAACCATTTACACGCCAATTAAATTTCGTTATTTATATGCTTGTAAGGCATATTAACACGTTTTTTATATATATATTAATATATATAAATAATATATATATATATATTATTTGTATTATAATTCAGAGTTAATAAAGATCAAAACATATGTTATTAGCTAATTAAGGAACACTAATAACGTTTGATATCCACTGTGTATATGTCGGTGTTCGTCTATAATACAGTTCGTTTCCGTCCTCCAATCTGAGCAGTGTTCCTCGAGTGCTGATATCCAGATTTTTTTTCCAAAATTCGGAAATGTTCCACGAATCACAACGTAAGACTGTTTTCGTTTTCCAGTCTCAAGTGTTTTCGCTGTCATCGGCGTTTTTAGTGGCTAGTGATGTTTAGCATATTAAATAAATATTCCGGGTTCAATACAAGTTAGGCTCAATCGACAGCATTAGTGACATGCTAATTACCAAAAAAAAAAATTAAATATATACTTGCCCCTCCTTTTATTTTAAAAATAACAATTCTAGGGCACTTACAGTGGTAGGGGGCTAATCAATACACGTTAAAATACAAAAATTTTCAAAAGTATAACCACAAGACATAATATGTGTGTAAACAAGACTTGTGTTACAGAATCACTTACAAACATTTTCTGTGTAAAGTTAAAGCCAATTTTACAACTTTGTTGCAATGACAATGTGTCAACACACACTAAAACCACGTTACAGAGTTTTAACAAGAATTAATGTGTTTTATAAAATTATAAGCTTCACATGTCTGCATTTAAACCCTCCAAAATTGGTCCCATTTACTTCCATTGTAAGTGCCTAACTGTAACCTTGATATTTGCTTCTTCCTTTTTTTAAGAAAAGGAGGAAAGAGTCAAAATACATTTTTGAGGTAATCAACATTATGCCACAAATGCTGACGATTGATGTTAAGTTGTATTAAACCAATAATATTCCTTAAAATTACATATATTTAGCATATTAAACAGAATCGGGATGACGTCTATTGACAGTGCATCATCCAAGTCGGTAGATTGCATGAGATGGCGTTAGTCATGAACTCTTTGGATACAGTCCAAAAGCAATGGGACGCTTTACTCTTTGTATCACCCCGCGTCACTGTGCTCGTGGCTTTCCAAATAGTGGCGGCGATTTTGATTCATTTGAATTCATTTACTGATTCGTTCAGTGACCATTTCTGGAGACTGCATACTCCAGTAGGTGCCAAAAAACGATCGTCTTTTATGTGATAACTTAAGTGAATCATTCAATCATTAACTGATTTGTTAAAAAACACAGCCATTCACCACCGAAACAATGGAAGTGAACGAGAATGATTCGTTCACTTAAAAGATCTGTTCAACAACCCTAGTTCAAAACAGAGCAGTGCAGAGACTAGAGCTGTGTGGTTTTCGCTAGTGGAGAAAAAAAAATGCAAGAACTGACACTCACAATCGAACAACAACCATCTTGCTTGTGTAATATTGCTTAAATATAGCTGTAGTGACAGGAAACTAGAGACATAAAAAGGGGACCCAAATGTGAAAATTTGACCAGTTCCTGTTGTTTCTGTTTTGGTCACAAATTGGGTCACAAGAATTGTTGGAGCATTACCTGAACCCCAGCAATGCTCAGTCCAAATGTTATGTTTTTGTATTTATTTATATAAAAAAGAAAATTATACAGAAAGTGTCAAATCTGGCATAAATATAGATTGCATCCACTCATAGGCTGAAATAAAATGGGCCGGTCTGAATGTTTTTATGTTTTTTTTGTTGTTGTTTTTTTTTACCTTGGTCAGTGGGTGTCATCAGAGGTCATAAATTACCAGTGTAACACTCTGGCCCTGATCTCCAATCCTTCTATACGTACACATTTCTCCTTCTTGTGGGTGTTCCAAACAAGATGATGCAGTTTTTGTCTGTAAGTGAGAGAACCAACAACGTTACACAAATTGGGACAACCACCAGACCACATCTTAGACCAAACTCTGAATTGTGCAGAAACAGACTAAATATTCAAAGAAGAAACATAAAATAATAATAAAATAGCATCCAGAAGGGAGCCCTCAACATCTGGAAACATCTCAATCAAAATCACAATTTTCAAAAAGAAAAGAAAATAAATAGTATAAAAAGATGTCAAAGAATTCTTGCAAGAAGTGGACATTTTGTTTTAAGGTATTTACCTGTCCTCTACTTTTCTATCAGACTGTAAATAATCTATCAAAGACAAAAAAAATTAATTAATTAGAATTAACCCTTGATTCTATTGTTAGTTGAGCTCTTGATGGCTCTCTAATAAACAAATCTGGCCTCCTCGCTTTCATACTCCTTGCCTTCACCTGTTGCTTATTGCTCAATCCACCCAACATCCAAATATGGCTTTAAATCAGTCACGCTCTCACTCTCTGTCTCTGGCATATTGCCGAAGGCAGAGCTGGGGGAGGAGAGTGAGATGTCGAGAGAGCAAGGGGGTGGAAAAACAGAACAAAATTCAGACTAATCTGCAGTATTCTGCCAAATCTTCTTCATGTTTTCCACTATTTCCCTCTCTGTTTTCTTTCGGGCTCTCTTCTTTCACAAGTTGCGTATGGTAGAGTTTATGCAAACCCCTTGGGTTGTCTCGTGTGTGCAGCCAACTGGCTCATCAGCGATATTTCTGTCTCACTCTTGCACTGGGCTTCCCTCTTTTTTAGCATGCTCCCTGTAATATTCAAGAGCATTTAGTTTTCACATCAGATGCAGTCAAGCATTTCATGTTAAGTAATGCACAATGTGAAAAACAGGCACAAAAAAAAAACAGGCACCCAAGCACTGACACACACACACCCACACACACATTCCAGATCAATATGTCAATAATATCTCAACCAATCACTCTTAACATGTTTTTGTTCTCTATAACAGTATTACTGACCCTTTGAGTGACAAAGGAAAGAATGACATTCAAAAAATACTGATTTATTTTTGTAATTATTATTATTATTATTATAGCAGGCTTTAAAATCAAACAATCCTCATATTTTGTCTATTTTCCTACTCCAAAGACATTTTGTTTCTTCCATATACCTGATTTTCTGTACAATACATTTTGGGCATCCCTAAAATGTCCACCAACACCTCTACCACTCTCTTTTTGTTGTTTCATCCCAATTTGTGCAGAATCAGAGGCAGGACTTTTTGGTGCAGGCACAGGTACAGTAAAACTGGCCATATAGACACTTATTCTACCCCTGTGGGGCAAAGGCAGAGGTAGGCAATGCAGCCAGGGTTGACATGATAAATTGGATGGAGCTTTGTGAGCAGGAAGTCGGCTGTGAGCTCCACTCTTGGTAAGGGTTCCTTTAAAGCTAGCTGCATCTGTGACAGAGCAAGGAGTCAAATCTGAAAAAAAATCTGACCTGAAAAAGAGGAATATCATTGGCAAGAAAGATACTAGGAAAGGAGGCAAAGGGAATAAAAGCAAAAGAAAATGCTGCCGGCATGTACTTGTGCTTTGGGGTCCATTATCTTCTTGGCTTATCACTGTGCTAGCCATTCACTTAGCTCACAAATTACTTTGTCAATAGAAACACATTTAGGAGATTGTGGGTCCTTTGAGAATACAGCTCTTCATTCCTACACATAGGAAACTTCTTCACTCATGTAATACCATTGCTCTCTCAATAAAAGAACATCCTCTTACCAGCTATAGCACAGGAAGAACGTTTAAGTGCTCTTAAAAAAAAATTGTTCTCAAAGATGGCACTGTGTTCACCTCAACTATGAATTTGGCAAAGGCAGTCTTACCTATTAAAACAATATGCACAAAGAGAGACATTCCCTATATGTTATGCACTGCCATACATAAATATCTTATGGAGAGAGTGTGATGAGGAAGAGGGCAATTTAAACTTTACAGCTCAAATAATACACTAGTTTTAACAGAAAAATGATCATCTTCAGGTTTCTGCCTCTAAACTTTCCAAAAATTGGCCCCATTCACTTTCATTGCATAGTGTCTCACTGTAACCTCGATTTTTGCTTTCTTAAAAGAAAAGGAGGGACGAGTCCAAATTATATATTTTTTTATTAAGCCATAAATGATGTTGATTGAGCTTAAGTTGAACTGAACCAGGAGTATTCCATTAAATAATTAGCTTTTATATAGTAATTTTACTAAAGCCAAAATAAATTATTAAAATATAATATAGAAAATATTTACTTTGTTTTAAGTTGATTGTGTGTTTGATTTCAACACACAGCTGGAGTAATGATATGAGGTATAAACTTAAATTCAATTCTAATTAATTATATTTAGTGCTTTGAATGTGCTCAAAGCCGAATATCTTATTCGGAAAGGCATGAATAATGACTTCAAAACGAATAACAGATTCATCCGAATAATATAAAAATATTTGTATGACTGATTATCCAAAAAGAACAAGGATAAAAAATACATTTTAAATAAACATATCCAAAATTACAAGGAATGTATGAATTTGTTCTGCCAATATTTCTTAAGTGTAAACCTTATGAATGTAAGTGCACACATTGTGATTTCAGATCAGATGGTCGTTTGCGAACTCTTTTAATTTTGTGCATTTGGAGCATGTCAAGTGTAATATTAACGAAGAATCGACATCATATACACTTTCCACATCTTGAAATGTCAATGTTAATGCATCACACGATTAACACGTGATTCTCATGTATTTATTTATAGCCTAAACTTACCCGAAGTGATGATTACATGTCCGAGCTCGTCTATGTGTCTTAAAGTTGACCATATTTATATCCACATTAGCAATTAAGGTTATTATTCATCTATTAGCAATATTCCTCCTTATGTAAAATGAAGAAACTGAAACTCCATCTTTTTTTTCTTCTTCTTCTTCTTCTTTAAACTGTGCAAAATTTGACAATGTTAAGTGTTCTTGAACTCTGGTAAGGTGCTACATAAATGTAACATTATTATTATTATTATTATTATAGCTAAATAAGGGTGTCCTATCATAAAACAAAATCTTTTTTTATATAATAATTGTATAATAATAATAATGCTTATTATTATCGTTATTATTATTGTTAATAGTTGACACACTTCCGGTTTAAGCCCCGCCCATAACAGGTTCTTTCCGATTACAGAGACAGATAGGGACAATTTTGTCATATGAACAGATACAGATAGAAATACAGATAACAGCTTTGCAGTACACCCCTAGCTTTCACAATATATTGTTTAAAAAAGAAAGCATAACAGAGAATATTGTCTTACAAACCCCTATAAACAAGCTAAATGTGACAGTGGTAAGGAAAAACTATGGGTGTCATTAGAATAAAACAATATCAATGAATCACATGACTTCCACCCTCATAATTAGAAAGCAGAATAAAACAGTAACATTTCAACACTTTTTGTTTTACCTTTTTTTCCTCTCTGAAATTCTCTGCAGAGCCCATAGTAGGCTACCTTCTCAGTGTACCTAGACCACAGTTTGAAAACCCCTGTTTTAGAACATCTGATAATGCACACTCAAGGCCAAAGTATACTTCAAAGATCAGATTAAAGATCAAACAAATGCAGGATATCTGGTCTGCAGCTATAGGGGTGCACAGTCACAAATGCTGATCAAAGTCAGGAGCTACTCACAGCTTTAACAGCAAATTAATCACAATGATTTACATAGCCCCTGAAGGTCTTCCAGTGGATACTTCACTCTAATGGGATCCAGAGAGCAGATTACCCAAATTAGTGCATAACCCTCCACTTATATCTAGAGATTGGATCAAATCTGTAAACCCGTTGACCTCAGTCATAACTTTTCAGAAGCCATCACTGCTGAATTCAGATCAGTAGTCTAGTCTAAGACTAAAAATGGCACTTAATCCACCCACGCATTTACACTGCCCTCTGGTGGTGTAGAGGTTACCTTCTAAAGTGCTTAATGTCAATCTTGGTTGTACTATGGACTGGCTGTCCCACAGGTGTCTGAGCCACATCCAGGCAGTCTGTATAGTTCCTGATTAAAATCAAGAGAGGTATGAGTCATTCCATCAGCTCAGAAGCTGCAGTGGAGGTGGAGATAAAGCTGCTGTCTGCTGAGAGCTGCTAAATCCTTATGGCTTTGAGAGCTATCCATTTAGAAACTTTGCATGAATTAGCATTTTTTAACATTGATGTTTTAAATTCCCCTCTCCCACCATTTTTAAAAATATCTATATTTTTCCAGCACTCCTTGAACATTCATGTTCCTCCCTAAGCCCACTTATAGTGTACAGTTGTCCCTTAACGTACATTTACTTTAATTTTATTCAATTTTTTCACTCTTAATTCTAATTTGATGACCCTTTGTATGTGTACTTAATACAGTACTGTGCAAAAGTTTTAAGCACTGGTGAAAAATGTTGCATAGTAAGGATGTCTTCAAAAATAATGCCATAAATAGTTTTAATTTATCAATTAACATCATGCAAGTCCATTAAAAAGCTAAATCAATATTTGATGTGACCACCTTTGCCTTCAAAATGTGACGAGACAGGCAAGGAATGAGGATCTACACGCAACTTTATTAAACTGAAAAATAAACAAGTTAACTCAAAATAAAAGGAAACACAAAACACAGGGAACCTAGCATAGACAAAAGATGCAAAAACTGACAAAGGAAACAGGGAAAACAAGGAACACCTGGGGAAACAATCAGTGAATGAGAAATAATCAGGGAGAATCAATCAAGGAATAAAACTACAAGGACTACAAAACAAACACAGGAAACTAAACAAAAATTCCAACATAAAAGCACAAAAACAAAAGACAACAGGGAATTTGACACAAAACAGCACCAATTCTCCTAGGTACAGTACTACTGGTTTCAAGCTCTTGGAAAAATTGCCACAGGTCTTCTATCTGTTTAGGCTGTCTCTATTGCTTCTATCTCTTCATTTAATCAGTATGCTGCATGAGTGTTTTTTTGTAGCCTGCTTAGGCTGGTTAGCATTGCTTATTCTCATACGTTCACAGTTATATCCTTTGTCATTTTACTGCATTTTAGTTTTTTTTCTCTTGTCTATTGTTTCATCTGCGTGTATTTTACCTGTTGTTGCTGGCACCTAGCTAAAGTCTGTGTTTGTAGCCTGCTAGTTTTTTTATATAGGCCTTCAGCCTTAATCCTTAACATCTGCCATTTTTAAGTGCAAATCGGGTTTTCCCTCACCTTATTCTCTTATCACGATTCAACTGTGCGCATATTCCACCTGCATCCGCTTTCTATTGTTATTGCAATTTAAACTGCATGCGTTTTTCAGCACGCACCCGTTTTTTCTCCTCTGTGTTCCACGAATTATTCCATCGATCTCAAAGCTTAGCAAGAACCACCACCACCAACAACAATAAACAATTGCGTGAGGGATTCACATCAATCTCAAACCCTCACCGCTCCGGAACAACAAACAACAACAAACAATTTGCGGTAAGTCATGGCATCCGCTAATGTTATTTCTTCCTGCATTGCATGTCACATGTTTACAATAGCCTCCTCCGTCAGCAGTGAGGGATTCACATGTGATAAATGTAAGGAATTAGTCAAGCTGATGGAGAAGGTTAATGAGTTAGATACACGTATCCAAATGCTAGTGGAGGTCAGTGAGAAAAAGAAAACAGTAGATACTGTTATGGATGCAGGCAGTACAGATAGCAACACACGCTTTGGTTCCGGCTGTAAAGCCCCTGCAGCAGGGTATTTGGGTTACGTCTCGGCGGCATACTCACTCAGCAAAGAGACACCACTCTCCCATTCCTGTTAGGGTTTCCAATCGATTCTCCCCACTCAGTGATGCACCCACTGGGAATCATGTTGAAAGAGCCTCCAGGCACTATTTTTAATTGCATTTCGGGTACCAGAGCATCTGACATCAAATCAAATTTACAAGTGCTGGCTAATGCTAAACGTAGATTTTCTGAAATTGTTTTCCATTTCGGCACTAACGATGTCCAGCTTTGCCAGTCGGAGATCACTAAAGATAATGTTAAAGACAAACTGGTTAATCCAAACGTCTGCTAGCTGCCTTGAGACATCACACAGGTCACATAAACTACAACACAGAGACAGTATCTCTTAGATATCTCATGGAGACTGTGTCTGTTCCCCGAACTACCAACCACAAAACCCTCACTAAATCATTTAGAAAAACTTGGATTAAGGTCAAACTTGAACAAAACAAACTAATTAAAGATAAAAATCATATAAAAATAGGGCTACTAAACATTAGATATCTTTCTACCAAAGCACTAATTGTTATTTAAATTATTACAGATCATAGTTTGGATGCACTCTGTTTGACAGAAACCTGGCTTAAACCGGATTAATATATTTGTTTAAATGAATCTATTCCCCCAGGTTATTGTTAAAAACATGAGCTTCGTCTGAAGGGTCGAGGAGGAGGTGTTCATACAATTTACAGTGAAGTTTTTGGTGTTACTCAGAGGACAGGATATAAATGTAAGTCTTTTGAACTAACAATGCTTAACTTGACACCGTCAGATATAAATAAAGAAAAAAACGATGTCATCTTTTACCCTTGCTACAGTGTATAGATCACCCGGGGCTTATTCTGATAATTGATTGTGGCTTTAACATTAATATAGATAATGAAAATGATACATTGGGATTAGCATTTATCGATATTCTCAACTCTCTTGGGAGTAAGACAAAATGTAACATGACCAACTCATCACCATAATCATATGCTAGATTTAATTCTATCATATGGAGTTGATGTTGATAACATAGAAGTTCTTCCACAGAGTGATGACATCTCGGATCATTACCTCGTTTCTTGTATGCTGCGATCAGCTAATGTTACTCAATATACACCACGCTATAGTTCAGGTAGAACTATTCTTTCGACTACTAAAGATAGCTTCACTAATAATCTTCCAGATCTATCTCATACACTCAACAAGCCCCAAAGACCAGAAGAACTTGATGAAATAAAAAAATATAAATGCAGTCTTCTCTAGCACTCTTGATAGTGTCACTTTGATTAAAGAAAATTTAAGAAATAAGCCCTGCACCATGGTACAATGATCACACTCATGCTCTCAAGAGAGCAGCTCGGAAAATGGAGCGTATGTCGAAGAATACAAAATTATAAGTATTTCGTTGTGCATGGAAGGATGGTGTCTGTAGCTACAGACAGGCACTAAAAGCTGCCAGGTCAGCATATTTTAGCAAACTCATAGAAAATAACCACAACAATCCTAGGTGTTTATTCAGTACTGTGGCTAAATTGGTTAGGAATAAAGCCTCAACAGAACCAGATATTATGTCGCAGCACAAGAGTAATGACTTCATTAATTTCTTTACAGATAAAATTGAAATAATCAGAAATAAAATTGGAATTATGCAATCATCTGTCATAGCACCTCAGAAAACAGTGTCTAGTAATGTTCCTCATGTGCAACATCAATCCTTCGCTGTCATAGGTCATGAAGAGCTAACAAAACTTGTCGAATCATCAAAAGCCACAACATGTTTGTTAGATCCATTACCAACGAAGTTCATAAAAGAGGTATCTACTGTAATTTCAGAACCTCTTAATATCATTAACTCCTCGCTATGCTTATGATATGTCCCAAGGAACTTTAAAATGACAGTTATCAAACTGCTTATTAAGAAGCCACAACTTGATCCTGGAGAACTGGCTAATTATAGACAGTTTTCAAATCTCCCGTTTATGTCGAAAATACTAGAAATGGTAGTATCCTCCCAAATATGTTAGTTTCTACAGAGAAATAGTATATACAAAGAATTTCAGTAAGGATTTAGGCCTCATCACAGTACAGAGACTGCACTTACAAATTAATTGCTCTTATCATCTGAGCATGGATGCATTTCTCTTCTAGTGCTTTTAGATCTTAGTGCTGCATTCGACATGATAGATCACGACATTCTCTTGAAGAGAGAAATTATGTTGGCATTTGTGGAGTTGCGTTAGCATGGTTTAGGTCCTATTTAGCAGACTGTTACCACTTTGTCTATGTAAATGAGGAATTGTCAAACCAAACAAAAGTAAAATATGGAGTGCCACAGGGATCAGTTTTCGGGCCTCTCTTTTTCTCCTTGTATGTGCTTCCCCTAGGAGATATTATTAGGAATCATGGAATAAGTTGCCACTGCTATGCCAACAATACACAACTTTTATATTTCTTCAAAACCTGACGAGATTACACAATTCTCCAAATTAGCAGAGAGTATCAATGAAAAGTTTGGATGCCCAGAAATTTCCTTCTGCTCAATTCTGACAAAACAGAGGTACTAAATATCAGACCAAAAAACTCTAAAAATAAGCAACTAAAATATAATTTGACTTTCGACGGATGTACCATTACATCATCTTCAACAGCGAACAACTTAGGTGTTATATTTGATACCAATCTGTCCTTTCATAATCAAATTACCAGTGTTTGTAGAACAGCATTCTTCCACCTAAGAAATAATGCAAAATTATGGCACATGCTCTCTGTTGCTGATGCCGAAAAACTAATTAATGCGTTCATGACCTCAAGACTAGATTTTTGTACTGCATTACTGGGCGGATGTCCAGCAAGATCAATAAAAAAAAAAAAAAAAAAAAAACTTCAATTGGGTCAAAATGCAGCAGCCAGAGTGTTAATGAGAACCAAGAAATATGATCATATTAGCCCAATTTTATCATCGTTACATTGGCTACCTGTTAAATTTCATATTCATTTTAAAATTGTGTTCACTACGTACAAAGCTTTGAATGGTCTAGCTCCGCAGAACTTAAGTGACCTTCTACCACGCTATATTCCTCAACCTCAGGACTCCTATCCTGAGGTCACCAGAACCGGCAGGATCCAGCTCCATTCCTGCTTGGTGTCAGACTCCACTGCTACGTGTTGCTGTGTGATGATGACTTAATGCAGCCGGTGCCAGCCAAACATCACTTCAGTCTATTATGATGGACATCAGAGGATGAACTGATGCCAACTCCAACCATAAGACATGGGATACTTCATATGCCATTGTCTGAACCTTGGACCTCACTGAACATCACCAAATTACCGGCCAGGTTGAACTGCGATGCACCTCACTGATCTCTGCCAGCATCCGTCTATCGATGGACTACACTCTTATAATAGAATACATAGACTATCAATTGCCAACAAAAGCCTTCATCAGCCAATTAACAAGGACAATTGCATCTATGTGAACTTCTGCAGTTAATCCAGGATGGACTTCAAAGACATTAGTCATTAATCTTATACATAGTTCATACAAAATCTATGTTTAAACACTAACCATTAACACTTACTTAGTTTAATAATTTTAAACCATGACTTGAACTATACATAAGTAATATTTACATTATATTAATGATGTTAGCCAGAGGGGAACTGGACCCCACAGTGAGTCTGGTTTCTCCCAAGGTTATTTGTCTCCATTAATCAACATCTTATGGAGTTTTGTGTTCCTTGCCACAGTCGCCTTCGGCTTGGTTACTGGGGTTATTAATACAATTATTATGTAATTACTTATATTTAAACACTATTAACAATCGTATTTTATCTAATTACACAATGATGATTCATCTGCATTATAGACATTACAGTTTCATCTTCTGTTAATGCCTGATCTTCTGTAAAGCTGCTTTGAAACTATGTGTGTTGTGAAAAGCGCTATACAAATAAAAATGACTTGACTTGACTTAATCCCAGACTGACTTGATGTTAAGTAGGGAGTCTGTGGGGGCCATGACATCTGTTGCAGGGCTCCTTGTTCTTCTATTCTAATCGTTTATATTTTCAAAAGTAATGTTTGGGAGTCTAAAATGTACATTTCCTTTAGACACACTAAAGCTGAAGATATACATAACTATCTTAAGATATTTTTTTGTGAAACATCTCAAGTGCCTAAGACTTTTGCACATTACTGTATATCTTTTAAACACAATAGACCACACTAAATGTGTAGCCCCTTTATCTCACCTGCATCATGCTATAGTGTTCAACCAAAGGTTCTTGTGTTGCTGATTGACCTCTGTAGCAGTCCTGCATTTCACTGATGGGTTTAGAGACAACTCTATCTGTTAGCCGGTCTCTGTGCTGCAGAGAAACACATGTAAAACTTGAACATCTAGGAGCAAACAAGAAGGCAGATCTATATATTAAAATAGGTAATTCTCCAAAGAAAAACAAAACTCCTACACACACACACATCTCACCCTGTGGGCCGACTCATTGAGTAAGTGTGTGGTCCAATGCGCAGTGGCTTTTGAGTGGATTTCATTGTACAATGGTCAATTTTAGTGGCTTTCTGTCATGTTCTGTGTGTGAGATGATAGAGAAGTGAACAGAGGCAGGAACTCTATTCTCATGGCAGAGGACTGGTGGAAGAGGGGCACTCTGGGGCGGTGACAAGAGTATAGTTGAAGGTATCTGAATATCACTTCCACTTATACTGTTGTGGCAGTAAAAAAAAACTAACAGATTATTTAAAGGCTTTCTTCACAAAAGCAAGTTAAGCCTTCTCTGTGCCTGCTCAAAAATTCTGTGTTAACACATAACGCCACACAAAAGTCAGATTAAAATGAGCCTGCTCTGACCCACCTCAGCCCCTAGTATCAAAGGCATCTCTGATGCTGCTTCAGTTCTGTGTAAATTAAATGCAGCATCAGAGCAGCCTTAAACTTTGTAATTGTCATAAAAGAGCATACATTTCATAATTTTGTTTCAAATTTAAAATTATAATTTCTCTGCTTAGTAGGTCCTTAAAATTATTTTTGATGGTGATCAGATCTTTGAAGCTCCAAAAATCACAGACAGTCAGCATAAACATCATCCATATGACAGTGGTTAAATTAATGTCTTCTAAAGTGACACGATCAATTTTGGTGTGAAAAATATAAATATTTAAGTCCTTTTTTAACTATAAATCATTGCTTCTTGTCAGCAGCAATATGTGCATTTATGTCACGAGAGGGCTGAGTTCACACGGTCTCTTGTGTGATGTATTCATGATGGCATTTTACGGATATAATCTCACGTTTTTCTCTCAGTGGAAACATCCAGGATAAGCACAAAAACACCATTGTGAAAAACATATAGATACAAATACAGATCGAAGCCAAAACCAATGAAGCTTCAGTACAGGGTTTCTCTCACTCAATTGTAAACAGTGCTGCTCTTCTGGGTGTGTCGCATGTGTGCCACTTCTCGCGTGAACATGCCAACATGATTACGCCATATGCTGCTGACCGAAAGCAGACTTTGAAATAGCCCTCTTATGTTTACATGAATTGCTTCAATATTCTTTACAATAATGTCAAGACACTGATGTAAATCTGTAAAAGGATTTGATATCTTAAATACCGTTGCCATGGCAACCCATTAATTGTTATTATTCCTTCCTATACTTGGGTGTTTTTGAGGCACTTGGCATACTTAAAATTTAATGAAATTAGTTGTTAGCCATTTAAGTCTGGGCAAAAGTTCACACATGGGTGTGTAGGAGGGCTCTGTATTGCAGAATTTAAAATGGGTGTAAGACAGCCTCTGTAGCACCACTTTCACCTACAGTCACCAAAATGGGTACATATATAGTTTTCACCAAACTGGACAATTTTCCTAATTATAGTCATTAGCTGCGTCCAACAGAAATTCAGCCATTTTGGATTTTCCCAAAATCGCAAGCTCTGAACTTTGAAATACTCCTCCTAGGGGATTCATGTGACTGGCACAAAATTTGTGTAACATCATGCCAAGACATTGTCGATGCTAAATTGCAAACAGATTTTTTTAATTTTTAACGGTGTCGCCATGGCGACGCAATACATTTATGGCTAAAATGTGAAACAGGAAGTTCCTTATATCTTCTGTGTGCACTGTATGATTTTGATGAAAATTTAACTCTATGTTTTGTATTGGGGGGTGATCCCATTTATGTGGCTATTATGGGTCACGTTAATAGCGCCACCAACTGGCAGCAGGAAGTATGGGACTTTTAACAGACTTTGGAGTCTGTAGTCAGATTATCCCACACAAATTGATGTGTGTAGTTTTAATATAGGGAGTCTGTAGTCAGATTATCCAACACTGTTTTAATATGGAATCTGTAAGCCAGATCTCCCATGTTTTACCTTTGCATGTAGTTGTTCCATTGTCAGATGTCTCTTGATTCTTATCTTATTTTTAGTAATGCTTGTTTATTCTGATTACAATGCATCCAGAAAGTAGTCACAACGCTTCACTTTTTCCACATTTTGTTATATTACAGCCTTATTCCAAAATTGATTTAAATTCATTATTTTCCTCAAAATTCTACAAACAATACCCCATAATGACAACGTGAAAGAAGCTTGTATGAAATCTTTTCAAATTTATTTTTTTAAAAAAGGTAAAAAAATACTAAATAAATCACATGTACATAAGTATTCACAGCCTTTGCTCAATACTTTTTTGAAGCACCTTTGGCACCAATTACAGCCTCAAGTCTTTTTTTGTATGATGCTGCAAGCTTGGCACACCTATTTTGGGCAGTTTCTCCCATTCTTTGCAGGACCTCTCAAGCTCCATCAGGTTGGATGGGGAGCGTCAGTCCACAGCCATTTTAAGATCTCTCCAGAGATGTTCAATCGGGTTCAATTCTGGGCTCTGGCTGGGCCACACAAGGACACTCACAGAGTTGTCCCACAGCCACTCATTTGTTATATTGGCTGTGTGCTTAGGGTCATTGTCCTGTTGTTAGATGAACCTTCACCCCAGTCTGAGGTCCAGAGTGCTCTGGAGCAGGTTTTCATCAAGGATGTCTCTGTACATTGCTGCATTCATCTTTCCCACTATCCTGACTAGTCTCACAGTTCCTGCTGCTGAAAAACATCCCCACAGCATGATGCTGTCACCACCATGCTTCACTCTAGGGATGGTATTGGCCAGGTGATAAGAGGTGAAAAGATAATTCAGGCTAAAGAGTTCAATCTTTGTTTCATCAGACCAGAGAATTTTGTTTCTCATGGTCTGAGAGCCCTTCAGGTGCCTTTTGGCAAACTCCAGGTGTGCTGTCGTGTGTCTTTTACTGAGGAGTGGCTTCCGTCTGGCCACTCTACCATACAGGCCTGATTGGTGGAGTGTTGCAGAGATGGTTTTTCTCCTCTCTCCACAGAGAAATGCTGGAGCTCTGTCAGAGTGACCATCGGTTCTTGGTCACCTCCCTGACAAAGGCCCTTCTCTCCCGATCGCTCAGTTTGGCCAGGCAGTCAGCTCTAAGAATTACTACATTTATTTTAAATCATAATTTTTAATTCTTCCTATCAGCCATTGTAGCCACGCACATTCAAAATTTGTAATGAAATACAAATCTATTTAAAGATAGTTAATGCATGTTTTCCCCACATTACAGTGATTAAAAAAAACAATATTTACCTACATACACTACTGGTCAAAAGTTTTGAAACTTTTGACTGAAATGTTTCTCATGATCTTAAAAATCTTTTGATCTGAAGGTGTATGCTTAAAAGCTTGAAATAATTTTTGTAGACAAAAATATATCATTAATTAATTTCATTATAAAACTAACATTTAATAATAAAAAAAAAAAAGTTTTTGAAATTGATGACTTGGACCGAACAATAAAGAAAAGCAGCCAATAAGTGCCCAATATAGATGGGAACTCCTTCAATGCTGTTTAAAAAGCATCCCAGTGTGAAAACTCAAGAAACTGGTTGAGAAAATGTCAAGAGTACATGTCTGCAAATTCTTTGAAGATCCTAAAATATAAAATCGTTTTGATTTTATTTTGAATTTTGTTACAACATAATTCCATCTCCATGTATGTTATTCCATAGTTGATACTTTACCATTATTCTAAAATGTGGAGAAAAAAAAATATATTAGTCAAGGACGTTCGTAAATCGCGTTTACGTAGAAAAACAGAGGGGGGGGGGGGGGGGTGTGTGTGTGTGTCACCCCTCGAGGTTGCGCATGTGTCTAGTGTTTGTTTGGCCTGCCTTACCTCTCTGGTTATATATCTGCCTGCACTCATTCGCAAAACTGCAAATTCATGAACACGAACAATTAGAAGACATATTATTACATTATTACCTTTTTGCGTTATTGTTAGACATTGCGGCCTCCATTCATAGGAATGATTGATTATCCGCTGCTACGGAAACGAGAACGCGCCTCCGTTCAAAATGAAACAGTCTGAACAACGTCACCCACAAAATACAACGGGGTCAAATAAAACAGTCCTAGTTCATATGGGAGCTTAAAATCTTTAAAATAAACCACTTAAACATTTAAAAGTCTTAAACACATTTTAAAATAAAAATTTTTTTCGACGAAATACAGTTCTTATTTCTTAAGAGTAATTATTACTACTGTAAAACTTAAATAAATCAATATAGGATCTCTTTCAGGCAGTGTATGAAGCTTTCAGACGTTTCTTTATCTTTGTATGTGAATGTGACCACTAATATTAAGTAATTTTTCATAATTGTATTGTACTATCAACTATGGTATTCTGGCTACCATAGCACATTTTAAAATTTCCTATAATCAATAGTGGTCAAAAAACTTAAGACTATTAAATTACTTTATTGGCTTTAATGTATGAATACATGTATAAATAGATAAATAAACTTACAAATAAAAGCATTGAAAACAGGCACTATGACAGCACAAAGCCATTCACACACTTTCATGACAGTATTATTCATACAAACTATTTGGGCATGGCCTGTTTACAGAGCAATCTTTTCAGGACATGAGGTGGTGTTTTTTTGCAATAACAGTGTTTTGTACACCAAGATGTAGTTCTCACAGAGCAGAACACATGATACAAGAACTCTTATATAATGGGATGCATGGCTTTAACTCTTTGTCACATGCATTTTTTTTAATACTGACTCAATAGGTGAATAATGGGCTAAGTAGGTACGATCATGCCATTCAGTTCATTAGTAACCACCTATTGTAAAAGACAGTCCTACATGTATACATACATACATACATACATACATGTACTAATTGCACTATCCAGCACATTTTAAAGCTCTCTTTGGTGCTAACAAACACAAAACTCCCCAGTATATCATGGTGCAAGTTCCACATAAGAATAAAATAGAAAATTAGTTTCAGACAGAACAGGTGCTCTATTCAGTCTCTTCTAGAACATGGCAAGGGAAAATAGTATATTTGAGGTCATTTTTTAGATCGTTCCACTAACATATAAATAATATATCTAAGGGTAGTCTACACTGATCTTCTATGGGTCTTCTGTCATCCATTGGGTGCAGAAAGGGTGGGAGAACGGATCAGCAGGCCAGTCTAAAGTTAAGATTAGTTAACCCCTGGACTCCAAAGACCTGTGTAGATGAAAAGAAGTTGAAGGGGGAAATGTCAAAATACAAGTAGGCTACCAGTACATTAAATCAAATAGCCCATATTTCATTTTTAAATGAATGTATCATGGCTGTCCCGTTATTCATTTTGTCAGTTTACAACTGTTAAAAAAATAAAAAAATAAAATCACCCCCCAAACAATTATTGCAAAAGTAATAACTCTAAATTAATGTTGTGACACTGTACCTTCAAGAAACAAAAATGTCTTATGATTACTTGAGAATGAGCGAGAGAATAATTGTGAAAGAAGATGAGAAAAAGAATAGAACAAAAGAAAAGAAGCAGCAGGAAGGAGAAGAAAGAGACCAAGTCATCCTCACGAGTAGCTAGTATGTTGCTGGTGTCTCCTGGCACTTCTCATCTTCTCAAACCTGGCTTCCATCTCTTCAAGGACTTTAGGCGTGTAACGCACGACCAGCTTCACTGAACCCTGTGCTGCCTTTAGCAGCTCTACAGCTTTCTCATGGTGTTCTCCCTCTACACTCTACACAAAATGAAGAAATAAAGAAAACATTTAAAGGTAAGGACTTACAAACGTGTTATAAAGTGGCAAACATTTTGTGCTTTGTGCTGATTTTTTCATAGAACTTACAGCTCTTAAAATCACCACAACCAATGGTCACCTTTTAAGACAATAAGTGCTTTTTCACCATCGGGCCGAAAGGTTCAATGCATGCGAGTAAAAGTTCTAGGAGCATTTCCATTTGAGCATGGATAGGTATGATTACAAACTGTTCCTTGCTAGGATATCTCACCATAGTTAGCTATCCACACTCAGGGCAGAGAACCATTCTGATGGAACACCAGTAGTGACGTGGCATCTCACAACAACAGCAGAAAAAGAAATTGGTTTCACCATGAGAACTGTTCGACCTGATGGTGGACAAGCAGCGAATTCTCAAAACTGCCCCAACATACCACTCCATTAACAGAGAGGAGTTGATCTCCTCTCTTCAGCCCCCCCTGACTGTCAGCAACACCCCCTGGGATGACCCTGGAGATGTAGATGGGAGAGTTTTGTTCTTTTCCCCCCATGATGTTGAAACCAAGCCCCTCATCTGTCTTAGGGAGTTCCACCACTCTTGGGTGTGCATGGCCTTCACTGGCTGCAAATGCTGCTACTGTTGCCTGGAAAAAAGAGGTGAAAGAAAACCGGTGTTAAAAAGAAAAAGAGAACATGTGTGCTTGCTGCCCTGCATGCATATCATTCTTGTTTAGCATAGTGGCAGGTTGCGGAAAAAGGTTACCTTGGCAGTGGCTTGTGCTCGCACATCTGGCCCACCAACAATGTCCAATGTGTCATAAAGCTGCTCATACACCTAATAAAAAGGAAAGCAAAGAGAAAATATTTGCAGTGTACAGTGAGTTTGTAACACTTTATAATTAATTGCATTAATAGCATTAACAAACATTACATTATATAATATGCTTAACAGAATATGAATGCACATTCAAATATCAGAAATACCATTTCACTTTGATGTATATATTGAAATATACACAAACTATGGGTTTAAGCATTCAATTATGTTTGTTAATAATATTTGCAACAGAATGCCTTGATTGACCAGTCTGCCGTGAGCCAGAGAGCCATGCAATAATCAAAGATATTGTGATGTGTTTGTTACCAGTATAAGAGTGTAATTTCATCATATCTGTTTGATTCCTGTGCATAATTAATATCTCAGCATTGGTGAACAGACCCGATTCCTGCCATTGGATCTTCTCAATATCAAGTTAAGGAGTGAGACATGTGGGCTAAAGTGAGATGCTGACTCAAAGAGACAGGGAAGTGAGTCATTTAGAGGAAGGAACAGTGCAGCATAGCACAGCTCTGTCTTTAAGAAAAGACAACATGTGTGAAGGACCTGCGTGAAGTTGGCCCCCCACCCAACGCAAAACGTCGGCAATATAGTCTCAATCGTTTGTGCTGGTTTGTGCTGTAAAAATTTTTGTTTGTGCTGCTTCGGTTTTTTTAGATATTAAAATAATATTTATAGGTCATTCTGAGGTCAGTCAGCGCCCCACATGCTCCAAATTCACCCAAAACAGTCTTGTTTGTTTGTGCTTCAATTGTGCTGGTTTGTGCCAGTAAAAGTTTTGTTTGTGCTGCTTCGGTTTTTAAAGTATTAGACATTGAATTACAAGCAATGACGTCACCAGCCACCCCCACATGCTCCAAATTCACCCAAAATAGGCTCAATCGTTTGTGCTAGTAAACGTTTCGAATGTCTTTTTTTTTTTTTTTTTTTTTAGCAATACAGTTGAAGAAAGAAGGTAAGATCCAAATCACATAAATAGTCGCATTCACTTAACTGTTACCGATCCACTGTTCGTTTTCAACTTGTAACGGACACAGCGGATCACAGGATGTATGGAATGTAACACAAACTCCAAGGTAAGTGTTTTAACTTGTCACTGTACGTAGTTATGTGAATGAGAGTAGTAATAATATCATTGTCATACATATAAGCACCATAATCTGTTTGCTCAACTGTTAGCACAACTGTTTTCATATGATCATGTGACCCTGAAGACTGAAGTAATGATGCTAAAAATTCAGCTTTGATCACAGGAATAAATTACAGTTTACTATATATTCAGATAGAAAACAAATGTTTTACAATAGAATAATATTTCACACTAATGCTGTTTTACAGAATTTTTTATCAAATAAATGCAGCCTTGGTGAGAAGAAGAGACTTCTTTTAGAAACATTAAAAAAAATCTTAATGTTTTCAAACTTTTGACTAGTACTAATATTGTGTGTGTGTGTGTGTGTGTGTGTGTGTGTGTGTGTGTGTGTGTGTATAAACTCGTGACTCAATGAATTAAGAAGCCAAAATTATTTTACTTTTGAAATTGAATTACTGTGTAGAATCGAACATCCATTAACACAAATAACGTACCACACAGAATAATAGACTTGATAAGCCCGACTTCCAGAAAAGCAGATACTACTTCTCCAAACAGGAGTAGGAAAACAAGGGTGTGTGGCATATAACAAAAATACTTGTATTTGTGAAATTAAATTTAAACAATGCAATCAGTCTTTTGTGTATAATTCAGCATGTGGGCATATTTTGTGTTATTCTGACGCTCCTGTCACTCCACTTCTCATGTCGTCATACATCTCCCAGACACATGGAGACCTCCTGCAGTAGGCCACATAATGTCCAAGAGCATCCTGTGTTAAGCCTCTTTTGAAAGCAATGATTGTCCTTAAAGTAAATCTCTCTCCTTGGAGCATCAGATTGGAGGGAAATTCAGACAAAGGAAATTCTTTGGAGTGTCAGTCTCAATCTGCGGAAGTTATCCCAGACTGTAACTGTGATAAACTTTCCCTGCACAGAGCACTTTTCCTGAGTTATCTGTCTTGAATGCAGAGGGACACTGTGACAGACTTTGTATTGGCCTGAGGCAGGGGGACTCCAGAAGGGTAAGGCCTTCTTCCAATGCGGCCTGAAGATGAGCCATGCCAGAAGCCTGCAGTACAGCAACAGAAGTACAAACAAATGGAACTTCCTGGGTGACTTGTGTGCTGAGACCACAATACTGTGAGGAGCACTGTTTTTGAAGGAAACACATGCACTTTTTTTCAACAGGTCCACTTTCAGTCTTTTCCCCCCTCACAGATGGATCCGCATGGAGCCATTCAGGACAAGGAGAGAGGTATGAATTCCTCTTTCTGGGTGGAACCGCTAGGTCTCGAGTTTTCATATGTTGGATGGATGTTTGTGACATTGTCAGATTTCCCAGAACAGGAAGCATCCATTTCTGGTTTTACACTGCAAGTTGTGGTGGGTAGTGTATTGGCTCCTGTGATGATCACTGTTGCAACAGCTGCATCCTCTTCACCTTTTTGTTTTGCAGAACAAATTTGCATGTTGCAATGAATCCATCCAACCGAATAGGAAAGTTTTCATGCTTGGAAAAGGCCACGTTTGATGTTTTTGAACTTCAACATTGGCTGAACTTGCAGTGATGTTGGTGCTTCAAAAGTGAGGGAGTATTCTGACAGGGATCATTACCCCTGTCCACAGTGGTATGTAACTAGCAAGCCAGATTATATTACCACTACCACTGTGCACTGCACTGTATTTTAAGATCTGCAGTGACATAATGGGGATCATTACCCCTGTCCACAGTGGTATGTAACTAGCAAGCCAGATTATATTACCACTACCACTGTGCACTGCACTGTATTTTAAGATCTGCAGTGACATAATGGGATCCTTGTCGCCTAATTCTAAATAATTTCTCCTTTGCTTTGTGCAGGGTGGCCAAATTAGGCAAATGACTTGGCTCAGGATCTCCAAAATCCAATACATGGGGTTCCATTCTACCCTCACACAGCACTTTGGCTATCTGCACACGCAAGTTACCAGACGTTGCATGCTTGGAACAGCCAGTGTGCAGGGAGTCATCAGTGTTTTTAATTAAACACTTGAGCACCGTTGGGCTGTTCATATCAGGCGCTCTTGTCAAATTTTCTGTGAATGTGGCCATGACACTCCTTACAGTTGCCTCTGATTTCTATGTATTTCTCTGTGGCTGATGGATAGACCTTGGCTATTTTAAAGGCAAATGTGCAGGGGCATTTCATTTCTTGCCATATGTGATTATCACAAGTGTCCAGATGCCAGGCTTCAAAATTGTGTATTCCCTTTTTGGTGTTTTAGAGAAACTTCGAGATCAAAAGTCCAGCAATCTTTTGATCTGGGTGAAAGGGACCCTGGCTCAAAATCAGTGTCATCACTACTGCCATTTGTTTCATGATCACATTCATGAGTAAACCCTAAAGCAGTCCAGATGTTGTGTCTATTTAATTTAACAAAAGTGTATAGAGCCTTTGCAGTGATCTTGCTTTCTAGCGTCTTACTAAGCTCTGTCCAAATGCTCTGATTAGGAGTAGCTATGTTGCCATTTTGGACTTATGGCCTCTTTTGATGAACACAGGACTGTGAAAATGGAATCTCTGTCAACTGCTGGTTTCTTGGACATCTGGCATAACATAATTATTCACTTAAATAATCCTGACACAAATGTCATGTTCAGTATAAACTTGTTTTCATTACTGTACTGGTCTGAATATAAGGATAATATAGTAATAATATATAAGGATAATGTATCTTATATTAGGACCAATATGGTAATGTTGACCCCTAGATGCACAATGTATTCAAAAAAACTAACATGGGTCACATGTAAAACTGTAATTAGCATGTATTTGTATTAGCAATGAGTATTCTGTTCAATAAACATTGACAATTTTAGCTCTCTTGAATTGTGTACAATTATTCTTGAAGTTAACAAATACTATTGTAACTGGCAGTGTTAAAACATTGTACTTACATTGGCCAGAAATGTAATTTAGTAACGACTTTTTCCTCTACTAACTCTACACTAATTTCCACAAGAACATCTTGAACAGAAGTGTCACTTGACCCTAGTGGTGGCAGTGAAGTGTAGCAGATGATACTCCATGTAAATAAATAAAAAGTTAAATCAGGAAACACCAGTGGCACAAACCAGCACAAATGAAGCAGAAACGATTGAGCTTACTTTGGGTGAATTTAGAGCATGTGGGGGGGCTGGTGACATCCTCGCCTGTAATTCAATGTCTAATACTTTAAAAACCGAAGCAGCACAAACAAAACTTTTAACGGCACAAACGAAGCACAAACAAACAAGACCATTTGGGGTGAATTTGGAGCATGTGGGGGGCTGACTGACCTCAGAATGACCAATAAATATTATTTTAATATCTAAAAAAACCAAAGCAGTACAAACAACATTTTTACAGCACAAACGATTGAGACTATTTTGCCGACGTTTTGCGTTGGCTGGGGGGGCCAACATCACTCAGGTGTGGGAAGAGGACATAATTTCTGCATGCCAAACCAATTTATATACCTAGCTATTTTCCTTCAGTATTCTGTGAAATCAGCACAAGAAAAAAAGGCTGTTATCAAACTAATTGGAAATAGCTTAAAATAATAAATGCACCACAAATATTACAGAGTTGAATATAATTCATTTTGATACATTGCTTCATTTTTCCACATAGTTCCAAAATGAAGACAACAGAATCCAGCAAACAGTTAGCCTATTAATGTAAGAAAAAAAGGCATGGAGCCAAGCATGCTTGTGTGTGTGTGAAGGAACAAAGTAGCCTTTACCTCTCTGATGGCAGCACAGAATTTGCTCTGAAGTACTCTCTGCAGAGCTTGGAGTTTAGGAGGTGGTAGCTCACCACTCCTTTGCAGCCTGTCCAACAGTTCTATGACTCTGCAAACATCTGGAGGAAAGTAAAATATTAAATACATTGCAATAACAGCAGAGTGCAAATCATAAGAAAAAGGGAGGAGAGGAGTAAATAATGGTAAAATTTCAATAAGATTAACAAATAAAACGTGGAGCCATTGTGGGGGTCGAACGTGTGAACGGCGAGCTCTGTGCACTTTGCTAGTTTTTAATACTTTGTGTCTTAAACCGGTGAGATTTGATACACCCTGCTACATAACTGTTCAAGAAGTCATCAAACATGTCAAAGAATTCAAAATCCTCAGGCTTTGGAGTCATTAAAAGACACTTACATGCTCAAGCTGATACCTCTGACATGACCGCAGACCAGGGACTCAGTTTGGGAGAAATTCAATGGCAACTGTCCAGCATGTCTGTAATGCTGATGAAGGTCGTAGTAGACCTGCAGGATCTGGCTGTAATACGTTGATCGATTACAGCAATGGAGGCTAAATTAGTTACTAGAATCAGGGACGTTGAGAAACAGATGGATTATCTAGAGTCATCGGAGCGGGAATTAGCTGCTAATTCGCTAGCGACCAAAGTAGATTTAGAACGTGTTTGTAAAAAGTTGAAAGATCTTGAAAATAGTAATTGCCGAAACAACGTCTGAATTGTTGTAATTCCTGAGCATGAGGAAGGCCGAGATATGGTGAAACTCCTAGACGAACTCTTTCAAGTCTGCTCGACATAACAGGCCACAAGCTGAAAATCGAGTGAGCTCACATGGTCCAGGCTCGGAGATCTGGTTTGAATGTCCAGTCTCTGAACAACAAGCTCCGCAACTTGGGGCACAAATCTCCTACCAATGAGAGAAACAAGACTGCTTCATTATCTGCCTTACAGAAACTTGGATGTCTACTGAGGTCCCAGACTCAGCAATCAAGCCTGCGTGGTTCTCCATGCATCACGTGTACAGAACTAAAGGTCTCTCGGGGAAAAGCATTGGAGGGAGTGTATGTTTTTTGATCAATGATTCATGGTGTGATCGAATGAATGTACACAATCAATTCTTCTTACTCCCCTGATCTTGAATACCTCATGCTACTGTGTTGACCATTCTGGTTACCGAGTGAATTCACAGCAGTCATCATCATAGCCATGTACATTCCTCCACAAGATCCAGTGCTGGTCGGACCAATCAGATTCTACGCTACAGGTCAGTTTTGCTCACATGGACTGGGAGATGTTCAAGTCTGCCTCTGATGATGACATTGAGGTCTATGCTGATACCGTAACGTGTTTCATCAGGATGTGCATAGATGATGTAGTGCCAACCAAAACAATACGGATCTACTCTAACCTGTAACCATGGATTAATAGGCACTTAATGCGCTGACCTCCGGAAACACTGTGGAATATAAACATGCCAGTTTTACTCTCCGCAAAACAATCAAAGCAGCCAAACAACAATACAAAAACAACCTAGAAGCACAGTTCAACACCACCAACACGAGAAATGTGTGGCAAGGACTTAACATAATCACAGACTTCAAAGCTACTAATCACACTGCTGTGAACACCGGGCAAGCTAAACATATTTTACGCTCGTTTTGATGAAAACAACATCTCCTCCACAGAGAGATCTCCCATGCCTGACACACCAGAGGTTATTTAATTTTCTGTCTCTGTTGCGGATGTAACCCGAACCCTCAAACGGGTGAATATTCGCAAAACTGCAGGTCCAGGCGGCATTCCGGGCAGCGCTCTCAGAACATGCACGTATCAACTAGTTGGGTGTTTTAACAGGAATTTTCAATCTCTCCCTTTCTGTGGTTCCAACATGCTTTAAGACATCCACCATTGTGCCCATACCAAAACAGTCAAAGATAAATGCCTTGCCTAAATGACTTGCGTCCTGTTGCCTTAACTCCCATCATCAGCAAATGCTTTGTAAATCATATCAGAGACCACAACTTCTCTGTGCTGCCTGCCTCACTGGACCCACTACAGTCTGCTTACAGAAGCAACCTCTCCACTGATGATGTAATTGAAGTCACAATACACACTGCTCTTTCCCACTTGGAAAAAAGAAACACATATGTGAGAATGCTGTTTATAGACTACAGCTCATCATTCAACACCATAGTGCCCCACAAGCTTGATGTGAAAATAAAGGCTCTGGGCTTAAACAGCTCACTGTGCAGCTGGATCCTGGACTTCCTGTAAGGCAGATGCCAGGTGGTCAGAATGGGCAGTAACATCTCCTCACCACTGACCCTCAACACTGAAGCCCCACAGGGCTGTGTTCTCAGCCCACTCCTGTATTCCCTGTACACACATGACTGTGTGGCAATGCATAGCTCCAATGCCATCATTAAGTTTGCTTATGATATGACTGTGGTAGATCTGATCACTGACAATGATGAAACAGCCTACAGAGAGGAGGTGCACACACTGGTGCCAGGAGCACAACCTCTCCCTCAACATCAGTAAGACCAAGGAGCTTGTGTTGGACTTCAGGAGAAAAGAAAGAGAACACAGCCAGTAACTTCAAGTTCCTCTGTGCCCATATCACTGAGGAACTCACATGGTCCGTTCATACAAAGTATGGAGCAAGAAATATGCCAAAACAATTTTAATTTGAATTGTGTAAATTTGAATTATAGACTTTTGAATTTGAATTATAAGTGTGATTTTAATTTAAATATTTAATTTAAATATGTTGTATTTTAAATAGGTTTTAATTTGAATTTTTTAAACTCCATGCCTGGACATTTCAAATTTAACCAAATTGAATTTTTTTTTTTTATGGCACAATTTTCTAAATATGTATTTTCAAACGGCAAATTTTTGGTTCTGAATTCTTACACTGTAAATATTCCATCTTAAAAAATACAGCTTCAAGTTTTCAAGATGAAGAAGGAATTCAGAACACCAAATTCAATATTCTAAAATTCAAACCGCAGAAATTCAGATCTACAGAAAGTGGGTCAGAGATCAAGCTTCCATGTTCCACAGGGAAAAGTAGAGGGTCTCAGATAAGTCGAACGGAGCATTTTGGCAAATTACAGGTCGAGGTGCAATAATTCTCTGGCGCAAGCATGATTCCAGGGTCAGTGCGGTTAAGGCTATGGGTTACTGACCGAAAGGTTGGGGATTCAATCCCCAGCACTGTCAAGATACCACTGTTGGGCCCTTGAACAAGGCCCTTGACCCTATCTGTTCCAGGGGGGCTGTTTCATGGCTGACCCCAGCTTAGTTGGGATATGTGAAAAAAATGCATTTCATTGGCTCTGTACCTGTACTCTGCACAATGACAAAGTTGAACCTTAATCTTAAAAGGTCGCCATTCTGACCATGAAGTGGTTCTTAAACATTTATGTTTTTATGGTTAGCACATTAGCACATTCTCAGCACGAGACATTTGTCTGAGAGATCTCTGGTATTTGTTTTAGTATAAAGTTTATTTAGTATGAAAGTGATTAATATGCGTAAGAGAAAGCATCACATATAACTCAATAATGAATGTAATTCTGCTTCATCATCAGATCCAAGTCGGATGTTATTTCAAACACTTGTTGTGTTGTAAGTGCGTTTTGAGCTCAAGACAGGCTTATTGTTAGGCATTTAATTTGGCTAATTTACACACCAAACTCCAACAAACGTTACAAACACAGTATGACTGTCATTCTCACACGTGCACATCCCTATTGATGTTTAGTCATTATGCCATTTATTTTTAGTTTGACTGTCAGAATCATTTTAAATGGAACATTTCACGTGTTCTTGTCATAAATCTTCAAAGCGGCAAAATAATTTTAAACAAGCAGCATAAAAAGGTTCGATTTTGGGTAATGTTGATTTATTGTTAATAATAACAATGTAAAAATGTATAAGCCTTTTTACCGTTTCATAATTGTATTCATCATTACAGTCATCATTATAAAGGCATTTCAACGCCATTAATCCGCGCACGTTATTGATGCTCGCACGAGCGATAGAGTAAAGCCACGCAAGGAAAAAGGAAGAACTGAACATTGCAATACAGAGGAATTTTCAGGATGTATTTAGAGACGTTGAGTGGGATGAAAAGTCCCAAAACAAACAAAATATGTGTGTTCTTTGTTGAAGCAATGGTTTTGAAATGTAAAAATCTCCTATTCCCCTACTTTATTTTTATTTTTGATTATTTTACTTATTTTTTGTAATTTAGGCTATTGTTTGGTATGTTGCGGAGAATATGATGTGTGAATTGAATTGTAATCTCAGTCTTTGTTTGTAAATCTTTCAGGTATGACTTCATTTCTGTTGATGTTCATACAAGAATAAAAAATAAATAATAATTAAAAAAAAACTGATTTCCTTTGCTGGTGGTATTGCAGCATCAGGACCCACACCAGCTTCTTCCCACAAGCAATCAGACTTTTGCACTCTTTATTGTCCACGATCAACATATATCAGCACTGCACTTTATTAATCTCACACTGGACTGTCATAATTATATTTCTCTTAACAACACACTGGCAACGGACTATCAAACAACAGCCTGAATGTCAATACAACACTATATAACCTTAATGCACATTTATTGATTTATTATAGTTTTATTGAAACTATCAATGTTTAGAAAATGCTTAAAGTAGGCCTAAACCATTTCTTTTTAATTATGAATTACCTCAAAATATAAAGACACCAGGATTGAGATAACCAACAATGTTGCCATCATTTAGAATCTGACTAAAAAAGACCAATCCCAGAACAAAACGGATTGGTCAATCGGATTGAGGTCAGGGCTTTGTGATGGCCACTCAAATACCTTGACTTTGTTGTCCTTAATCCATTTTGCCACAACTTTGGAGGTATGCTTGGGGTATTTGTTCATTTGGAAGACCCATTTGCAACCGAGCTTTAACTTCCTGTCTGATGTCTCGAGATATTGCTTCAATATATCCACATAATTGACCTTCCTCATGATGCCATCCATTTTGTGAAGTGCAAAACATAATTTAAATGTTGCCTCGAGCATATTGCTGAACCCAAAATGATGTATTAAGTCACCATTCTGCTGGTCAGAGCGGATTGTGACCGTGTGTTCACACCAGAGGTGGCGAGAGTGTCAAAATTCGCTCTGGCTGCCCTGCCAACAACGCTTATGGAAGATTCGTGGACGCTATTACGTATTTGAAATAGGCGGCAACGTTTGTTCAGAATGCTTGGTTTTGTGAACTATATTTAAAGGGGCCACAAAACATCCAGACCGGTATCTTTTTGCTGACCTATCACAAGTAGTGTATATCTTTAAAATGATAAAATAAAAAATCAATATGTATTGAAAATGTTAACAGATTAAATTATAAAATATAAATGTTCTGCATAATTAGTTATGATGTAGAAAACAGATTATATACAGATTAAATATTAAATATAGATCATATATTTTCCTATTATGAATGTTATTTATTTTATATATTTATATTATTATTGTTTTGTATATTATTACAAATTGTGCGACCAATTGACCAACAATTTCAGACACTTTTGTCCACGCGTCGTTTTTTTTATTTATATCCCTGTAAGCAAACAGGGTCAGATCAATTACTACTGGGAAACCTGCCACAGCAATAATCAGTTTCTCTTCAATTTGTCTTCTTAACTAATGTTTGGTGGGAACCAAAGTTTACACGGTTGTGTTCTCTAGACTTTGCTAGAGCGGAGCACTTCTATATTCCAATAGGTTGCCACCAAACCACGTCAAAGCACATTACCATAATGTTGGCTGCACTTGAACTTTCCTCTGACGCCCACACCGCCCAAGACTTGCCGCCGAGACACTGGCTGCCATAGAAAATGAATGACTTCTGGTCGATTTGATGCTCTCGCCTCCTCTGGTGTGAACGCACGGTGAGGGAGGTTATTACACTCAGTGACCTATATAAGAGTGGAGGGTAGAGATCTTTTGAAAATTTGGTTCAAAATTGTAGGATTCCCAGATCTCAGTTCTTTAGGTATTTATAGCTGCACCATCTGCTCTATAATATTTTTGGGAGTAGCATAAACCCCCCTAAAGCAGCAGATACTCTGGAAGTGGTGATTACTGTCTTTGGAAAAAGTAAGTATCTTTGTCCCCATGTGCACTTGCAATCTGTGGCTTTAATATGGCGGTTTTGGACAGTAGCTTCTTTCTTGCCAAGCAGCATTTTAGGTCATCTCAATAAAGGACTCATTTTACTGTGGATTTAGATCCTTGTCAATCTGTTTCCTCCAGCATCTTCACAATATCCTTTGCTGTTGTCCTGGGATTGGTTTTGCATTTTGATTTGCTGGATACAGCGAAAAGACACACGAGGGGAAACGCTGGCTCCGATTACTGCTGATTCGTTCAATACACTGTCAATCAATCAATGTGATAGTGCCTGTCTCTCATCTATACATATGTACATAGCCTATACAAATTTGATGATATCATATATTTTTACGCAGGATTACTTTTTATATGATGTGTTGTGATTTCAGGTTTGTATGGGTTTAATCAGAAAGCTTAAGGGTAAACCATGGAACTGAAATAGGAATATATTGGACAGTCTGCTTCGTTTCAGAAGTCCACCACACGCCACTGACGCACAGTGTATGGATGTAAAGAAGGCAAATGTGCTTTTGTTATAGCGCCATTTAAGAAAACAGAAAGAGGACAGGTCAAACGGAGGCGAGAAAGAGTAGTTATTATTTATGGTGCTTATGTTTAACTATTTGACATTCTACTTCAGATTTAAATGCTTTAAGTTACATTGCATAGAGACGTGAGTGCAAAATCAGTCTTCAACACAGGCATTTTATATATATATATAAATATATACATACATACTCTTATATTCACTTTATAAAACAGTAGTTTGACGGCTTTCTGCTGTCAAAACTAATTAGATTAAGTTGAATAAATTAGGCAGTTCACTTCATATTTTAATTAAATTCAAGTATAGCAATTAAGCACGAACACTCCATACAGACCAGTCCGTTCATTTAAAGGCACTAGTGCCCTGGTTAGTTGTCACTAATCCACTTGCTTGACAGGCTCAAGAACCAGTTTATCCGCTCATTTCAATATTAACAGCCATATTCCACTATATTTTCAAAACGCTGCACACCTTTGTTGGGATGTACTGAACACACCTCTTTCCAAACAGAGTGGTTCTGTCATCGACGACATGTCCACCTCTTTCCCTGTATGGTAATACGATGACATCATTAGGGTCGTCTGCTGCACTGCACCGTTATGATCGTTGTCTTTTTAAAAGTAAAATAAATCCGATCGCAGCTTCACAGTAAACGCGCTGATGCTCCTGCTGCTTCACTAGTGAGATCGGGCACAGACTTGTTGAATGACGCAATCCTCTACGTCAGAGGCGTGGGTTTAACTAATTCATTTGACTCACACGACTTTATTTTCTCCTACAAGCCTCGAATCAACCCAGTGGATGATCTGGAAAGCTCTATCACGCAAGACGTTAGAAATAAGCATTCAAACTTGCATTTGGTAATAAAAAAAAAAGAATTTATTAAAGATTAAGCAGAACCAATAAGACCAGAGGAATGGGCTCAAAAGAAGAAAATACAAGAGCGACTCTTTGTGAACCCATGGCAAACATATCTATTTTAAAGTCAGACTTTGATCGTAAGCGTGGTTTGCAATAATAAAAAAATCACACTTTAAAGGGATAGTTCACCCAAAAATGAAAATTCTCTCATTTACTCGCTCTCGTGATATCAAAGATGTGTATGACGTTCTTCTTCAGAACAAAGACAAGAAAATGTCAGCTCTGTTGGTCGATACAATGCAAATGAATGGTGAACAAAACTCAGGTCTATAATGGACATAAAAGGCAATCCATAACACTCCAGAGGTTAAATCCTTATCATCTTATGCTTTAGGACAAGTATGGGTGAGAAATAGATCAATCTCCACATTGGACCAGTCCCAGCCAGTAGTTGGCTAAATGTGAGTCACTTCACACCAGAATGTGTAAGTGTAGATTTATTTATTTTTTAAAATAAAAAGTTTACTATTGATCGGTTTCTCACAAAGACCTATAAAATCCCTTCAGAAAATATGCATTTCACCACAGGAGCTTTATAAATTACTTGTGTTGCCTTTGTGCTTTTTGGACTTTCAAAATTCTGGTCACCATTCACTTGCATTGTGATAACCTACAGAGCTGAAATATTCTTCTAAATATATCCGTTTGTGGTGAAAAGAAGAAAGCTATACTCATCTGGGATGGCATAAGTGTGAGTAAATGATGAGAACTTTTCATTTTTTGGATGAACTGTTCCTATAATTCCCCCTTCAGTAAAATTAGTATCGCTGTTTAATTTGTATGGGATCCACAAAATATAACACAAATGTACATGACACATTTTTTTTGTAGTTCCAATAGGGACAAAATGATCAACAAAAGAAACATTGTTCAGATTGCGTTTAAACCAACCATCAAGAAATTACTATAGTAGTCAACAATTAAACAGCTTTGATATAATGTTACTAAACAACCCAAAATTATTTGACAATTACCTATCCTCTATTGAATATTCTACACTGTTGTAAAATACAGAGTGCCTCAGTCAAGAGATCTTTTCCCAGCAACAAAGTTACATGTAACAAAGTTTATTTTAGACAGGGAATTGAAATGAGTCATAAAGCTAGTTATTTAACGATTCATGAAAACCAAGTCACCAAAAAGTCAACTGGGTTAAAAATAAAAATGGTCACAGTTCAGCCAAGCAATCTTTTAACAAAAAGGACACTTCTTACCAGAGAGACACCAAGCTCCCTCAGTTATAGCTGTTTGTAGTACAGTAAAACACTCACACACCAATGTGGACATAGTGCAAGCAAGAGTGGAGGCATTAAATAAAGGGTGAGGGAGAGAACATTTGTGAATCAAATAAACATTACAACTGGATGACCTTGGATCATTTCACAATATGTGGAACTTTCAGTACTCATCCCCCTGGGCCTCCATCCTGTATCCATTCTCATTGGAGGCATAGCCCTCTCCTGACTGCATTGAATCCTGATCCATCATCATCATCCTCATGCCATCCTGTGAGCCTTCCTCTGATTGTGGTGGTACTGGCTCTTCACCCTCCTCACCTCCATTACCCACACCTTCCTGATCGCCCGAGGAGGATACATGTCTGTCTTCCCTTCGGTCTCCACGGTCCCGATCACCCCTGTCACGCTTATGCTCACGATCTCTATCCCTGTCTCGCCTTCTGTCACGATCCCTGTCCTTATCTCTGTGGCTGCGCTTCCTTTCCCGGTCTCTGTCCCTTTCTTTGTCTCTCTCCCTACCTCTCTCCTCTCCTTCTGGGCCTCCCTCCTCCCCACGTCCTGGTTCACCAGCCAAGGAGTCCTCCATACCCCTTTCTCCTCCTTCTGGCACCATACCATCAGCTAGCCCGCCCACACCCTCTTCACCTCCATCTGCACCCTTCCCTCTTTCCCGCTCTCTCTTTCTGTCCCTGCTTCTGCTTCTCCTCTTGCGGTCTCTCTCTCTATCTTTACTTCTTTCTCTGCTCCCTCCAGCAACACCTCGCTCCCTTTCCCTGTCTCGACGACGATTGCTGCCTGCACTCTCCTCCACTGGACCACCAATGCCCCTTTCTCGTTCACGAGACCTGGTACGTCTACGCCTTTCTCGGGAACGAGTGCGCCGACGCTCTCCACGCTCCTTGTCTCTGTCTCTTTCACGACTGCGCTCCCTGCGCTCACCACGATCCCGGTCACTGCAGGGCAACAGACAATAGTGGTTAAGTTGTGATTTGAAGCCTAAATGCAACTGCCTAATTTTTTTTTTTTTTTTTTTTTTAAAGTCCCAAACTTACCCTCCAATAGGTCGGTCATCATATCGGGAGGTGTCATCTCTGCCTGAGTGTTTGATGTTAACATCGGCCCCGCCTCTCCTTGTACCACCAAGACCTCCACCTGGACACCAAAATGAATATTAAAGAGTCAGAGATTTTTTTATTTTTTTTTGCATTAACCCAGCCATTTTATTCATTTATTATTTTAATCAGGAATGCAAACTAATGAGAGAAGGAAAAGGTTAGAAAATCATAGCAGGTCATCTTGTTTTTTATTGATTTGTATTTAAAGCTTTTTTGTTGCATTTAAAGCTTTGAAAGTGTTTAAGCTTAAAAGAAAACCTTTCAAGTGATTATGTAAAATTTTACCAAACAATTTGGGCACAAAAGGTGACGTTAGCTGGAAGGGGAGTAATTTGCATTCCCGGTTACTGCCATTATCAATTCGTTAACCTAGGGGGAAAAAAAATGTAAAATTTACCAAGTCTACGAGGGTGCCATCCTTTGACTGTTCGTCCTCTTTCAACATCTACAAGGACTCGACGTCCATCAATCTTTTTACCATCTGCATGCTTGTAGGCAGCTAGAGGACAGCAGATGATAGACAAGCAATAGAAAAGAAGAGATAGAGGGAAGGGAGTAGGGAGAAGACAGAGAAAGAAAAGGTGTACAATAAATAAAGGGGATACACACAACAGTATTTCATACCTTGAATTTGGACGGATTTCACTCAAAACATTTTAAGCTTTTGCAGGCACACGCTTACCTCAAAATGTAAAGACACCAGGATTGAGATAACCAACAATGTTGCCATCAGTTTAAAAACTACATTATTCCAACAATTTTCCACTTTCATTTTCCTTAATGGTTCTACTCTTGGATTGAGGTGCACTAAAAACAACTTTCAGAACACATTTCCTCTTTAAAATGTTAGCATACCTTGTCCAGACTGTAGATGCATGTGTCTGAAGCACAATATTTGTATGTAATTTCACCATTTACATTATAATAGGCACTACGTCAGTTTAAACATCAATTTAACTATTTAAAACAATTTAATTTAACTGGTCAAGGCTAAAATGACCTAGCACTTTGAGAATACTTAAATATTGAAGTTCTATCAGGCATTCAGAAAGGACATTTTTTTTTTTTCACAACAGCACTGTTGTGATGGAAATAAAAATGAAGGCAGGCACAACTAAGTGTGAAGTGGATCACAAAAAAGCAAGAATTAACAACACGGGGGAAAAAATAGTTACAACTCATACCACTTAGGTCACCATATTTTAAAGGTGAACCATATTGAGAAAACTGCCTTTAACCATTTTTATCCACAAACCTTTATAATAAAAAGCACAAAAAAGGCACTTAAGTGAATACAGATAAGTCAAGCGCCACTCTCGCCATTCTCCAAAGCAACAAATTTCATACAGATTTTCTAAAAGAAATAATTGAGGGCCATTCACACACACATATGCCATACACAAAAATAATCACTTTGGAGAGCTTTTGCATTATCTGTTGTTTTAAAAATGATCTATATACTTAAGTGTATGCTTGAAGTACAGTTTTTAGTAAAAGTTACACAATTTGCACGTGCACACACTTGACTATGACCAAATATCCTTAGGTCTTTCTCCTCCTGCTACTTAAAGAATCAGGATCTAAGCCCTTACATATTAATCATCATCTCAGTCTTACCATATTACCTGGAGATCCCACCTTACCATAACACCTGGCCAAGGATGGACTTCCTTGATGGAAAGCCCCACGGAAATGTAGCATGACGAGTCCAGCTGCCTCAAATCAAAATTATATACTCACAAAAATAAAATAGATATCAAAATTGGACAACCTTGAATCAAGTGATCAGGGATCCAACCCTTCAACAAGGGATATGATGAAATCCGCGAAGCTACTCTGGTCTGCACTGTCGATGAAGTAGTTCAGTTGAAGCCTACTATGAGGGCCTTACCATCGAACCCTCAAGTCAGGTCACACACCTGTCCTGACATCTCAACTTGAGGGCCTTACCAACAACCCTCAGACTACAATATGCAACTAGAGGGGCTTACCAACCACCCTCAGCATACCTATCCAACAAGAGGGCCTTACCATCCACCCTCATTTTTAATTCAACTTCTGTCTTTAAAAGAGGGCCTTACCACAACCCTCACCAACCTAACCATTAAGAGGGCCTTACCAATCACCCTCTAATCAAGAACAAAATCTTTCATTTCAGTTTCACAATATTCAGTCCCCTTTCACTTTTTTTTTTTGTTTGTTTTTTTTACAATGCAGCAGGGTCTTTCTAGAGACCCTTTAATAAAGATCTCAAACATTGCTTGATTAATAAAAACGGTGTCATGAAATTAAGCGGTTTAACCCAACCTTTAACATTCAAGTTAATAAAAACTTCTGTGTTTGTGTCCATTTGGTCCTTTACAAACCATAATAGCCCTTGACAGGATGCAAATAGCAAGTTTTGTAATGAGCTAAAATATGGAAATGTGGGACATGGAAAGGTTGCTCTCCACACAGCACCACAACCAGCTTATGTATCAGAAATATAGCTACATGGACATGTAGTATATAATTATTACAACTGCGGATCAAGTGCCTAACAGAGGAACTCAATCTGAAAATTACTGTTGAAGGTGTACAAGGTAAATCCTTGACAAGAATTTTTACTGATGGAAATGTGTTCTACGCAGTATTAAAATTCAATGCCCTTGGTTAACCTATTCTATTAAAGCCAATTAGCTACATTTTAGTACAATGGTTAAATGGATATAAATTTACTTCTAGCTAATAGATATGGAATAATCAACAGGTAACTTTTGGGATAACGAATGCTGACTGTAGATTATCCTACAGCTTCTTACCAAATAAATACATGAGATCATATATTATTTGAGGTAAATTTGTTATTATGAAAGAAGAAAAATACATTGGAGTTTTCAAAAATTCTACAAAATGTTTAAACTGCAAATTTTTTTATTGAGAGTTGAATTTATTTTATCTTGCTTGTGAAGATAACAGAGTCACACAAGCAGGAAAGATTACTTGCAATACCGGATGACCAGTGAAATTAATCGCCCAAACGTACGGTCTTAATTCAAAAATTATCAGGAAATGGCTCGATTGACCAATCAGAATTGAGTATACCAGAGAGCAGTGCATTAACTAATCGCTGAACAAAATTACATTGGCAGTGCAAAAGCAATCTTCTGCACCATGTTTTACATGTATTCTACAAAGCTTTATACAACTATTTAACCAAGTAAATTCCATTCCAATAATCAACTGATGATGCATGCAAGACCACGTTCAAATTTACTGAAGAAATTTTGTAATTGTGGGTGCTTTGTCTACAAATAAAAATCACTTGTCCATTGTGACATAACTCGCTTATTGTGTGCAACATGGGCTGCAATACTTCAAACAGGTTTATCAGAAGTTCTCTTTACAACCATTGATATGCTTCCATACTTGTTAAGAAACATGCACCTTGCACTCCAAGTTAAATCATCTTGCAGAGTACAACACCATTAGTACTATGGCTTTAATAGAAGAGATTAATTATGGGCTCACACTCACCAAAACTGGCCCTGCACATTTAAATGACAACCGGCAGCCCTATATTTTCCTCCAAAATGGGACAAATGAAAAGAGATTTGGTCCAAAGATTGCACACCTATCAACCTAGAATTAGATGAGGGTGTAAAGAAATCTTACCCATCATACAAACCCATCATACCAACCATATACTGAGCTGTGGTAGTAGGGTGTAGATGTATCAAAACCATCATGATCTGCAAGCCAGCTCTGGCCAAAAGCCATCAGAGATAGGCGGCTGCAGTAGCAATGAGAACAACATACAATTAATATATATCATTGACTCGCTCCTCAACACATCAGTCATGATAGCCCCTGTATATGACGGAGTTATAATAGCCTTTATATTAACTGCTGTTTGTGCACCAGACATAACCAGGTGTACAGTATATGGGTCACCTTTTGACTACAGTGGGCCTTAGCCTTTAGCTTACCATCACCGCTCCAGCCGGAAACACTCTTCTACAGTATGTCACACTGCCTAAACATTACAGAAATGCCAGAGTGGCAACATTCATCAGAATGTGTGTTGGGCTAAAGCACAGCCACAATCCACTCCTCCCCTCACCTTCTTTACACATGTGCTGCACCAAAACACTCATACCAGATGCAACACACACACGGGGGTAAGAAACAGGAATATACTATGAACATACAGACACATGATAGGGTTGACACGGGCTGTCACACAAGAACACACAAGCACAAATTGAGTTTTGGAACTTGACTTGTACAGAACGTTACATATTCTCATCTATAGTGTTTAGCATCAAGGTTTAATGGGTAAATTTTCAATTAGTGATCATCGAAGGAAAAACAAATAGATGGATAATGTCCATCAAAGTCACTTTCAGAAACCACTACAGCTTCAAACCAAACTAATAACTTGTATTGGAGGAAAAGACAGAATCCTCTTTGTTAGCTATACAGTAAAATATGGTACAGCCTTTTCTCCGATCCTTGCTTTTGGAGTGATTTGAGTACTTGTTAAAGAGGTCTAAAACAAGAATGAGACATATTGGTTACTCACAGTGCATGTCTCTCTCGTGTTCGTACTCGATAAATGCATAGCCTCTTGGTTTTCCAGTTTTCTTGTTGTACACAATGTAGATCTAATACATGCAGATAAGAACAAGTATGAGACTTTGTGACACAAGAACTGAATAGTGAGGAAAGAGTAATAATACATATTTAGTGGGGCTGTGAAATTAAAATTTAAACAAATCAGGATAATGATTATAAAAACATTTAAACAAATTAAAAAAAAAAACAAAAAAAAAAGCTGATTTTTTTTTTATCCATATTGCACCGCACTAATATTCAGCACAACTTACCCGCTTGATAGGACCATAAACTTCAAACTCACGACGCAGCTTGGATTCTGTGGTGTCATAATTCTGCATTCAAAATGGAAAGACTTGTGAGATTCTGGGTTTTTAGGATTGATCTCTAATATTGTAGCTCTTGACAGTGGCCTTGTAAATAGAACATTAATACATACAACTCGAGCCACAAACAAGGTCTTAAATGCATCTCCCTGAGCATTAGGATCGTTGTGTGGGTCCCCTGCAAAAGAAAAAAAGACTGGGTCAAAAAGATTCGACAACGGTCTTCCTGTTAAAATGTTAATGGGTCATAGCACGTACATTGCTTTAGCTCGGTTTCCACCATTACTTGCCTCCTTTCCATCTTCTCTCTTCTCTGGAATTCAAATTAGAGTTGTCCATGTTACCACATCAGTTTTCATTTTCCAGTAATACATAAATATTGTTTGCAATTTTATTTCACAAACCAAAGGACAAATAATAATAATACTGAGGGGGAAAAAAAAAAAAAGACCTTGGGTATAGCAAACACTTCACACTGATTCAATATTTTGGCCATTGAAGATCGTTGAAGGCCATTCAAAAAACTCATCAGCATGATAAAATAACAGCAATCCTTTCCACAGAAACTTAATTTAATAATGGCTCTCACCTTTCTTTCCATCCTCTCCTCCCGTGTCTCTGCTCTTGTCGGTGGTGGGGCATCTCTGGGGTCCTGGATCAACAGTGAGTTCCAACAAAAACAACATTAACAACCCAAGATAAGACAAAAGAAAGTTAATTATTCACGATTATAATTCTCTTCCAAATTTTTATGGAACTTGCATAATGGAACAACCACCTGACCCTAATACACGAGCTGCAACATGTACAGGTGGTCTCAAATGAAACATATCAAAAATCTTTAAAGCACCTCAAAATGCCGAATGAAAGGGGCAATTCCGCAGTACGGTTGATTGTGGTGTTTCTCATGGGGAAGCTTCTCAAGTTGGGGCAGGAACGGTATCGGATCCCGCGGTGCAAACAATGCCAACAGGTTTGGGGGAAGAAACTGAGTCATTGTTCACCTATAAGTGGAAAAAACGCATTAATTCAAAAACCAGACCAACAAATAACAGATCTAGACATTTGCGATGGCTAAATGATTAATAAGTTTTCAATATCAAGAAAATAACGAGGTCAAAAAAAAAGTGTGCAAACCGATTCCTTAAAATAGACCTTAAAATCGTGGTACAAGTAAAAAAAAAAACGAGTTTTTGGAAAGTTCGTCTAGCAATGCTAGCTAACACGCCTAGCTGTGTGCAAACAAACGGGATCACTCGATATTAGCAAAGCATTAGACAATATGATCTCTTAATATTACATAATCTTGTTTGGAAAACTATTTGAAACATAAAACACAAATAAAATAAGCTCCATCACATGCGTATAAGACAAATCTCAATAACTGTTAGGATCAGCAGAAGAACATTTAATCAGAGATAGCCAACAGTTCACTGCGCGGCATCATGTCCCAAATTACCTCAGCTTCGCATTCAGTTTAACTCAAAACCCTCTATATGTGTCTGTAGAAATCTTCGTACATGAATTTCGTATGTCCTCGATATAGTTTGTGTGTATTTTGGTCCACACAATACCCGACGTGTCTTCTCCTCGCACAGAACGAGTCGTTTCTTTCCTAAAATGGCGCGAGGCCCGTAAACCACAGTAGCATTTTACGACGCTTTTACGCGACTAGTGGCACTTCACATAAGGGGTGTGGTTAATTAATACAAAATAAAGGCTCTCACCCACTGATCTATATAGATCTATATAGATCAGTGTTCTCACCATATTGCAGTGTCTCCGATATGAGGGCATAATATAAAATTAATGATTATGTAATGATCAATGTAATATTGTATCTATTTTATATAATAGATTAAACATAGATAAATTATGGTCACACTCAAAAACCCTGCTATTGTTTCAGGTATGTGGGAAAGACATGGGGATGCATTCCATTTGGATCTGATTTAATCTGCATCAAGCCTGGGATATTAAAGAGTTAGTTCACCCAAAAATTAAAATTCTCATGCCATCCCTAATATATAACAAATACTTTTTAGAAGAAAATGTCAGCTCTATAGGTCCATACAATGCAAGTGGAAGAATTTTAAAGCACAGACAATCACAGTAAAAGTAATCCATATGACTCCAGTGGTTAAATCCAGTTGTCTTCTAAAGTGATATGTTCACTTTGAATGAGAAACAGATCAATATTTTAGAAAGTCTTTTTTACTCAGAAGGCTACAAAGGACAGTTTGGACTGCTGAACAGATTATTGGTTGCCAGCATGCCCTCCCTTCAAGATTTGTACACATCCAGAGTGAGGAAAAGGGCTGGGGAAAATCACTCTGGACCCCACTCACCCAGCCCACTACCTTTTTGAACTGTTGCGTTCTAGCCAGGCCTACAGAGCAATGAGCACCAGAACTGTCAGGCACATGAACCATTTTTTCACTCAGGCTTTCCATCTCATGAACAGTTAAAACAGCCCCATTGAGCAATAATTATGTGCAATATACAGCTTAGTCTATTCATATTTATCCAACATATCCTACCTCTTCTGCCATTACATTCCCTATGTATATAGCAGATTTGTACTTGTACATATATATATATATATATATATATATATATATATATATATATCATGACTGATATATGTATGTCTCCGAGTCTCTGTCCATGCCCACGAACACAGAGGTCATTCCCAAGACTCTGCCAATGTTTACAACCACGGAGGTCGTTCCCAAGTTTCTGCCAGTGTTCACGACCACGGAGGTCGCTCCAAAGTCTCTGCCGTGCTCACGAACATGGAGGTTGTTTTCCAGTCATCCAGGATTCTTATCTCTCTTATGGCTTCACCCCTCGGGCCTCCTACGGCTCCACCTTCCATGGCTTCGCCCCTCGAGCCTCTCCCGGCTCCACCCACAGAGTCTTCCACGGCTCCTCCTCCAGCAGCTCCTCCCGCTCCCCCAGAGTCTCCTCCTCCAGCGGCTCCACCCGCTCCCACAGAGACTCCTCTAGCGGCTCCTTCCTCTCCCCCAGAGACTCCTCCTCCAGCAGCTCCTCCTGCTCCCCCAAAGACTCTTCCTCCAGCGGTTCCACCCACTCCTCTAGAGACTCCTCCACTAGCGGTTCCATCCACCTTCCCAGAGACTCCTCTTTCAGCAGCTCTGCCGCCTGACCCAGTCCCTGCCCTGTGGCTGCCTCCCAGGCCTCCTAGCCCAGTCCCTGCCCTGTGGCTGCCTCAGAGACCTCCTGATCCTGTCTCGGCCCTGTGGCTGCCTACCAGGTCTCCTGACACAGTCGCTACCCTGAGCTGGTGTCCTTGGTCTCCTGGCCGTCTGCCTGATCTGCTCTGGTCTCCTTGGTCCCTTGGTTGTCTGCCTGATTTGCCCTGGTTTCCTTGGTCCCCTGGTCATCCGCCTGATCTGCCCTGGTAACGGACATGTCCGTGAACGATCTCTCTCTCCCGCATCGCCATCCGCGAGTGGCCTTTATCCCTCATAACGGCTTAATTAGCCTAATACGGGACCGGGCGTGCGTAATCACGCCCCGGTCCCGCCCTCCACCGTGCCACAATAGCCTAATAGCGGTTTTGCTTCTTTTCATATCAAACGGCATTATCATGTCGAATTAATGTTTGTTTAAATTAAATGTAAATCACCTAATTAAATGTATACTTACATTTTGTATACTGAGCAGCTTGTTATTTCCTGACACGTGTATAACAAAGTATATTACATCTCATTCGGCGCTTGAAAATATGTTTGTTTGTTTTACAGTGGGAATAAAACTAGCACTCTGTCCCTTTACGAGCGCACGTGCCTTTTAAACAGTCTATGCTGCACAGAGAGTGATGATGATGAGACACATGCACAGAGAGACATGGAGTTTCAGTCTTATAGAAAGAAACTGTTGATTTCTTGTGTTCCAATGTGTGGATTACTACTTTTCACCAACACGTAAAAACAAAAAATATGGGGATTTCGCACACTATGAACATGGAATGTGCGGGGACAGGCCTACTTAAAATGTTGTGCAAGACGTGCAAAAGTGTTTTTTTTCTGCTATTTTCTACAAAATGTTAATAGCTGCTGCTAAGACACTTGGAAAAGAGCGAGGTCAGTGCTAGGAGAGTGCGCTCGGTGTCTGCACGATCTTGTGTATGCACGCAACTGTGCCTTGGCATGTCCAATATATTATGCTCTCATGCACCTTTGCAAGCTAAATAGAATCGCACTTGCTTGTCGGTTACAATGCTTTGATTGCTCAGTGTAATTGTTATGCTCTCTCACTTGTTGTTTGCCTGCACTAATGTTATAAATGCAGCACTGGCCTGCTTGGGCAAGTGACAGTTCTGGCAACTGGCCCGAATCTGTCTCACACTGGCCCCGGGCCATCGGGCAGTCCTTATTGTTGTGCCCTGTATACAGTGCAAGGGAATGTAATGGCAGAAGATGCTGGATGTGTTGGATAAATATAAAAAGACTAGACTGTGAATTGCACATAATTATTGCTCAATGGGGCAGTTTTAACTGTTCATGAGATGGAAAGCCTGAGGGAAAAAACTGTTCATGTGCAATTCTGGTGCTCAGAGCACTGCGTTGGCCAGAATGCAACAATTCCAAAAAGTAGTAGGCAGGGTGAGTGGGGTCCAGAGTGATTTTTCCAGCCTTTTTCCACACTCTGGAAGTGTATAATTCTTGAAGGGAGGGCAGGAGGCAACCAATAATCCTCTCAGCAGGCCGAACTGTCCATTGTAGCCTTCTGATATCTGATTTTGTAGCCAAACCAGACAGTTATCAAAGTGCAGAGGACAGACTTAATGACTGCTGAGTAGAACTGTATCAGCAGCGCCTGTGGCAGGTTGAACTTCCTCAACTGGCTAAGGAAGTACAACCTCTGCTGGGCCTTTTTAACAATGGAATTGTGATGCAAAATCATGCTTGCCTATAGTGTCGCTGGTTTCATGTACAAGATATGCAGATATAGTTGCCACATACAGTTTGAGCATTGATGGAGTGAGTCTATTTGCATTTAATTGCTCTTGAAGAAATATGAGAATTTCACAAATGTGGCAGTTTACTGGGTCTTTGCCACATGAGAGACACCAATCAGTGAACACATTCTTGTGGACGGTGCTCTGGCCTGTAAAATGGTATTCATGACTTAATGCTTCAGTTCTGGTACATTTAGCATGCACCGTTCAGGGGCCACACAGGCAGGTTTAACAGCTTGGGCCTGACAATCTGCCTCAGCACGACAACTCACTGGTAAAAGTCAGGAGCTGTCCAAGGTGCTAAAGCAGCTATACGGTGGTGGGATACAGTGATGTGCATGCGCCTATTGCACCAAGAATGTCGTGGCACCTGGTGCTTGAGCTAGCACTGAAGAGGTCTCATGTGTAAGAGACCTAATGGAATGATGGATGCCGGCACAATAAACCCAATACTTTTTGAAACGGCTTCAGTGGAAGTGTTCTCAAAAGTTTGAACTGAGACAGACACTGTTGAATGGCCTGAATGCACATGCTCATGAGGTGCGCACGCCTGCTCGTGGAGTCGATGCGGACTCCCAAAAAGGAGATTTGTTGGCTGGGGCACATCCTGCCATTAGACCAGCATGAGAGCTCCATTTACCATCTGGGCTGTGCCCACACAGGGTCACCTCTCTAGAGATAGACTGCCCACACTGCTAGGGCATGAGTCTCAAGATGCTTCGCTCACGAATGACCCTCGTTCTGAGGGATGATTCAGCCTCACACGCCCTCCCACCCGCCTCTTCGGTGAGATCCGAGGATTCACACAAGGTAGAGTAGGATGAATTTGAGGTGCTCCTCATGGCAGCTCAGGGCCACAGTGCGATGGGATTACCAGTCTGACATATGTTAAGACTATAAGGAGACTGACTTCTGTATGTTTGGAGTTGAGCAGGGAAAAGTAAATAAAGAGAGGAGCTGTTTTCCACTTTTGTGATGAGTCACGTCAACACCTTTCTTCTGGTGGGTGATAATGTTCAGTATTTTCTTAAAGGGATAATTCACTAAAATTAAAAACCTGTCATCATTTACTCACTCACATCGTTTCAAACCTGTATACCTTTCTTTTGTGGAACACAAAATATGTTTCAGATGAGGCAGAATGTTAAGGACCGTACAATAAATGTAAATGGTGACCAAGGATGAAACTCTGCCTAAAATCTAAGAAAGTAATACGGGTTTGGTAAGGCATGTGTGAGTATGATTAATCTTCATACTGGGGTGAGCTTTTATGTCCTTTAAATGTTCATTAACAATTTTGAAGAGTGCTATTTACACTTTTTATAATGTACTAAAGTTGGAAATGTATATGGTCTCAGATTATGAATCTTTGCTATATTCATTATGTAAATAACATTAAAGTGATAGTTCTCCTAAAAATGTAATTTCTCTGTACAACCCTATTGGTCGTGTACATTTTATAAATTTGCTCATTACAAATTTAGTCTGAAAATATTATAAGGATAACATTTTTAGTGTAGATGAAATGTTGGAGTGTTATTGTGGTATAACCTACCAAACATTGTATTTCTCTTTTTTCTCTCTTAGACCTGATGGCTAATATTCAGAAACACCTGGCAGCTGCTGACCAGCCTCCCTCATATGAGGATCACTAGCACTGCACAGCCTCCCTTCTGCATTACACTTTTACCATAGTCGTTTATAATTTCCTTCCGATTTTTACATTTCCCAAACTTTGAAATAAACACGTGGGTTTCTCTTTCATAGAAATGCATTTATGACTCTTTTTGTCCCCTTCTACTCAGAAAGATCTTGACCTGCCAAGCCATAGACTGTACAATTTGTAGAGAAATTTTTAAAGCTCATGTAATTTCTGTACCACTGCTGAATGGGAGAAATATTGTTTTTAAACAGCTTTCCTGAAAAATCCCTCTGGCTGTCTTTGGTCAGCCAAATAGATTGTCCCACCCTAAACTCATGCCATATGTTGAGTCCATGTTGCTGTGGCTGAACGAGTCACTCAAACAAACAGCATTGTTTTGATTTGGTGAAATACTGCATGCAAACCACAATTGGGCTGGATCATGTGCATTTTAATTGGGAGGTTTTTCACTGGTTATTGCAGCATCTGCATCCAATTATATAGTCCATTCCTTCAAGCACAAGCGATTTAAACAAAAGGGTAAAATATATATAAAGAGCAAAAAAATAAAAATAAATCAAAAAACTTTTTACCCTCTCCAACATCCAGCAGCCCGTTCTGCAGTGACAGGTAGAAAAATACCAATACAAATCAGATCATGAATACAATTGTAGTTATAAAAATAACAATAATAATTGAAACATAAAACATGACCTATAGATAGTTTAACACAAATCTCATACATTTTCATTTCATAAAATGTATTGTTGGTACCACCGGTCAAACTGCAAATGCAGGAACTATGTTTAAACTTTGCGCGGAGTTAAGAAAGAACTTGGCGCAATTACCCCTTTCTCAGGAAAATAGAGAATTGCGCTTTGCATCACTTCATTAACATACAATACACCCACATATTGCACAAACACTCCCATCCACACCCACTTGCAAAAAATTGCACTAAAAATGTGAGATCTCATAAAAAAAATTAAAAAAAAGAGTGCTCATAAGCTTTAATGCAACAAGTAGATGTGGAATTAATTTATGTAAGCAGAAGCATTGGTCATTTTCCTTTACAAAGAAAACAAGAACTGACATTTGCACAATTGCAATATTTATTTCAATTACACATTGGTAAATTAGCTGATAATAAACACAGATGTCCGTTGAAGTACTTACTTCTGTATCACATGCCAAAAACAGAAATTAATCTGCTACAATACAACAGAACTCTTTTTTTAAATGGATGGTTGTAACAGATAGCAAGAAAAGAACCAATTTTTCTTCTAGCGCTTGTGGTACCAATTGATGCTGTGTATTTCGGTGTTATATCCGATGGAATTACTATTTATGAGAAGGGGAAGAAATTTCAATAGTAAACTTTAACTTGCAGGGAAGATGATGTTTTTCATCCCCACAATCTACCCATAGATTAGACAGTGTTATCTTTAGGTAATCTGAATAAACCCATTTCATTCTGGGTTGACTTCACAGCTCTTTAGGAATCACTTAACAAATCCACTTAGACAGATGATAATTCACCGATTTGATGTGCCCTTTAGCCCTGCTTTATATATATGAACAAAACTCTTGAAACTCCTGTGTTGCTGGCAGCTGTGCTATGATAGCAGACATTCATAGTGTGTTATTAGTTCTGTTAAAGCACATAGAACATGTTTCAGTAGCCTCAAGTGATCACCATTGTAGCATGGCAAGTCTGTAAGACTGACTTACTTAAAAGAGTAATCAAAAAGTAGGCATGAAGAGTGGGTGCCTCAGGCTTTCAGTTCATGCATCTTTCATTTAGTTTGAATGCTTTAGCAAGGCTATGGCGACTGCTGGCTTTTCATTTCTTTGAAAGAAACTGCTTCTCCTTGTAGTGACACACACAAATCGCAAAGACAACAAGACACATTCCAGAGTCCCTTTCAGATTCTTTGAAAATAATCTCCTCATAACACATATTACACATTCAAATCACAAAGTCTTCCCTTTTTTTATCTTTTATAACAGCAAAATCATCCTCAACTCTCAATCATGCTTTCACTTAAGAGTCCCATCGAGTCCTGTGGTTACTAAGCCCTTTATATCCATTCCATCATCCCCTCCATCTCTTATCTACTCAGAAGTCCCAGTCATCAACATCCAGCTGGCTGAGATCAGACTCCAGACTGGCCAGTCCAGTAGGGGAATCCTGAGTTTGGATGCACTCTAGACTGCTGATTGGGGAAACTGGACGCAGAAGCTCAGGAAGAGCCTCAGATGGTCTGCGTTTAATCTGAAATGTCCATGGACCAGAATGGACAATTATATCAATGAAAAGTATCCATTATCACTATCATTTTTTTTTCAAACATGTACAAATATGTCAGATATTTGCTCAAAAGAAGTCGTTACCTGTTTAAAGAAGGAATGGCCTATCAGAGTGCTGGCAGAGGGTCTGTTGTGAGACAAGACAAATAAGTATGTTCAGGTCTTAACTTGAAGTGTGAGATGGGCAATTACTTGTTAATTAAAATACACACTCTGTAATGTTTTGTTCATGTTGTGAATATGACAATATGACAGTGGTCTAGGACTTAATACTAACACCTATCATCATAGATACCATGCCATTGTAAAAATAACATACTCACTCGATTAATTTAATCCTCAACAAAAAAATCCATAATACATTAGGGTTACTGAAATACAGCTAGTACTTATACATGCACAGTTATAATTGAGCTACAGCAGATTTTGTGTAGTTGTGCAACAGTTCTCATGTTAACATGGATACATGCTGGACCATGCCGAGTTACAATCACATTGATGTGATGTCAACATGGCTGCCACCATGTAAAATAAATCAGCATTTTTTTGGACTAGAATCATTTTGTGTGTGTGTACATCATTTTAAACATATCTATCAAATGTACTAATAATGTTTTTATGTGTAACTTTTCTTAATGAGGCAAAAATTGTTAACCTTTTCTCAGGGTCTCTCTGTAGACAAAGTTCCACAAAGGCATGGAAGTGAGTACTGAAAGTCCGGCTGTACGGGTTTGCCCCAGAGAAGGATGAGGGTTCTCCATTAGTGTGGCGAGCTCCACCAGCGCAGGGACCCTCGCAAATCCCAGAGTCGGCCCCTGAGCGAGACGGCTTCATGCGAAGTTCTTCAGGGGGAATGGTGGTGGTGTCCAGCAGGCAGGGGACTGTACCATTTAACTTTTCTAACAACATCTGAAAAAAGACAGAGGTTCATGAATGAGTGTGAATAGGAAGACAATAAGGTGAGAATGCAAAAAGGGAGAGATGAAGAATAAGGTGTTTAACTTACCTGCGTAGCAGGCATATCTTTAAAGGGCACATGTCCATTAGCTAGCTCGCATGCGGTGATGCCCAAACTATAAATATCGGAGCGGAAGTCATATCCCTGAAGATTCTGTCATGTGCAAATACACAAATGAAAACAGATATCGTCAAAAAATATAAATAATTTTTTAATAATTTAAAGGTATAGTTCACCCAAAAATTAAAATTCTCTCATCATTTACTAATTTTCATGCCATCACAGGTGTGTATGTCTTTATTTCTTCAGCAGAACACAAACATCTCAGCTCTGTTGGTCCATAAAAGCAAGTGAATGGTGATCAGACATTTGTAGCTCCAAAAAAAAAAAAAAAAAAAGTAAGAGAAATAATCCATAAGACTATATGGATTCCATATCTTCAGAAGTGATATAATATGTGTGGGTGAGAAACAGATACAAATTTAAGTCCTTTTTTTACTCTAAATCTCTACTTTCACTTTTACATCTGAAAGTCACATGTGGTGCCTGTTAAGTTTCACTTTCACATTTAGTGGACATGTATAGTAAAAAGGACATAAATATTGTTCTGGTTGATCACCCACACCTATCATATTGCTTTTGAAGATATGGATTTAACCACTGGAGTCCTATGGATTGCTTTTTTGTTTACTTTTTGGAGCTTCAAAAAAATAATAATTCACTTGCATTGTATGGACCTACAGAGCTGAAATGTTCTTCTAAAAATCATTATTTTTGTTCTGCTGAATAAAGAATGTCATACACTTCTGGGATGTTGGGAGAAGAAATGGAGAGAGAATTTTCATTTTTGGGCGAACTATCCCTTTAATCGGTAAGTCTGAAATAGAATTACAATGGCCCCAAAAACTATTTGGACACTTAAGCCACACTTTTCTGAGCCATTTTTGCCGTTACTTATAACCAATTAATTAGTACCTAATGCGATGATATTCATGCATTTTTAAGTGTGGCTTTAGTGTCCAAACACTTTCAGTCACTGTAAACTGAGATTGCATAAAGTGTGCAGTATGAATCAAATGCACCTGCTGCAGAACCTCTGGACTAAGCCAAGGTAGCACTTTAACACTGTACTGAGGGAAATCATGGACAACGCGTGCTCTCTGACCATGACGGATCAAACTAAAGATACTTCTGAGACCAGACAGATACACTTGTCCATCTGCCGAAATCAGCACATGGCTTGCTTTCACACTCCTATAAACAAAAAATAAGAAGATTAAAAAAAAAAAAAGACAAACTTTTGTTCATTGTTGTTAATTTGTTTTGTTGCAACGACCGTGTAACATATCAGTGAGATGTTAATCTTGCCTGTAGCACAGACGTAAGGCTAACAATCCAGTATGGCAGTTGTGTATTGGCCTGGCTGTCTAAGAATAAGTCATAAGTACGTGTGTGTACATGTGAATTGCTCACCGGTGAACATAACCCATCTGATGTATGTACTCCAGGGCTCTTAAAACACCCAGCAATATGTAGGCAATTGTCTGCTCACTTAAGCCATCAGCGAAATGTGTACTGATTATGTCACGTGCAGATCCTGATATAGAACATTAAAACAAAGTTACCGTAAGTGAAAAATATTTGCTTCATTGGGCAAGTATCAAGTTCAGAATTGATGTAGTGCTTTCTCTGCTAACCGTAAGCCATGAAGGGTGTGATCACCCACAGTTCATTCTCAGCAATGAAGACACTCTTGTATGGGAGGATACAGGGGTGGTGAAACAGCTTTGAGACATGGAGTTCTCCCTTAGGAAAAACAACAAGGAGAAGAAGTGATTACATTGAATATGTATACAGTGTTTTTACAGTATTAAGTTAATGCAGCAGGGAGATTTGGGAGTCCTTTTGAGACATTAATTAAAAGAACTGGCTCATATGGGACATATGTTCGTGAATCGGCAAAACACAAGTCATGCTGTATGTTTGTTTTAGCACAGCCAGGAAAGGCAACAGTGGTGGAGCAATGTGTATATTTTTAAAAACTGACTAGGCTTTGAAACTGGTTAACTGATTATTCTGGTGCTGGATGTTTACTAAAAACCAAAATGTTTTTCATTTCGATTCATTCTGAGCAAAAACTGTATTTTTTTCCATTCCAGTTCAGCAGTTCTGCAGCCTCCTTTCCAAATGGTAACCGGTTAGAACAAAATAAAAGGTTAATAATGGTCTTTTTAAAATGACTGTACTCTGTGTTAAGCTGTGGTGAAATACCAGTTGTAGTGTTGCCAGATCTCACAAGAGAAACAAGCAATGTTGTCTGGGAAAACAAGTCACTTGCCTCGCCAAAATAAGTCATTAAATTGTTTCTGGCGTGGCGACAATCAGCATAGACATCATAACAAGCATACAGTTAATTCAAGTTTTTATTACAGATCTGCTTCAGTCAAAACCTGACAGCATCAAATCTGTATTAATGCATCATATCTAACAATTCATTGAAGATTTGGAAACAACTGAGAAATGTACTTTTTATCTCTAATGTTTACATTGTATCTGGATTGACCATGCATGATTTTGTAATAATTATACACTTAACAGTATTGTTGTTAAAAAAGGTCTTCATTTACAGAATGAGATATCCACAATGGACAATTAGGCAAAGAACTGTATGATGCAGCAGTTTCCAAGCACATGTTTAATTTTTACGGGGCAACATGAAGTGGTGTAGTTCCAAAAAGTTACTGTGATAAACCCTTAGGCCATTAGTTTCATGAAAAAAATTACCCGGTTTTAACTGGTTTCCAGCATTTAAAAATAAAATGTTCACTCTGGAACAATTGAAAATGACTTTCCTGGTTTCAGTTACATTCGGCAAATTTTTTTATTTTTTTGCATTTTTGTAACCATTTTTAGTCTTTAGTTCCAACCATGCTAAAATACACAATTTTGCTATGCTATGATGTGAAACATCTATTCACCTTGCTGCTGTGTATATCACTGTGAGGCACCCATAGAGAACAACTCTCAGGAGACTGTATCCGCTGCTTGTCATGCCTAATAATGCCCTTTAGCCATGACAATAATTTACCCTTCGCTATTCCCCGCCATAAAAGCATTTCGGACTAATCCAATCTTAGTAACTGATGCCTTGCGCCATTTCACTTACAAGCATTCGCTTTTTACGTATTCTCTCATCATTCCATGACTCCCCTATTAACTCCTATGGGAACTTCTGCAAAGTTTGTAAGAACGAGCAATGGTAGCCAAGGTGGCAGAGTTTAGCAAAGGGTCACTTACAATGTAGCATAACCTATCATGCCATATTGCTTAAATAGATATTTAGTAGAAATGGGTGCAGACGAAAATATATCTACAGACCTGTAAGTAATTGACCATGTCATTGGTACATGAATCCAGGTCAATGCGTCGAATGGCCACATGCTCCCCTGTAGGTTTGTACTTGGCCAGGTTAACTGTCATCAAGTCCTCCAAACTTCGACCTACATGCACAGACACATGCACACTCAGTTAATATGCACTGAAAACCTTGTGAGATGTCCGTTTTATGGCTTGTGTTGGGACTCACCTATGACAGTTAGCAGCTCATAAGCACTACTGTCTGGCAGAAAGCTTCCCATGGTGTCCCTGCGTGGGATAGGGTTCAGAGACTCTTCACTGTTCTCATGGGCCTGAGACAATAACAAAGTCATTAGTCCAATAAGCCAACACAAAATGCCAACAGAGCAACTTCCCCATTCTCTCATCCTCTACTGTATGCCACTGGAGATGGGGCTAAAAACACATCTGCAAACTGACCAGGTTCCAGAACATTTCTCTCACTCATGTAATCAAAAAATGTATAGAGCACACAAACATTCAAGGAAAGAAGGTACAGATTCTTGACCAAAATAACAATGAAAATGCATAAAGAAATTCAGCGTCCACACAAGGACAAGGGAGGTTTCAAACAAAAATCTTGTAATTAGCAATGTATAGACGTATCAGCCAATCATCAGTATTGGCTGCTAAAAAGAATTAGACTATCAGACATCAGCTGATTGTTTAAAAACAGCTGATGAGGAGGGCATAATATTTCCTGTTGATCAAGAGGGTGGAAAATGGCTTTAGTTGAATTAACCTTCAACTTGTCCTGCCTGTGAAATTGTGTTTTTTACTAAGTAACAATGACAGCAGTGTTGCAATCATTCAGGGTTCATAATTCATAATTTAGTTAGTGTGAGTTAAGAATGTTAATGTGCATTAATATTATGCTTTTTGTTTCAGTGTTTTGTTAATAACAGAGACCAGAAAACATGTAGAGACATAGAGAATAAAGTTAAAATTTAAATTTCTTTCAAATCTGTGTAATTAATAACTGGTGATTTAATACAACGTAGCACAAGCAGAACCACCAAACTAATCATAACATTATCTGCAAATTTAGTCCTAAATAATTGGATATCGCTATCAGCACACATTTTGCATCAGTGCATCCCTACTCTTAAGGCGGGTGCACACTTTACGATTTATAATAGTCCTTTACGATTGTTGCTTATCAGATTGTACGATATGAATGCATTGATATCGCCATGGCACACTGTGCAACATTATGTCAGACTGCATGATACACATCGTGGCCGAATGTACCTCCTCCACCATGGAGGAGCCATCTCTTTGAAAGTCAGGACATCAGCATTTCCATTGCTCTAATACCACTCCATCACGAGCATAGGCTCACATTTACAAGAAAGATGGATTTTGTTAAATAGGCCTATAATAAGACAGACTGATCACAAATACAGAGAATTACAGATGTTGAGAATGAACTTGAGTGTGGGAGGTATCCTACATTAATAATGAGCTAACACAAGCAAATATTCAATGTGGAAATAAAAAGACTTGTGGCCCGAAAAATTACAAACTTCACAATGGAGAAAACAAAAAAGGTGGGTTATAGAACGTCTTTCTTCTCTTTTAGATTAGTAACCTATAAGCCATGCAAAATTTCGAAAATTCATAAAGGCTGATAATATATCACGCTTGCAACAAACATGACATAGATTTCTATAATTGTAACCAACTGTATTTGGCAATTTGGATTAAAACATCCCATAAATAATTACCAATATAAATTGTTCAAATTTTCTATTTTATTTAATTTGTCAATAAAATTGGAGTGGTGTGAATCTTAACTAAAGAACTTTACAGACGTTTAAAGTAAATTTATTAAAAGTAAAATAGTAATTAAATAAACTTTGTAAAGAAAATGCATTGAAAGAATAAAAAATTCAGAGAATAATGCTTTCATATTGCTGACTTTTCTTGAAGTATTTTCAGCGTATAAATTTATTAAAACATTTGAAATAAAATGGTGCAAAGTAAACACGGAGCAGGTCTCATCGTCGTAATAGCAGTCACACTATATGGCTGCTTTGCTAAATTTCAAACACTACCCAAACTTTGTCAGAGGCTGAAGATCATCGCAAAGGCTATTAATCGGCCATCTGTGATTATGTTATATGGAACATTATAAGATTGACGATTTTGCCCTGTGACAAAAAAATCCTTTAGGATTCCCGAAATTTGTCTTAGACGGCAGAATCATGGTGTGCACCCGCCTTTAATCAGCCTGTCAGTTCTATACTGAATACATTATTTGAATGGCTGGTCGATAGGAATGCTCTGGGACCTGGTCAGTTCGCAGCTGTATTTAATTCAAATGCCACATTGTGAGGAGAGAACAAATTCTAGCCATTTGGGAGCAATATCTGGTGACTTTGTAGTGCTTTATCATTCATCCAACTCAATTCAATCCATTTTAACAGACTACAGAACAACAGTGGGTAATGACGGTATGGCCAGTGAGCCTTGTGATATTACTTGAGGTGCATTTGTGAATGTGATTTGTGAGTCTTCAGTCATACATCAATTAATGTGCTAGGGGGCTTGGTGGAAACTAAAATCAAACATAAACAAAATATTTCTGTCCTTTGAATTTCACATAACAGTAACCTTTGGTGTTTCTGAAAGGATCTGTGGTTGGGAGGCATCACTATACGAGCAGTGTTGGTTAATAAACATTTTAAAATGCAGGTCAGTTCTCCTTCAAATGCATCATAGTATTTTGGGACCTGATGTCAACCAAATATACATGTGCATCAATGTAAATCACAGACAGTTTCAGTGTATTAGAGAAACATTTTGAGATCACACACACACACATACAATCACAGACACAAGCACTGAGTATACCGATGTCATTGTTGAGATAACAGCACAAACTAACCTGGTTTTGAAGAGGGGAAGTTTTTTTAATTGTACATACACTGATAAATCCCAGCCATTGCAAATGTCTTCTGAGAGTCATACAGATCAAATACTGAGTAATGGCAGATTATTTGCTCATTTAAGATTCATTACAAATGATCTGAAACTCAGAGACCAGAGTCAAAAAGCTGCAGCAGGAATAGCTTCACAAAACTGCACATTTGCACAAGCATGTCATAAGCACCAAATCAATTTTACAAGACTGCACCACTGTCTTGCACTTGCACATAGACATACATGATAAATCAGAGAAGTAATTTCTACAAGTGGTTTTACTAACATTGAGACCAAGATCTACAATGAAAATATGAACATATTCTCACATAGGTTGAGAAGATCTGTCATTGGAGATCATGTAAGTCTATGGCAATTCATAAAACAAATTATTGTATGCTCTTTGGAGTGTTTGCAGTACTATTTTAGTGAACAGTGCAGCAAGCCCAGGCTTTCGATGAGATGACTCCACGTGTTGCCATATCATCACAATGAGCATCTTCACACTTCACATGCTTAGGTGACCAATGACATCATCATCATACCTGGTGTTGGCACGCTCTTTGTGACAACTCTGAGTGAATTTCATAATCCCTGAATAAGTTATCAATAGACTGTAGGATCAAACTAGCAAATCATGACAACAAAACCATAACAAGGCCTTCTGTTAGCTTGACTCTAGCTTGAAGGTGTGTTTACACAGACTTTTTATAATTAAGATATTTTATTAATTAATTACTTTTATTAAATACCACCAATTAGCTATAACAAAACTCATAATTTGTATCTTTAACTACACATCCATATCAACATCTTTTCACCAACCGTGATCCAGCACAGTATGTTTTGCAGGGTAGATTCAAAAGAACCGAGTCATGGGAGTCATTTGTTTGGGGAATCATACTACACTGGTCACACTGTATGTTTCGCACTAATGATTCAATAGCTGTGGTTCACTCCTGCTGAGTGGTAGTACAAAAAACACTGTCAAGCATATTTTAGCAAGGTGTCGTCTCTGCATGGACAGAAGAATGCATGTTCAACAACCATTAAAGGATCCAAAAGTCAAGAAAATAATTCTGTTCCGGTATGTTTTAATGAAAATGGAACTGGTTCGCAGTTCTCAACCCTTTTCATATAGTTTCGAGCAACATGAGGATGAGTAGATAATGACAGATTTTTCACTTTTGGGTGAACTTTCTTTTACATCATCACTCTTTCAATATGTTTGTTATGCAAAAAATAATCTTACAAAATTATTATTTAAGTGAATTTAAACTCAGACCCTTCACTTCCCTTTAGTTATGCAAGCAATCTTTTATAATATTAAAAACGCTTTCTACCCAGCGAGTTTCCATTGGACCTTATATAAACAGCAAACTTCAAACTTTATTTTCCCAATCTATTTATTTCCCCCCCCCCCCCCGACAAGCACTTGTGAAATCTGGGTAGGTGGGGAGGAATGAGTGTCACAGCAGCATGATGAGTGCATGCACGCAAACAAAGGAGCACAGGGGTTGTATTCAGTTGAGCACACACATACAAAGAGCACATTATATGTACATACACACACACACACACACACACACACACACCAATAAACTTACATTTGCACAAGCGCACACAATCTCACATGCTCATACAGGCACAGCTGTCACACAACCAAACCAACAGGCGAATGGAAAAGCTGGAAGAGTTACCGCACTTACTTTCCTTAGTGGGATTGCCTGACTTTGCTCTGGTGTAGAGAAATCGTGTAAATGACGCAAAAGACACACACATACAAACAAACAGTCTGTCTTTAAAGGCTTTCAAATCATTTTATAGACACCTCATTGCAACATATTTATATTTCTGAGATAGGCATTTTTATAGCACTCTTTCCAAATGGCCTTGTCTAAATCCTTCATGATTGAATCCATTCTTATATTGTCAATACAATTCTATTCTATTACTTGAAGGAATATTCAGGGTTCAAAACAGGTTAAGATCAATTGACAGCATTTGTGGCATAATGTTGATTAACATAAATTATTTGAACCCTTCGTTCATTTAATTTTTTTTTAAAGAATTGCAGTTACAGTAAGCCTACTTACAATGGAAGTAAATTGGGCCAGTCCATAAAATATACATTTTAAAAGTACAGCCACATTTATATCAGGGATTTCCCAGCTGTTACTGGAGTTATATCATCATAACAATACATTTGTCAAATTGGATATAACTTTACACAGGGTAGTAAACAATTTTATCCCTCTAAAATTATCCAATTTTAAAGAGATCCCCAATAAAAGGTCAATACATATCAGTAGCCGGTACATCGGTGCATTCCTACTCTGAAATCATGTTAACATGTATAAAGATTATGTCTTGTGACTATACATTTGAAACTGTGTATTTTAGTGTTTATAGACCGGCCCCATTCACTTCCTTTATAAGTGCCTCACTTTAACTCTGATTTTTGCTTTTATAATGAAATGAACGAGGGATTCAAAATAAACTTTCGTGGCAATCGACATTGTGCTACAAATGCTGTTGATTAAGCTTAACTTGCAGCCTATTTAACTCTGAATATTTCTTGAACAAACAATGAAACAAAATTCCAGAAAGGCTTGATTAAGGCACACCAATATAATCTAGCCTATAACATATTAATAAAACACCATATTAGCCAAATGTATTTATGGTCTACTCAAAATACGGATAATATTATAATTAAATGTTATTAAGCATGAACTGATTATCACATTGTAAATCTCTTAATCAAGCTGTGGTATCTGCAATTCAATAACCTTACTTGAACATTCATTGCCAGACAGAAATCAGCAGAACTCATTTTTTCTTCATTTGAAAATTAAAAAATCTTTTTATCTGTTCTTTACTTTATTTGCGCAGAGCCACAGGAACATAGCAGCCAAAAGCAAACAGAAATGTGTGTCTTCACGATAGATGTGAAGTAACATGCACCCCTTGAGCAGTGATGAGACCACAGCAAAATGAGTGAAAGCAGCAAAGCAAGTAGCAATGCCTTAAAAACCCCTTCATCGCCCAATGGATTTTAGAATATCAGCTTAGGCATATTGAAAACCTATTAAATGTTAGTTTATATCTAATATTCAGACTCTCATAACACTGAGTGTACAGTGTATTGTATATAGTCCTTAACTTCAAAGCTATACAGCATCAAACTCTATCAGCAAGATCTGAGCCTTGGAGCATTATGTACCACCCATGTCATACCATGAAAAGCTGATTTGCTCAGATTCTTTTAAGAAGGTTTACTATACATCATAATTGTACCTACTGCAACTAATTGTAGGAAATAAGGAGGTATATGACAGAGAAAATTGAGAACTGATGTCAGATCTAACTATAATTGAACACAGACATGTTTTCTATAAGTTAGTCTATAAGTAAAAGCTCACCTCCTGCTTACAAATGTAAAAGCATTGATAAAGTATATAAAGATATGGTTTTACAGTAGAACTCCCTTAGAACTCCTTTAATGATCAACCCACCCCTGATAAATGAGCAGTTTTGTGATCGACCGATATGGTTTTTTTAATGGCCAATGTTGTCCTCCAGAGAGCAGGGTGGCCGATAGGGTGATACAAAGCCGATATATCACACAATTTAATATAGTAAATAACACGAAGATAAAATTGCTAAAAAGAAAAAAAAAAAACTATAAACTCTTATTTAGCACTATATTTACTTTATTTCTTGCTGGCATGATGTACAGAAGGACTAAACAACATGGTATGGTAAATTTATGTTAAATATGTATTTAAATTTATAGGTATTTATGTTCTTTTCATTAGGTAACTATGAAATTTGCTCTAATTAATAAAAAAATCATATATAATATGCAATAAACTGTTAAGCAGTGTAGCTTATGAGTGTGTTCACGTTAACATGTTGTCTTGCATTACCAAATAGCCTAAAGCCTAGGTAAGAATGGTTATTTATTTTATCCGTGTACTATAATGTGATTTTCTGTGTATAGTTAAATTGTTTTCCTTATTTGAAATATAAATTGAAATGATTTGATATCACGAGAAAAAGGCACCACCGACAGCAGTAAAATGCCAGTTGTCCAGCATCTGCAAAGAGCATCAAAAAAATTATAAATAAATTATATATATATTTAAATTTAGCAGGGAAATACATTTCCAGCGCAAATTATGGTTTCCACAGGGATGCTTGAGCATCAGCATTAGACGCTGGAAATGTCCCGCCCATTCCTGAAACGGAAAATATGATTGGTTAGCAAATATCCAATCGCGTCTGAATGAACGTTCTGATTGGTGTATCAGATTAGTCAGACTGTCTGACTTGCTCATGCTATCAGTTGCACTACCGCTTCCCACATCCCTGTGCGCATTTATAGAGAATCTCTGTACACTTTTTAAAATTAAAAACAAAACACACAATTCACTCAACAGAGCTGCGGCATCATGTTATTAGATTTAAAAAGTTCTGGGTCAAAAGTATACGCGTTGTATTGTCAGCTATACGTATCATCACTTATTTTAGGTGGGCATCCGCAAAATCCTAAAACAGATAGGCAGGCATACATCGTGTAAGATATATTTTTTTGTATTAATACAAAAACTTTGAACGTACATTTAAAGTGTGATTTTAATTTGAGCTCTAGTCAAAATATCCCTGACGTTCTGGGGTCGATTTTGTAAGTACAAATTTTTCTAATGAAAAACTCTCTGGGTTTACGATAATAATAATAAATCCACATAAATAATAATAAATATATAGGGGAGTGTGGGGTAAGATGAGCCAGTGGATAACTTGACCCACCACCTGTATCTGGGCAACCATACACAATTTTTGTCATGCGACACTAAATTTAGTTTGCATTCTCCATTTTCATTTTGCTGTGGAAGGAAGAACCATGTGGATGAAGTGGTAAGCATATTTTTTTGGCAAATCAGAAGTGACTTATCTCAGTTTAAAAAGTTATATCAGATATGTTGATGAACTGTCAGTGTGTAAAAACATGAGAGTGAATTAGCAAAAGGGTAGCTCAGGGTTGCTAGGCTAAGCACTTTTCACAAAATGGTGGCATTTGGGGTAAGTTCAACCAGTGTTTACCCCCTCATGTTTACATGAAGTTAAATTCAAATATTTGGTGTTTAAATTAGTGTTTTATTCTAACAATGAATAACTGACATTATATTTAATTATATTTCATGTTAGCGGTCATGCCACGTGATTACAGGAGAAAAACAGATAGGGGCTCCACAGCCCTAGAGGAGTTAAAGAGTGCAGTTGCTGAAGTCAAGGGAGGAAAATCCATCAGAAAAGTGTCAATACAAAGAAAGACTTAAAGACTGATACATTTGCAATTATACAGATATTCAGAACATTATGTGACATGGTGTTTATGTTATGTTTATAGGCTAAAAAGTTTGCTATTATGCCAAACATACAGTTGAGTGTCTACACAAAGTATAAAACAGATAATCTGTGGATGTTCCTCAAAATAATAAAAGTTTCATTCAATTTAAGACTTCCTTTCTTAATCCTAGAGACTCAGCAAATCATCTTCAGGTTTTAGAACTGTAGACAAATTAGTTGTAATATTTATTTCTTGAACACCAATAATATCAGCAAATATCATTGAATTCTTAATAATTATATTTAGAGTTATACTTTAAAATCTGGATAATACATTAGTTATTAATAGTTAATAGGCCTAACTTTCTCAGATGGCTCAACTTACCCCAAACATGAGGCAAGTTGAGCCACAAGACCACTTTTTTTTGGACAGTCCCATATTTTGTTGTCTATTTGTGTTAGGCACGCTGCTAATGTTTCAATTGATGGCACACATCCTGAAATTGTGGTGTTTGCATTAGGTTTATTCCTGTCTCATATTCCCTTGGCTATAGGTCAACTTAAGTAAAAAAACGGCTCATTTTTCCCTACTCTCCCCTACAACCAAATAAATCCTTGTTTTCTTTTTACCACGTTTTCTCTTCCCCCTGACGGTTTGCCATAGTCACTCATTTGGTTTGGCTATAACCTGTTGTTTTGATCGTTGCTCAGTACTGTACAAGTAGAACAAGAAGTTTTGCCGCATCTTTAAAAAAAAAAAAAAAAAAAAAAAAGAAGAAGAAAACTCCGTCCTCACCACTATCGCGAGATGCACACCTTAAAAAAAACAGCCTATGTTAGACATACTGTGTATTGTCTTTTCAAATATATCATAAACAATAAATATGATTAAAATACTCAAAATGGCCATATTTGATTGTGATTTAATTAAACAATAATAATAATAATAATGTAAAATAACTCACACATTCCACTTTTTTCTCTGCAAAATAGAGACTTCCGCGACCCCCCGTGAAGCTCTGGCGACCCCTAGTGGGAGTCGTGACCCCCTGGTTGGGAAGCGCTGCTCTAACCTACATTACTGGCTCCACCGCAATACAAGAAAACACTGGATTTTCGTTTAAACGAGATATGTGCATATTTTCAGACGGTATATAATATTCGTTTTATTGGTATTTGCCATTTTATCATTAGATAAAACAGTTTAAAGTTACAGGGAACTGTTGAGGAAAGAGAGGGAGAATGAAACAGGCGAGCTCATTAACATTATAAGCTCAAACGCGTCTGCAACAGCTCTGATATGTGGACCGTTTAAATGAGACTGTGTTGCACACCGGTCTATTACTGTAATAACACGATGGCACGTAACAACAAAACGAAGAGTGTCTGGTGATTTACACGTCTCAGTCAACTCACATGCAAGCAGGCGATTCACAGCGCCCTCAACAAACAAATCGGACAAACGGAAAACTGAACTGCATATGCCAATAATAAAAACACTCTGAATACCAGCTGATGTATCATCCTCTGCGATATATCGGTCGACCACTAGAGTGGTTAGATTACAGTGGCACCACAGAAGCAACCTGTCAGCACTTCGCAATTGCACTACATCACAGGCAGACTTACACAGAGATACATCACAGAAGAAGATTTAAAAAAGTCACAGACACGAAGAGCACACACAGAATCTGCTTTTATCGCCATCAATAGTCATAACTAGTGTTGTCAAAAGTACCGGTACTTCGGCACCAAGTCGATACTAAAATAAAATTATGTAATGATACCAGTGTTTGCAGTACCAGTAGTATCATGCACCGACCAGCACGCAATATGATCAACGACTGCTTTAAAATGCTAATTTTTAACATGTGCCTTCACTGCTTACACTGAAATAAACAAGTGATCAAATTAAAACTGTGACATGTCCTAGTGTGATTTATTAAACTGCATAAGGCTGCAATCTTAGTTTGGAAGAGATGCATACTTTGAATGAATATATAAGTCCTACATTCATACATATTGAGAATCATTCACATTGTATGAGATGACAGAGCGGAGCACTAATATACTGTGAATCAAGCAGCACATGTAAACTATACATTTATATAATTAAATCACAGCATTTGCGCTTTCAGCTCAGCTTTATTTATATCACATTTAAAACAACAGAGTTGACCGAAGTGCTTCACAGTAATACAATTTAAAACATTTCAAAAATTACCACAAACACCAGTAATCTAAAATAAAAACACTTCAAAACGGTGTCCTACATTTCATTTGTCAGACTCAAAGACCAGTGCAAAGAGATGAGATTTCAGACCTGACTTATGTTTCGCAAACTGTTTATCCAGAAAGTGAAGATTCAGGTAAAATTATAAACATTCAAAATATAAACTAGAGCCATGAAATTGAGGAAATTTTGACAGAAATATATTACAACTGTATAGTAAAATGTAATATTCACTATAATATAATAATAATAATAGTAAAGTAATATATCACAAGCAAGACTGCTGTTGAATAAAACTTTGGCAAAAAAATGCAATGACATGTTAAAAATGTTTTCACTTGTTAAAAGCTTTAAGAATTAACTGATTAGACACAATTTTGATGATGAAATTAAATTAAACTAAAACATGGAGTTCTGGAAAATAATAATAATAATAATAATAATAATAATAATAATAATAACAAAAAGGGAAACGGACTAGCACGCTACTTAAAAACACTTAAGCAATACATCCTTGATTGAGATACACTTGAAGGAAACATGCATTACTTTTCATTCATTATTGACATTGAAATGTAACTTTTTAAATAGGCTAAACAGGTATTCAGTAGCACACGGTCATATTAGCATATTCATGCTGTGGTATCGAAATTGGTATCAAGAACCACTACTGAAATTTTGGTACCATGACAACACTAGTCATAACGACAGATAAACTGCACTTCCATTACACAAAGAGCTGTTGCACCACATGGTATAACACAAATTAATTTGATGAAGCAATTATGCAAAACAAATAGTAAGCAGTTTTACTGCAAGCCATATCATTGCTTTTGCAAATGTACTGAGTCTGAGTGGTTGTAATCTGCATAGAGGTTCTCTATTGCTATGAACCTGCACAGCTGACTATGAGGGGGATTCATGTTCAGAAATGTCTGGTACTCCTCTAGATAAGATTTTCCCTCAGAATGGTGCAGATGTGTCTTGAAATATGAGTGTATTAAAAGAAACAAACGTTTGCTTGAAAACATGTGTTTTAGGTCTCCCCTTCACACTCACACTAGTGTATTAAGCTCAGGCAGGTGCGGTTTGCTGAAAGAGCTACAAGAAGCACAGCGCCACAAAATGCAGGATTAAACTCACCTCCAAATAATTCCAGATCCCTCAGGCTTTCCACACTGAGTTTCTCTGACACCCAACGCTAAGAGAGAGAGATTGTATGTTGAATATAAGTCAAGTCATTTTTATTTGTGTAGCTCTTTTCACAACAGAGCTTTACAGAAAATCATGCATTACAGAAAATTAAACTGTAACATGTATAAAGTATTAGAGTGATACTTTTTGTAGTTTGATTAAATATGATTGTAAATTGTGTATAAAAAGCTCAAAACTCCATAAGATGTTGATTAATGGAGAAAAATAACCTTGGGAGAAACCAGACTCACTGTGGGGGCCAGTTCCCCTCTAGCTAACATCATGAATATAATGACAATATTAGTTATTTATGTGCAGTGAAAGTCATGGTTTAAAATTAGTAAACTAAGTCAGTGTTAAAATATTTAAGTATTTACACATAAAGTTTGTCAGAATTGTCAAGGTGGGTCCAGGCTACTTTACACACAATTTAATTCAGTCATGTTTAATGTAATGATTCCATTAAGTACTATGATAACTAAGTATTTAACATAGACAAGTATACTCACCAAAAAAGACATGGATCCTGAAGATGATGACAGATCAGCAATACTTTTAGAATTACAGTAACAGTACAAATCTGAAAGATGGAAATTGCAAAAAACTGTTCAGATTCACGACGGCAAAAGTTGCCACACAACATATTGACAAATAGATCATTTATTTCTTAGAAAATGTCTGAATTATGATTTAGCTTATTCCCGTATTGTTTTGACTTTAATAGATCTTCTTCATTTCAGAAAATACACCTTTATTCTAATACAGCAGATAAGAAACAAATCTAAGCAAATCCAATGAAACAAACAGGATTTATTGTCTCAGTTAATGCATCGACTACTTAAAGGAATAGTCCAGGTTAAACCAAGTTAAGCTCAATCGACAGCATGTTATGCATAATGTTAATTGCAATAAAAAAAAAATATTTTGAATTGTCACGCCTTTTCTTAAAAAAACTAAAAGATGCAAAAAATCTGGGTTACAAAGAGGCACATACATTTTGTACAATGGAAGTGAATGGGGGCCAACGTTAAAATACTCAGTTTCAAAAGTATAGCAAAAAAAATATTTAAAAAAACATGATTTTAGTGTGATAAAATCGCTTACTAACATTTTCTGTGTAAAGTAATATCCAATTTTAAAACTTCGTTGCCATGACGACGTAAGACGACGACCTCTGGAACGATCGTAAAAATGACAATTTAAACAACGTTACAGCTCAAATACTACACAGAACAAAATGTAATGAAAGTGCCTCTATAAAATTATAAGCTTCACGTTTCTGCCTTGAAACCCTCCAAAAATTGGCCACATTCACTTCCATTGTAAGTGCGTCACTGTAACCTCAGTTTTTTGCTTTTTTTTAAGAATAGGAGGAACAAATATTAATTGTTTTTTTGTTGTAATCAACATTATGCTACAAAAACTGTCGATTGATCTTAATTTGTAATGAACCCGGAATATTCCTTTAAGAAAAAAGAAATAAGAATTTGTGTGTTCACAATTGTTGTGCAGTCGACGTGATCCGCACGCACTGAGAATATATATAAATATATATATATATATATATATATTTAAATAAGGAAGTATACATTTATTCATGGGCAATTGTGGCATGCAAGCGTGCGGAGAAGTACCTTTTAGTTAGCCAAGCAGCTGCAAGAATATCTTTCAGTGATGCTAAAACGAACACATAGATCCTGTTTGCTAGTATAAATAATACAGTATATTCGTTTAACTCACCCTCTAATAATAGTTAGCGTTAGCCCAACTCAACCCAATTTTTTAGTTATCATCAAGATTCTACCGTTTTTCTTCCGCTCGTAGTGGGCTGGGTCGCCTTATGAAACGTTCAGTGATTGGACGCGCGTCTTTGACCCTTTGGCGTTCTCCTTTTCCTATTGGACCAAAGGTTGCACGGGTGTTCATCTATTGGTCTAAAAACTGCACAAATAAAACAAGCGTTCTACAACAAACGCGTCGCGTAAATGTTATGCAACACATAAATAGTCCATTGTCAGTGACGTAAGACTCAATCGCCGAAGAGTGTGCAAAATAGCCTGAAGTGGGAAATACGCCGTGGGTAAATAAGGTGTCCACCTAATTTAGACGATCGCGCTCTTCACGTTACAAGTGACAGGTAAACAAACAGAAGGCAACTCTATCGATCTGTTTATCTTTGTCCCGTGCAATGTGGAAGAAATCGAAGCACAACGCGTTTAAACACTCAGGGTCTCAGGGGCCGTTCGCCCATCAAAGCAGCAACATTCCGCTTGCTTTGTGCTTGACTATGGAAATATTGAGTCGACTTTTAAATAAGCCAAAACTGAAAATGAATAAGTTAGAGGCTGTTCAGACCGAGCGCGTTCTTGTCCTGAAAAGCTAGACTGGCGCGACAGAACGGCCCTTGACAACAATGTCCCACAGCTCCCAGTGAGACTAAAAACAACTCCAGAACTCTATTTATAGCCTAATTTGGTGGTATACATTTTGCTCTTTTTTTTTCTTTTTTTTTTTTTGCAGCTTAACAGCAATGAACTGGAACAAGGGGTGCTCGAGTGGCAAGCGAGGCTTTGGATTTGGAGGTTTCTCCCTTTCTTCGAGTGGGAAGAAAGAGGAACCTCAACCAGCCCAGAAGGCCCACTCCGCATTTGGATCATCGGGTGGATATGGCAAGAATCAGCAGCTTTCGTCAATTTACAAAATTGGAACAAAGCGGGCCAACTTCGACGAGGAAAACGCGTAAGTACTTCAACGGCGCCATTGTAAAGCTCAGCCGGAGTTTTTGGTTTGAAAGAGTGAGTGCATTTATTGTATGATGGATTTCTTTCCCATAGGTATTTTGAGGATGATGAAGAGGAGTCTAGCAGTACAGATCTGCCTTATATACCTGCGGAGAACTCTCCTACAAGGCAGCAGTTCAAGTCTGGAGGAGGAGGAGGCTCAGACAGTGAGGATGACCCCCTTGATGCATTTATGGCTGAGGTGGAGGTGAGAGCTGAGATCCTGAAATGATCATCTACATTAAAGCCTGCAGCAAATATTGACTCGCTTTAAACAGAATTAATGCTTTTGACTTAATTCAGGACCAAGCAGCAAAGGACATGAAGAAACTGGAGGAGAAGGAAAAAGAGAAAAAGTTGGCCAAGTAAGATTTTGTCTTTGGCACACAATGAACAGCATTTTTAAATGAATAGTTCACCCAAAAATCTCACTCTCATGCCATTCCAGATGTGTATGACTTTCTCACTCCTGCTGAACACAAACAAAAATGACTGGGTGGGTGAGAATCAGTATTTAATTCCTTTTTTTACAACCCCAATTCTGAAAAAGTTATGAAAAATGTTAATAAAAACAAGTCGTGATTTTCAAATTATATTCACTCTTTGCTAAATTTGAAAACACCACAACTACACGTTATATAATGTTTTTCCTTGTGAATCCTTTTTTTTTTTTTTTTTAAATGTACAGTTATTACAAATCAGATGATCAGAACACACTCCAAAAAGGTTGAGACAGGGGCAATTTAAGACTAATAACAATTTGGTAATGTGAAACAGGAGATGTTTAACAGGTGAGGCAATCGTGTCATAGTATATAAGGCGCCTCCAACAACAGCCTAGTACTTCAAGAGCAAGGATCGTTTGAGACTTGTCCATTTGCCAACAGATGCTTCAGCAAATAATCCAGCACTTTGAGGACAATTTTCCCCAAAGACAAATTGTAAGGATTGTGGGCATTTCACCCTCTACAGTGCTCAAAATAGTTAAAAGATTCAAGGAATGTGGTCAAATTTCTGTGTTTAAAGGGCAAGATGAAAACCACTTCTGAATGCACTCTGATCCTTCAGATGTCACTGTCTTAAAATCCATCATTCATCTGTAATGGATATCATGAACATGGGCATGGGATAACTTTAGAAAACCTTTGTTAGTCAACACCATTCGTTGCTGCATCCACAGATGCAAGTTAATATTTTACTATGCAAAGCAGAAGCTCTATATCAACAAACATGAACATGAAACATGAAAAACATAAACAAAAACATAAATTAAAATGGCTCTTTAAAGCAATAAAATAACAAAGTCATCAAAAAAATCTTATTTAACCAACTTATTTAAACATTTAATGTTTCCAATGGCTCCATTTGCCATCACTCAAGCATTCGTCAACACAGTTGAAAAATTACTAATGGCCTACAGATTAAGAACTAAAGACAATTATAAAGGTAAAGACAATAATAATCAAAATAAATAAGCCTAATAAATTCCCTTGTGTTCCCAAAATAATGCTGCCAAATGTGTGTTATTATTGAGTGTGTTTGTATTGCGTTTTGGTAATACAGTTTATGCTGCTTAAAGAAAATAAAATAAAACTCAATTTTAGGTTCAAGGTGAAATTGTCTTGTATTCCTTTATGATTGAATCACTTTCGTCTTTTATTTCTTTTATACAAAATTATTCTCACAGATGACATTGATTTAATCACAACTGACATTTTACTTGCAAACAGTTTGCAGATGAATGAAACAGGAAAAAGAGTGAAAACTCTTTACATGCACTTGTTCCACGAGACGGGCTCCTGCTGCCCGCCTCTGAACAAACAGACATGAGCATTGACCGCTTTTCTTTTGTCTGTTCTTAAAAATATTATAAAGTGTGTTTCTTCAAGCACATGACTTTGTGACTAACAGCATTTCTTGTCCTGTGTCACTTAGAGACAGGACGCCGCCTGTTGCGGGTAGATGAGTAAAATTACCCGTGCATGAAATGCATTTGTACGAGGAGCTTGCGAACTGGATTCAGCCTCGTATTTGTCAGGTGGCGTGTGCTAGTTTCACACCCTGGCCAGTGTTTAATATATTTGCCAACTTCCCAGATCAATGGTTTTGCCATTTTGTGATGTTGTCGATCATTAACTGTTCGCAGTCAGCATTGAGATCTTTGTAAGACATTGTCAATATTGATTACATCGTCACATCGCCCAGCCCTACCCTACAGTCCTGACCTGTCTCCAATTGAGAATGTGTGGAGCGTTATGAAGCAAACCATATGGCAATGAAGACCCCGTACAATTGTGCAGCTAAAGACCTCATGTACAAAATGGGTGAATGAAGGAAAATTCCTCTTTTTAAATTAAACAAACTTGTGTCTTCAGTACTTAAATGCATAATAAGTGTTGTTATAAGAAATTGTGATGTTTCACAGTGGTAAACTCAATGAAATTCACAGGGTAAAGCATCATATAATGTTTAGTTGTAGTGCTTTAAATATAGCAAAGGGTGAATATTATTTATAAATCCCTCTTGTTTTTATTAGCATTTTTCGTACTGTCCCAACTGTCGTACTGGGAATTTGGGTTGTTCTGCCAGAAGGTGGCTGAATGTAAAAGTCACTTCCACACCATAATATGAAAGTGTAAGTGTAGACTTTCATCAAAGGACGTAAATATTGATCTGTTTCTGACCCACACCTTTTATATCGCTTCTGAAGATTTGGATTTAAACACTGGAGTTATGTATACCTTTTATTCTGCCTTTTGGACCTACAAAGTTCTGGTCAACATTCACAAAGTCTCTGTGTTCTGCAGTAGAAAGAAAGTCAAACATATCTGAGATGACACGAGAATGAGTAAATAATTAGAGAATTGTTTATTTTTGGGTGAAAAGACAGTTCATCCAAATTATGTTTATAGGTGAGAGGATGGAAATAGAGGGGGTTTATGGGTGCAATATGGGTTTCCATGGGTGATTGAGCGAGTCGCAGGGAAGTTGTTTTTCTCCGCTTGTTTCTTCCAGGGGTATACGGGATGACATTGAAGAGGAAGATGACCAAGTGAGTGACCCTCCTGAAGTTACTACCGTCATCATAAGCCACAGAAATAACTGTGCCCAACTGTACTTTCTTCCTTTCTTATCCTCTTTGTATATAGCTCTAATTCAGTTGCATTAACACACTGAGCCATTCAAATGAGCTTTTGGAGATGGAGGTGCAATTGAGAGTCTGCATTTTGCTTTATAAAATGGCTTGAAATTCTGATTTGTTTTCTGAACAGATCTAAAGGACCTCAGTCCTTATCTTTATACATTTTATTCACATGTTTAAGTAGTGTAATGCATAATGGCTAAAACATGTGATCTGAATCTTTGCTATCTGTTAAAATATCAGTGATGAGGTAAGATTGTTATTTAAAGGAATAGTTCACTCAGAAATGAAAAATCTCTCATTGCTTGCACTTACGCCATGACTTTCTTCTGCAGAACACAAAGATTTTTAGAAGAATATCTCCGCTCTGTAGGTTCATACAATGCAGGGGAATGGTGGCCAGAACTCTGAAGTTCCAAAAAGCACATAAAGGCAGCATAAAAGTAATCCATGCCACTCCAGTGGTTTAATCCTTGTCTTCTGAAGTGATCTAATCAATTCTGGTTGAGCACAGGCTAAAATGTAACTCCTTGTTCATTGTACATCTTGACATAGCTGTCTCGATTACACTTACTATTGCTTTAATTGAGCTTGAAATCATGAACACCAGGGACTGTTGATGTTAATATTTATAGTGAAAAAGTGTCTGATCTAACCCAAAACTGATTAGATCGCTTAAGACAGTGATTAAACCAATAGAGTCTTAAAGAATACTTTTATGCTGCCTTCATGTGCTGTTTGGTGCTTCAAATTTCTGTTCACCATTCACATGCATGGACCTTCAGAGCTGTGATGTTCTTCTAAAAATCTTGATTTGTGTTCTGCAGAAGAAAGTCATCCACATCCGGAATGGCATGAGGGTGAATTAATGATGAGAGATTTTTCATTTTCGGGTAAACTATCCCTGTAATGTTGTAGTCAATGCCCCTGTGCTGTCATACAAGTTAGTTTAGAATTTGTAATGTGTTGAGCTGATGAGCTACTAATGATGATTAGTTATCTCTTTGCCCTTCCCCAATATGCCATATTTTATTGGTCCAGTTGGGATAGTTTGTTGTATCCTCCATTCGATGTTCTGATATAAAGACCTGCTGCTCTAGTTGATTGGTAGGACTTTCACTTTGTGTATAGCAGCCATTATGCTTACTCGCTTTTTGGCTTGGTGTAAAGCAAGGGTTTGTGTTCTTTGCAGGAAGCATATTTTCGGTACATGGCAGAGAACCCAACAGCTGGGCTGACCCAAGAGGAAGAGGACGAAGAAGTGGACTATGACAGTGATGGAAACCCCATTGCTCCCACTACCAAAAAGATCATCATGCCCCTACCCCCCATAGACCACTCTGAGGTACCGTTGCCACTTCATCCTCATAAACTGATAAGCAAGTACATCATAGGTCATGAATTATTGGGCATTTTACAGCAACCCTGGATATACATAAAAACAAGGGGATTATTGGTGCATTAATACATTTTATCTTTAGATTTATGATGATTAACTGTAGAATTGTTAGAAACGCATGTATTGGCAAGACATTTCACAAATATAACAGCATCTCTTTACCTCTCCCCTGTCTGTAGATTGACTATCCTCCCTTTGAGAAGAACTTTTATATAGAGCATGAAGAACTCTGCAGCTTGACTGGTATACAAGTGGTGGAACTGAGGCAGAAACTAAACCTGAAAGTCAGTGCAAATGATAATTTCTCCTTTTGAGATAAATAAAGGGAAGAAGAGAGCTCACACCTGATATGGCGTGGTCCAGACAACTTAGAATCTACATCCTAGTTGAAAATAACCACTGGAACGGCTCTTAAAGTTTGATAACTGGCTTATGACATTATGGCAGATCGATCAGATCTTAAGTGAGAAGCGTCATTTGAAGTCATTTGGTGGCGGCTTATGCAATTCTAAGTAATATGTAGGTTTTTTTTTTGTTTTTTTTTTTACTTTTCATGGACTGTTTTTAAAGCAAACACAATCATTTTTTGTACATGACTTATGTTTTTGCCATTATTGGCATGAGAACATGCAATATTTTTGAGTCATGGCGGCATGATTGTGTGTTCATTTAACTGTGCCGTATGATTGACTGGAACACTTTGAGGTCAGAAGTGGGGAATTTCACCTTTGGTAATCATCTGGAATGTGGCAATTGTGTTTAAGCTCTCTTCTAGCCTTAATTTGATTGTTCTTAAGCTTATGCACCTAATTGATGTGAACCTTGAATTTGCCACTATTTGTTCTGGACGTCTCAACTATGTTTGATTTGTATTCCTGTTGTTCCATATTACTGATTTACAGGTATCAGGTGCAGCTCCTCCTAAACCAGCCACCAGTTTTGCCCACTTTGGTTTTGACGAGCAACTCATGCAGCAGATCCGTAAATCGGAGTACACTCAACCCACACCCATCCAGTGCCAGGTGAGCCACCACGCCCTCCAAAACCTGAGTAGGCTCCACAGTACAATATTTGCCTACTTCACATACAGAATCTTATGGATTTGTAGGTATTGGTTTGTTTTACATAAATGCTGTTTGTTTATCAGGGGGTTCCCATAGCTTTGAGTGGCCGAGACATGATTGGCATTGCCAAGACTGGCAGTGGAAAGACTGCAGCTTTCATTTGGCCAATACTGGTGCACATCATGGACCAGAAGGAGCTGGAGCAGGGAGAGGGACCCATTGCTGTGATTGTCTGCCCCACCAGAGAGCTCTGTCAACAGGTAAGAGTTGGAGGAGAGGCTTTGCCACCTCATGTTAGGGAATGTTATAGGGGTCAGAATAATATAAATTGGTTAAATAATGTATTTTCCAGAATATAATTTTTTTTCATCATCTGAAAGGTCCTGCGATTTATAGTCCAAAGATATGATTTACGTAATTTATACTTTATTGATTTCAGATGGTCAAACACACAGGGAGGGTAGAGTCACATGGGGTAACCTCCTTGTGGTCTTGATTAGTGGTTCTCGCTCTCAATGGGACGTGTGGTAAATTGTGCGTGGATTGCGGAGAATAGCATGAGCCTCCATGTGCCATGAGTAATGTGGTTCACTCTTGGTGGGGCGTGTTGGTGAGTTGGGCATGGATGCCACAGAGAATAGTGTGAAATCTCCACACGTGCTATGTCTCCACGGTAACATGCTCAACAAGCCACGGGATAAGATGCGTGGATTGACAGTCTCAGACGCGGAGGCAACTGGGTGACGGAGGAAGAATCTCAGATTGGTGCGAGCCACTACAAGGACTTGGAGCACATTGGGAATTGGGCATTCCAAATTGGGGAATGAATAATAATAAAAAAAAATATCATAGAGGTGGTAGAAGTGTTTTAAAGTTGTCTATTCAAAGTGATTTGCCTTTACAAAGTATTAAGCAAACAACAATATTACGCAAACCACCAAAGTTGCTCCTCACATGCCCCCAGAATGATGTTTCATCACACTTCTAGTAAAAACACCGTCAGTGAACAGGATAAGTAGTGTATGACAGAGGGTTGCAAATATCAGAAATATCCAGTTGCTAACGTTAATAAATGAATTGAATACAACTGGCATATTGGTTTCTTACAGACTAAAAGCTGTTTATTTGTATACAGCATAGTTGCATATGTCATAAACAGATGTGTCAAATGTCACATTTTTTTGTCTAACATCAACAGAAAATGAAAAACTGTTACATGTGGTTACTTGAAGCAAATGCTCCCGATTAAAACAAGCCCAAATATTGACGATACGATGCGTAGATCCTGAGGCAATCTTCACAGAAATACTTGACATGCCACTGAGTGGCTAAAGAAAAGTCAGTTGGCTGCCCTCAGGTCCTATTACCTGCCGCATTCAACCTCAGTTGGTGCGATGTACGCAGAGATGCGACTTTTTCTCAACACAATTTTGACCAGGTGTGACCTATATTCAGGTGCAAATTTATATATGGAAAATATGGTTCGTATTACATGTAAAATATATTAACCTGGCTGCTGCATTTGAAGTAGTTTTAGGATGAGAAGACTGTTGTAGTGAATAAAGAAACAATGCATTACTCTTGGTTTTTAAATGGCTTTTAATTAGTTTTCTGTGTGGTGTAGATCCATGCTGAATGCAAGCGCTTTGGAAAGGTGTATGGCCTACGCTCAGTAGCAGTCTATGGAGGAGGCAGCATGTGGGAACAAGCCAAAGCTCTACAAGAAGGAGTTGAAATAGTTGTCTGCACCCCGGTAAGAACATCCTATCTTTTAATACCCATAAAACTTGGTTGCATTTTTTTCTTTTGAAGTGAATATTTTGTGCAATTAAGTGATTGAATGTAAATCGGTTTTACATTTATATGTGCTGTTCTCAAACATCCTCCTCCTTCCGCCCTCATAGGGTCGTTTAATTGATCATGTGAAGAAGAAGGCTACATCTCTGCAGCGAGTGACCTACCTGATATTTGATGAGGCTGATCGCATGTTTGACATGGGTTTTGGTATGTATAATGTTTTTGTTTTTTTTTAACTAATAATTTACAGGTTCACTTCTGTATCTCATTTTTCTTTTTTAGTCCTATCGTTCAATGTACTAGTTTATTTTCCAGTTGATGTTTGATCACAGTTATTGAGGAACTAATACAATTGTGATACTCTTGTCTCAAATTTAAACTTGATCTGTGTCTTCTAGAGTACCAAGTGAGGTCCATTGCCAGCCACGTCAGACCTGATAGACAGAGTAAGCATATTGTGCATTCATAGAGCTTGACTGCATCCACCTGGCTACATATTTATTAATTGTAAGCTATATATATGTTCTCTGATCTTTTAAAGCTCTGCTATTCAGTGCAACATTTCGGAAGAAAATCGAAAAGTTGGCACGGGATATTTTGGTTGACCCAATCCGTGTTGTGCAGGGAGACATAGGAGAGGTGCAGCCTTATTTGTTTAATGGAAGCTTTTACAAGGTCTTGAAAAATCTTGCCTTTTATAGTATGTAAACCTAATTTCTTTCCCAGGCTAATGAAGATGTGACTCAAATCGTGGAGGTTCTGCCAGTTGGGCTGGAGAAGTGGGGTTGGCTGACACGCAGGCTGGTGGAGTTCACCTCAGCTGGCTCTGTGCTGATTTTTGTCACTAAGAAGGCCAACTGTGAGGAGCTGGCTACAAATTTGACTCAGGAAGGTTATAGCCTGGGGCTGCTCCATGGAGACATGGATCAGAGCGAGAGGAACAAGGTCATTGCTGACTTCAAGAAAAAGAACCTGCCCGTATTGGTAGCTACTGATGTAGCTGGTTAGTGGGACTTATGTTTGTTCAGTTGCATGTGTACAGATGTTGTTCATGGTATGGTGAACTGTTTGCATGCCTCACTTCTCTTTTTGGTGTTACTTCCTTATTCTTAATGACACTGTCACTTTGTGTTTTACCCTTTTTAATTTATTTTTGAAGTGTTTTAACACTTAATTTTTTTTCTCTTGCACTTCTCAGCTCGTGGTTTGGATATTCCATCTATCCGTACAGTTGTAAACTATGATATAGCACGGGACATCGACACACATACACATCGAATTGGTAGAACAGGTCGTGCAGGAGAGAAGGGTGTCGCTTACACTCTGCTCACCAATAAAGACACTTCATTTGCTGGTGACCTGGTTCGCAATCTAGAGGGAGCCAATCAGAGTGTTTCAAAGGAGCTGATGGATCTGGCAATGCAGGTATAACTCATAAAAACCTACTCCTAATTGGTGCCTTCCTGTGTACAGTACAACATGCTTCATTGATTTTATTTTGAATGATCAGTGTATGAATACTCTACTAACTGCTATCCATGTACTGTTTTCTAGAATCCCTGGTTCAGGAAATCACGCTTTAAGGCAGGGAAAGGGAAGAAGCTGAATATCGGAGGTGGAGGCCTGGGTTACAGAGAGAGACCTGGTCTTGGATCTGAAACCACTGTTGGTTTGACAAAGCTTTTGTCTTTTGTATTTGATTTCGGGCTGGGTAAACGTATTGATTTTCAAATTAACCACGGTCTTCATTTGAATGATCTTGTAGTCGATTCTTAAAATCCAAAGATCTTTTACTTTGAAGTTTACTTTAAGGGATAATTCACCCAAAAAGGAACATTCGCTCATCATTTACCCAACCCCATACCATCCCAGATGCGTATAACTTTCTTTCTTCTGCAAAACACAAATTACGATTTTTAGAAGAAAATCTCTTTAGGTTCATACATTGCAAGTGAAGTGATCCAGTTGGTTTTTGGTGCGAACAGACCAAAATATAACTCTTGCCATTACAGTCTCTAGACATGAGCATGACTTCAAGCTTGATTACACTTCATAGTGCTTGACGCAGGCGTAGAGCGCTAGATGGCGCTATAGGTAGTCTAATTGAGCTTCAAATAATAATCGCCAAGGACCGCTGATGTCAAGATTTATAGTGGAAAAAGGGTTTACTTTTTGGTCTGTTGTCATCCAGAACTGATTGGATAACTTCAGAAGACAAGGATTAAACCACTGCATTATCTATACTTTGTTTATGTGCTTGTTTGAGTTTCAAAATGCTCGCCTCCTTCACTGTTTGTATGGACCTACAGAGCTGAAATATTCTAAAATCTTTTGTGTTCTGCAGAAAAAACATAGTCATACACATCTGGGATGGCATGAGGGTGAGTAAATGATGAAATAACTTTTAGTTTTGGATGTTGGTTGTGTTGTTATATTATAAAGTATATGTTAAATGAAGAGCAATTGATCTGCATAGTTTTCGTATACAAAGTTAGATGATTCCCTTTATAATTTAAGGCATTAACCGAGAGAGAATTTCTATAACTGGAATATACCCCAAATTATTCAGAATCAATTGAAAACGTGAGGTTGTGAATCAGAATCGAATCAAATTGGGAAGTATGTATTGATACCCTGATCGAAAATGTTTTATTTATACGTTTTCTAAAAATGTATCACAGTTTCCCGTTGAGCAACTGTGAGCAGATCTTCCGGTCTTTACAGTTATTGTAGACAGGGCTCAAGGCTAATTCGAAAGCATATATTATTTCACTCTTCATACAGGAGCGCAGTGGTAGTAGTGCTCTTGGCAACTATGAAGCCTTCAAACCTCCCACTGGAGCCATGGGAGACCGCATGTCTGCTCTAAAGCAAGCTTTTCAGGTGAATCTAAAAAAAGAAAAACTTGCCCTCTATTTTAATTTAATTTTGATCCCTACATTTTAACCACCTCTTCCTCAGGATCTGTTCCTCTCAAGTCCTACATCACTATAGATAGGTGAACATACCTGTCTATGGACTGAACATTCTCTTGCTTTCCCTCAGGCTCAGTATAAAAACCACTTTGTGGTAGCATCTGGTGTTGCCCCCAAACTCACCACAAAGTCCAGCAGCTCCACTGGGTGGACCAGTGCAGGGAGTCTGAGTTCTCTGCCCTCAGGAGCACCTGAAGGGCCTGACAGACCCCACCTGCCCTTCTCATCATCATCATCGTTTTCTTCCATGATGCCACCTCCTGCCCTCAGCTCTGGCACCAAAATGAGTGGCTTTAGTAGCGCAGGCTCCCTGAGCTCTATATCAGACTCTTACTCCAGCTCTTCCTCAAAAGAGGGCTCCCGTAGTGATAGAAATGACAGGGGTCGCCATGGAGATCATCATTATCGTCATGGTGACCGGCACAGTGGGGGAGACCGGGATCGCTATGGAGAAAGGGACCGTCATGGAGACAAAGACCGCCATATTGACCGAGATCGTCATGGCGATATCCGAAACGGTGAAGCAAGTCACAGAGAGGGATGGTCAGAAAGAGATGGGGGGGAGCGGTCAGGGACTCATAAAGACAGCTTTACTGTACCTGATCCCCCCAAACGTAAGAAAAGTAGATGGGACAATTAAGGCCAATTAAGTGTACAGGATAGAAGCAGACAAGTGTTCTTTGATAAGAATACACCACTGAACCAGTCTCCCCAACAGTGTCTTTACTTGTCAGCTTGTCTTTTTGTCTGTATGTGAGGTGAAGCTGTAGTAAGGGTGCTTGGGGCACTCAGTCACAACGTCATCCTTGTAATTTAATAAGTGCATCTAAGGCAGGCTGCTTTAGATATATAAAGCTGTGAATTGACAAAATATAATAGGGATTTTTTTTTAATTATTTTTTTTTCCTTTTATAGACTTATGAAGAGATTAATAGGATAAGAAAAATGTTTAACTCTGTAACAAGAAAACGCAAATGTGGATTTCAGAACTTCAGAGTTGCAGATTTGATTTGATTGATGTGTGCTCCATTTCATAAACTATTTGTTAATGATCTATTTTATGATTTCAAGGTTATCCAGTGTATTTGAAATATGTCCTATAACATGTTTTAAACACCACCTGATTCTAAGTTCTTAAAGGAATATTCTGGGTTTTAGTACAAGTTAAACTCAGTTAACAACATTTGTGGCATTAAATTGATTGTCACAAAAGTTTACTTTGACTTGTCCCTCCTTCAAAAAATAAACAAAAAAGCAAAAATTGAGGTTACAGAGAGACACTTACAATGGAAGTGAATGTGGCCAATTTTTGAAGGCTAAAATACTATTTGAAAAGATTAGTCACAAGACAAATGTATGTTAACATGATTTTAGTGTGATACACCTTTTCATTGTGAAGTTATAGCGAATTTTACAACTTAGTTACGATGATGATGTAATGAAAACAAACCCTAAAATTATGATTTAAACAAATTTACAGCTCAAATAATACATGAGTTTTAACAGAAGACTTTACGTAAGTGTTTTTATAAAATTATAAGCTTCACGTTTCTGCCTTAAACCCATCCAAGTCAAGTGGTTTTATTGTCGTTCAACCATATACAGTTAGTAGAGTACACAGTGAAACGACACAACTTTCCTCCAGGACCATGTGCTACATAAAACAACATAGGACAATCACAGAATGAGTGTATGGGATAGTACAATAAATTACTAAAAATTAACCGGACAATAGGCACAGTGAGAGGCAGAGCAGACCAGTACCCAGTAGTGCAAAAAGATGACATTTTCTAAAAATGCCAAATGTAAACATATGAGATAGTGGTATATTCCAGTTAGTGAGGTAGCAGCCAGGTATAAAGTGACAATAATTAAAGTGCAACTCAGGACGTGTGTGTGTGTGTGTGTCAAACCAGTCTCTGAGTATTGAGGAGTCTGATGGCTTGGAGGAAGAAGCTGTTACACAGTCTGGCCATGAGGGCCTGAATGCTTCGGTACCTCTTGCCAGATGACAGGAGGGTGAAGAGTTTGTGTGAGGGGTGTGTTGGTTCGTCCACAATGCTGGTGGCTTTGCGGATACAGTATTTTTTTGTAAATGAGCGGTCACGCTGTGCTCTCCTAAAGTCAAGAATCTCTTTTTGATCATTTGTTCCATTGTAAGTACCTCACTGTAACATCGATTTTGGCTTCTTTTTTTTTTCTTTTTAAAGCAATGGGACTAGTCGAAATAATTTTTGTGTAATCAACATTGTTACAAATGCTATCAATTGAGCGTAACTTGTACTGAACCCGGAACATTCCTTTAATGTCCAGAAGCGAACTTTATTTTATTTTTCACCTTTTTATATTTACAATTCAAACATTTACCAGTTGGTTGATATTGATCAATACATTAGCTTTCATCAACGGTCTGTCATAAAAGATTACATTTAGCGTAGATCCACACACATTCTGACCACAGTAAGAATTTGAATGCGGTGAGAACATATCCATGAGTCTACAATAAAATTATGTAATATGCTATGATCTTACATTTCACAAGTTCTTTACAGACCACTGTGCATAAGGACACTAGACTGCTCCATTTCAGTTGTCTTTTGTGAAGTTTGCAGAAAAATGTTTTTACTATCAAAACCTGGCTTTAGGAACATTATATAAACCTTTATTAATTAGTGTTTAATTCTATTAGAGGCAATGTGTCTGAATTACTTATAATTCTATATATATTATAATTATACTTATAATAAAAAAAGTACTTGATGGGACTCAAAAACAAGTGCAGATATTTCTTTAAATAGGCTTAGAGGTTGTGTTTAAAGAATTGATTGGTGACATTTTGTCAAAGTAGTTTGATTTATCCTCCGATACAAAATGCCTTTATATGTTATTTTTCTCTTTTTTTTTTTTTTCTTTTTTTTTTTTTGGACAAATAAATAATCAACGTCTTTCACCTGTGACATTGTGAGTGAAAATGCAAGTCAAGAGAAGCATTATGCTTGTTGCTAGAGAGGTGGAGCCATCCCGCTTTACAATTGAATACATTTGAATGGTGAGTCCTTAATGCTTTAGTGAATCTAGTAATAATGGGGCTGTGGCAAGTTGAATTTGGATTGGTGTGTGTTCTTGCACTTTGCTTTTCTGAAGCACAGTGGCAAGGTCAATCAACACACAATTGGAAATCAGATGTGTTAAGACCTCAGACACAAGCTCCTAAGCAAAGTGAATCCAGGATGTCTCTGGGTGGAGTCCAACACGAAGCAGGAAAGGAGCTGGATCCAGCTGGTTCTGGTGACTAGGAGTCATGAGGTTGTGAGGGGGATACAAATAGAATAATATTAGGATAGATGCCTTCAAATTATTGCAGAGTTATAGATCATGATCAATGTTTCTGGTTCTGGCAGACCTAACTAAAGCAGCCTGTTTGTGAGTTGAGGGATAAATTAGGTGTATGCCTGGCTAAATAGCAGTCTTTAGTCTAGACTTAAACTCAGTGAGTGTGTCTACGTCCCGAACAGTGTTAGGGAGACTATTCCATAGTTTAGGAGCCAAATATGAAAATGATCTACCTCCTTTTGTGGATTTTGATATTCTAGGAACTATTAACAGGCCAGAATTTTGTGATCGTAACAAACATGAATATAGCCTGGTAGAAGGTCACTTAAGTACTGCAGAGACCATTCAAAGCTTTGTACGTAGTGAACAGAATTTTTAAATTAATATGAAATTTAACAGGTACCCAATGTAAGAATAAAATGGGGCTAATATGATCTTATTTCTTGGTTCTAGTCAACACTCTGGCTGCTGCATTTTGAACCAACTGAAGTTTTTTTTTATTGATCTTGCTGGACAGAATGTTGTTCTACAAACATTTTGTTATCAAATATAACACCTAACTTCTTTGCGGTTGAAGACTATGTAATGGTACATACATCGAGAGTCCAATTATATTTTAGGTTTTTGGTCCAATCATTTGTACCTCTGTTTTGTCGGAATTGAGTAGGATATTTCTGGCCATCCAATCTTTGATATCATTGATACACTCTGCTAATTTGGAGAATTGTGAAATTTCATCAGGTTTTGAAGAAATATAAAGTTGGGTGTTGTTAGCATAAAAGTGGAAATTAATTCCACTATTCCTGATAATATCTCTCAGGGGAAGCATATACAAGGAGAAAAGCAGAGGCCCTAAAACCGATCCCTGTGGCATTCCATACTTTTGTTTGGTTTGACAATTCCTCGTTTACATAGACAAAGTGGTAGCGGTCTGCTAAATGGGACCTAACCATGCTAATGCATGTCCACAAATGCCTACATAATTCTCCAGCCTATTCAAGAGAATGTTGTGATCTATCATGTCGAAGGCTGCACTAAGATTTAAAGGTGCTAAAAGTGAAATGCAGACACAATCAGATGATAAGAGCAAGTCATTTGTGACTGATAAATGCAGCCTTTGTACTGTAATGGGGCCTAAATCCTGACTGCAATTGTTCATATATACTATTTCTCTGTAGAAATGAACATAGTTGGGTGGACACTACCTTTCCTAGTATTTTCTATAAATGGGAGATTTGAAATCAGTCTTTAATTTGCCAGTTTTCCAGGATCATGTTGTGGCTTCTTAAGCAGTTTGATAACTGCCGTTTTAAAGTTTCTTGGGACATGTCCTAAGGATAGCATCGATAAATTTTATTTATATTTGATAGTGTCACATTAAGCATTATTAGTTCATAAGACTTAAATTTAAATCCTGCCCTCTTATAAACACCAAAAACTTCACTGTAAATTGTAGCAACACCTCCTCTAACCCTCAGACGAGGTTCATGTTTATAACATTACCCTTGGGGAGTAGATTAATTTAAACTAACATATTAATCTGGTTTAAAATAGGTTTCGGTCAAACAGAGTGCATCCAAACTATCGGTAATAATTTAATTTACAATTAGTGCTTTGGTAGAAAGAGATCTAATGTTTAGTAGCCCCACCTTCATATGATGTTTATCTTAATTTTTTTGTTTTGTTCAAGTTTGACCTTAATCTGAATTTTTATAAATGATTTAGTGAGGGTTTTGTGTTTGGTAGTTTGGGGAACAGACACAGTCTCTATGTGATATCTAGGTGATACAGTCCCTATGTGTTTATGTGACCTATATGACGTCCCAAGGCAGCTAGCAGACGTTCGGATTAACCAGATTGTCTGCTTCCTGACCTGGGCCCCAGTTAGTCAAATACTATCATTAAGACTATGAGCCAAATTATGAGAGAGGAAAGTGGCACCTTCCCTGGAGGAATGGAGTCCATCTCTCTTTTGCAGGTCAGTCTACACCAAAACTCTTCCAATTGTCTATTAATCCTATGCTATTCTCCGGACACCACTCACAGCCATTCAGTGACACTAATCTAATATAAACTTCATCATCATGACAAGCAGGGAGGGGACCAGAGCATCTTTCAGTGACATCATTTTTGCAAGTTCACACACCTCTTTATCATTATCTCTAGTGATCAACGACTGGCGAAGCCAGACATCATTTGTGCCGACATGAATAACAATTTTAGAAAATCTATGTTTAGTATTACTGGCGACCTGTCCAGGGTGTACCCCGCCTTTCGCCCAATGTTAGCTGGGATAGGCTCCAGCCCCCCGCGACCCTATACAGGATAAGCGGTTGACGATGGATGGATGGATGTTTAGCATTAGCCAGCACTTCATAATTTGATCTGATGTCAGACGCTCGAGCCCTGGAAATGCATTTAACTATAGTGGCTGTAGTCTCTATTTCCACATTCTTTATATTAGCATCACCAATTATTAAGGCTCTTTCAACATGATTCTCAGTGGGTGCTTCACTGAGTGAGGAGAATCTATTGGAAACCCTAACAGAAATGGGATAGTGGTGTCACTTTGCTGAGTGAGTATGCCACTGAGACGTCACCCAAATGCCCTGCTGCAGGGGCTCTAGAGTCAGAACCCAAGATAATGCACATTACATAGTGGATGGAAACGCACAAAAAATTTTATTTTCTTAAATCACATTTTTAGAAATGTGCTTAAATGCCAAACATTTTGGATTGAATTCCAGTGAGTGAGTGTTTGGCTTAATTTACTTTTTTTTTTATAATGATCTGCTGTGGATTGTTTTAAGAATCTTATTGTAATCTTATTAAATCTTAAATTGAGGGTGTGTTTCTAATACTATTTTGTAAACCTCCACACCCACCCCGCCCACGCTGAAAAACGAGTTTAAGCTGGTCTAAGTCTGACAACTGACAAGAGCCCCAAGTCCCTCTAAACCTAGTTAACAAAAAATAACTTACTGATTCTTCCAGGATAGTGATCCTGAATTTGTGCCTCAGATACCACTGTTTTTTTTTATATATTTCAGCATACTTTTTTTTAAGGGTGACATTACAACAAAACAGAGTATACATATATTTTTTATTTCACATTGTCATATGATTAACCAGTCAATACATTATAGTAACCTTTACAAAAATTTAGTTCACTGCAAATTTGCCACAAACTTGTCCATTGTTACCAAAGGTTTGTTGGAGGTTCACCATGACTGGAGAAGAGCTGCAAACTTCTGGCAAACATTTGCAGTGAATCACAAACTAATTTGCATGTGAAATTGACAAATGGCAAGTTTAGATTTTTGAAAAGGGATGTCAGACAAAGCAGGGAAGGAGAGTGAAAACAGATAAAGCTCATATTACAAAATAAAACAAATAAAGCATTCTTTTTGCCAAGTTATCCTCCTCAGAAATGGAAGTTACTTTAGCCAATATTTAGCTTATTACCATCCATCATGATGGTTTGTCAAGTTTGTATTAATGTTTTTGATGGTGTGTATATGTAGAAAGATGGCCATAAATTCAATAACAGCTTTTATCATGTAAATGAAGGACTGCATAGAGCACAAAAAAAAAAAAAACACTCCAAGGAGAGAAAGTCATATTGATGAAGACTCAATTATTTTCAGCTGTGACATGATTTGTTAGTGAGCTAATAAGTCCAGGGAAGCGTTGTGCTAAATGCTGGAGAGGCGGAGCTATCCTGATCCAATTGCAGTACAAAAAGAAAAAGTGGACCAACGGGTTTCTGACAATGGGGTTGTGTCAAGCTGGATTTGGACTTGTGTTTATGCTTGTATTTGACTTGTCTGTAGCACAATGGCAAGGAAGATCAACATGTAACTGGGAATCGGATATGTTAAGGCTTTTAACACTACTGCAAGCTCCCAAGTGAATCCAGGATTTCTCAGGTTCCCCAAAGATATGAGTCCAGCAACTCTGTATTCACACCACAGAGATTTCCTTTTCAGATTCCTGTGCAGTCGCCTGTTCAAGATCTTTTGGGCATTCAGTCAAAATGGCTCTTACAAGGTCCAGTAGCAAAACTAATGTGGACCTTTCCAACACTACAACAGGAACCAGAACAATCAGTTGTTCCTTTTGAGTTGTGTTACCCTGTCCCTGCCAACAGTGTAGCAGCTCAGTGAGGAGAGAATTCAGTATATGTGTAAGTGAAGGAGGACTTCTTTGGGAAAGGGCAGCTACTAATGCCCTCTGCCTTGACTCTTGGAGGATGTACTGCAGTAGGGGAGGACAATTCTCTCTCTGTCTGTCTGTCTGTGTGTGTGTCCCCACTCTTCTAATCTCCCATTTAGGTGACTGAAAATGAGTTTGTCTATACGTTCTCCATAATCTATACTCCACAAGACTATTTGGGTGGTGGACCTATTGTCAGGAGTAGTGGTGCAGTGGTTGGTATTGAGTCACTATCCAAGTTCAGGGTTTAATTTAATCAGGATTGATGGATGTGCTAGTACCATAATATCTGCAGTGAAAGATGACAACTGCCTCTTCTCGACTATCTACAGAATGCAAAATGTGAGCAGCAATACTCTGATGCCCACTTAGCTGCCATATGCTTCTACTGTAGTTGCAGAGGAACTTCTGTTCTTCTCTCTCAGGCTCATAACTGGTTTGTTCAAGATGCATTTATTACTAGCATCCTATTCTCTGTAAATCTAGATCTTTGCAGATGACTGGAGATTTGAGAGGTACTTCCTTGGTGATATCATTAACATTGAAGCCTCCGTGAGTTCATACAACCATGTACTTGTTTGTGGACCACTGCGTGGCTTCTGCAGTTCCTGACATCAATGCTGTCCCCAGATTTTCTTTTATTGAGAATAATGGGTGAGAAGTCCCTGTCCCACCCAAATATGTGGCAAAGTATAAGATCTAACTAGGGTTGTGTGTTTTTTTTTTTTTTTTTTTTTTTTTTTTTTTAATTAAATGGGCATAAGCTGTTTATGGTCAAGGGTTCCATTTTCTCACTCAGTCTGTTCCACAGATATACAGTGGAAGAGTACATTTGTTGGGCCAGTCCAAGTCAAGGATTATGCTTTTGGCTAACTTTAACTTGTTGGATACATGACTGCAAAATGTTGAACCGTTTTCTACCTGTAACTTGCACTGGCTTTTTTTTTCTTTTTTTTTTTTTAAGATGCTAGAGTGTAGTATAAGGTTGTTTTTAGCTTGAGTCCTTCAAAGAGCTTCAATGTCTCCTATAAGATGCTCCAGTGCACAACATTCTGCCATATAGGGTAAATGCTTTGCATTAAACCTTTTTGGTTGTCCAACTTTTGTGTGCGGTGATGGCTGTAGTAGTATGAAGCTGAAATCTTGTAGCCACAACTGAGCAATACTGACCATGGATCATTAAGGCAACCCTCTGGGGAAATTGGCCATTTTCCAACTAAAGATACCAGGAACAGAGTCTGCAAGCAAAAAGGGAAACTGTGACTGCCTGTAATTTTATAAAACGCCAATCAACCTCTGATTGGCTTTTCAGAGGTGGCGACAACAGTCTAATGGGGCATTTCGTTATGGATTGTGGTAATGCTTTCAATTAAATTTTTAGAGGAAGGATGATGGGGGGTACTTAATGCTGGTGACTGCAATCTCTAAACCAGTTACTACCTTTTTATTCTGTTTGCCTGCTAGCAGCATTCTAATCGTTTCCACCATTTTACTTTCTGTTATGACTAGCAATCACTATGTCTAATGTCATTGTTGCCTAACTACTGTTAAACTGAGTTGAAACAACAGGGAAGATGTGTAAGGAGGCCCTAAAGGGGTGGGGAAAAAAATGTTTTTGCATTTCCCTGAGAAACTTTGCATTCTCTTGCAAATTATTAGTTCTTGTTAACCTTGTGCTCTCTTATATGAATTCACATGTCTGAATGCCCTGCGGGGGGGGGGGGGAGGGGGGTGTGTGTGTGTGTGTGTGTGTGTTGTTTTTGTTTTTTCTCTCCTTTAACTGTACACCATGTGATGATAGTGACCCCTTTCAGTATTGCATCATTACTACATGCATATACAAAACCTATGATGATTTTTAATGTGGTTAAATTCAACATTTAAAAATGCTACAAAAATGAATATGTTGCATGTTTTACCAAACTGCAGGCCTATTGGGATTTGAATATAATATGCTCGAGTATCAACTTATGTTTGTGGCCATTTATCATGTGCCAGCAGATGGCGACAATTGTGAGTCAATCATTCATCACTGACCTACCACACTGTATAAATGATGCTTCCACAGAGCACTCCAAAGAGAGAACCATCATGGTGGCTTAACTAAAGGGTTGTTCCAAACATTAATTATTTAAAAGTGAGTTCTGAATTGCAGTTCTTTTTAAAGCCCAAAACCTTCAGTCACCTCCACACATAATGAAGTTTTTATATGCGTGTATATAGCTTTTAATGGAGAGGGGGAAACCACATCACAAAATAATACATATGCGTGTCACATTCCATTTCAATTAGACCACTCGCATTGAATGCAATTTTGACTCTGGTCTTTTCACACATTCATAAAGAGAAGATTATGATTTGTGCATTAAGTATTGTCCTTTTGGGCTTCTCTTTCATTGCACTGGCTTTCTCTTGTTGATCTCAAATGCTGGAATACACATAGGAGTGCTAGCATAAGTCTTTCATTATATGTACATTTTTGTGAGGATCCAAAAGCATGTATTTCTTCCCAACACTTTTTTTTTTCTTTCTTCTCTTTAGCCGTCTAAAGCTACCTTTACAGTGATAAGTGTCACTTTGTGTTTAAATTACCTAAAACATCAACACTTTGCTGCCTTGCAGTTCTGCTATGTTCCCACCAGATGGTGGATGTTTGGCTCTCTCCCATCCATCACATTACTTTCTTGTGTTCACATTTAAAGTATATTGCTATTCCAGCCAATATACAAGTATACAGTGCACAATTACAGACAAAACAAGGCACACTTCACAAACATAATAAACAAGAGCTTAAGAATCAAACACAGCAATATTGTGTGTGCTCTACTAAACAATCTACATACCACCTCCATTTTCAATGAAAGGTGACTCCTGAACATATGTTTCCAATGAGACTAACAATTTATGGTGGTCACAAAAGAGTGTCATGGACATTTTTTTCTTCCTATTCCTCTAAAAGTACCTGTAATTCAGCCATATTCTCCTTATAATACGATCTGTTAATTTTCTCTTGAAACTAGGGAGGAACTGAACAATACAATGAGATTCATGGAATGTGTATGACAATTAAATCTACTTACATTTTCATTGCGGAGTTCAATGTACTGCAGCAGCGACTTCTCTGCATAGAAGACGCTGTGGTTCAAAATGGATTACATTTTAAAGGTGCACGCAGTAATTTATTTATTTTTTAAAATTTTTACTTCTAAAGAAATGAATTGTAATTTTGAAACAAATGTATAAAATTATGACCACTCACATGAGATGAGGACACTAGTCGTATCAGTAACTTTATAAAAGATTTATTTAAGATCTAGTTGGATTTATTCTAGAAAGGGCAGGGGTGCCCTCATGGGGGCTGCCATTTAGACACATGACCATCCAAGTCTCAGTAACTGTCTTGTTATTGGACATTTTCACTCTTGGATTATATTAATCATGGCTGATTGTGAATAGTGATTTTCTACAATGGCATCTGTCACTGAAAAATTATAGATTTTGAATGATGCTGCATCCACACCACTAGGTGTCAACGGTAAGTCCAAGATGACAAGCAAACCGAGAGTGCACCTTTAATGCATAGTGTAATGTTTCTATTTGTTAAACATTACTTTCACATGCTAAAAAAAGGGATTTATTCTATTCTTTAAACAAGCGCTCTTGACATGTTGAAAATAAATTGACTACTGAACAATATTCAGTTTGTTTGGTTTGTGAATAGTTCTGTTATACTTCTGTTCATTAGTTGTGTGAGATAATAACTGCTTTTTTTGCTTGATTTGAAATGACTACAGACATCTGTGCATGCCATCATGGTAGGTTGGGAAAGTGATTGATTGTGCTCCACCAGAAATGGAGTCACAGATGCCTCTGTAAGGTGATAACATATCTGCATATTAAATACATTCATCCTATCTGTCTTTCCTTGACTGTGGATTTAAGATGTTGGGAATTGCTTTAGCACATGTCATTTGTAGTGGACATCATGTGTAGCAAGATTTTAAAATGGGTTAGTGGACTTAATTCTTTATTAATAGTTGATTGTTTTTACTTGTTGTCTTGCCAGTCTATTAAGGATCTGCTGCTTTAACTGCCTGGGCTGCTGGAAAAAGTGTGGATTTGCTTGTAATTCAGTGAGGAATGGTCAGGATTGGACTTGGGACTGTTACAGGGTTGAGGTATTTGAAGGGATTTAAATTCTCATCCTTTACTCACCCTCATGCCATTCCAGATGTGTATGACTTTCTTCAGCAGAACACAAATTAAGATTTTTAGAAGAATATTTAATCTCTGTAGTTCCTCAAAATGCAAGTGAATGGTGACTAGCACTCAGACGGCCCAAAAAGCACATAATTGCAGCATAAAAGTAACCATATAAACTGCCATTTAATATTTATCATTCTAAGTAAATAATAAACTCCTCTTTAAATGTTTTGATATGCTGTCCCACTTTACCATTATCACTCTGTCCTACTCTAACAATAAACCTCTGGAAAAGTGGGACAGAGGAATAATTATTCTATAGAAAACATTGATAAATTATTTGGAATTACTCTTTAAATTTTATGATACACTTTCACATCATAAATCATTATACTATAATGTAAAATTTACAAACATTAATTCATAAATAAAAGAATGTATATTCTTTAAAGTGTCTTTTCCCACCGGTGGTAATGAAATGAGTTGTGATGTTACAAAGTGGATCATAAATAACTCATGAATATTAATTTGGTAATGAGCAGATAAACCAAATAATCTTTTTAAACTGTTTTGATAAAAAGTAATTCTTGATGACAAATACAAGCGCTACATTAAATATTTTACATGATTAATTTGCGAACCACATCCATTCACCCAACACTGTCAGTACTGGGATTTTGTTAATCAGCCTGAAGTTTTAGCTAGAACGTGCTATGATTGGTCGGAGTAATGCAGTCATTATCTGATTGTCTAGAGTAGACAGTGGGTTGAGTCCACCTATTTGTGGATCAGTGAACATCTTGAAGTAAGAAAAGAATAAATTCACACAATTAACAAATGAATGTTGGAAAGAATTGTGTTTGTGAGTTAAAAACATATTTGTAATTTTTTTTTAAAATTTGCAAATCTCATTGTATTTATTTGTGGATTTGTTTTATTTTTGTGCCAAACGCCCTATATATTTAGTGGATCTCATTCTTTTTATTTGT